>JADWQK010002551.1:0-414912 GCA_017933935.1 Sesamia nonagrioides | reverse complement strand
GTTTCCTTCTCATTTTTTGATGTAATAACCACTAAGTGTAGTGCGGATTGCTCAAGGGGCTGCTTCTTGACATTACTTGCACTTTACACACACACACTTACACTTGCGTACATTCCTTTGTGTAGACTCTCGTGATGTTTTTCTATTACCTCTTTCAGTATTTCCATCTTTTCGTTATTATATTTCAAGAGCTTAGCACACTCTTCAGTTTTTTACTGATTTCATTGTCCTCGACCTTATCCTTTTCTTTCTTTCTATCTTCCCTGTCCTTATCCTTTTCTCGTTCGCTGTTCGATACCTTCGTCTTAGTCTTCTCTGTTTCCGCTTCCTTTACTAACTGATATAATCTCTCTATCGCCTGTTTTACCTAATTTTTTATCTCTGTTTTAATGTGCCTAGAGTTGCCCAGGTGCAATTTAGCTTTCGTGAGGCAAGCGTTAGCTTCCGCAATCCGACTTTCATACCTGGGCTTCTCTAGAGTTTTAGGGATTCTATGTATCTCCAAAGGTAACTGGCTGGTCTTCGGTTTGCTTTTTTGTGGAACAGTTATCTTTTGCTTGGGTTTAATGGGGCCCGTCGGGCAGCTGTCTTTGGTGATATGGATGTTACGCTAGATGTTCCTGCTCCGACCGTTTCCCATTCCCCTATACTTCGGCGGACATTTGGCTGTGTCAGTTCCATCACATCATGGGTCTTATTTAATTGGTTAGAAGACTCTTGGGTATCCATATTTTGGGATGCTTCCGCGGGGGTGCCGATGCCAAACATATTATTTTATGCTAGGGGACCGACAAAAAACTCGTCAATCAACTTATATAAATCAGTAATGTAATTGCCGATGTGAAAAATGTAAATAAAACGTAAATAAAGATATAATTACATTACCAAGACCAAAAGTCCTTGGTAGAGTCAAAAATAATTTATTAAAAACCTGTGTTTTAAAGTCTAATAAATAAACTGAGACCAACTCAGTAGGTAGTCTAAATAATACAAAGTAAAAACAAAATGTAGAGTCTCTAAACTCTACCTAGAGTCTATCAGTACCCATGAGTTATAAAATCTCTATACCAAAATCACGATAAATTGTAAAAAAAACAGAAAAATAAATGCAGTATTAGACTCTACATAGAGTAATTTATGCACAAATCTGGTTAAGCTGTGCACGACAACGCAAAAGGCAAAGAAAACCGCAACTCGATATGACTTTTCTGTCAGAAGTTATAGCAAATTTAAATTTTCCAATATGGCCGACAAGATGGCCGCCGTTCATGTAACTTCTCTTGTTTTTAATCTAGTCTACCAATGTTTGGGCTCGTTGTATCGGGCTCAATGAGCGAAAGGCGTTGCGTTCCTTAATAAAATTTTAGGTTCAACCCCCGATTTAATGATCCTTAAAAACTACAATTATTTTACAAAAAAATCACCAAAAAATTACAATATTTCCTAAAAAATTTCAGAAAAATTCAGTCAATATAACTAATTACTAAATATTTTTTCTAAAAAAGAACTAACAACCTAGCGCCAAATTTAGGGGTATCATGTCTGCACCCCTAAATTCAATAAATATATATTTTAAAAATCGTTAAGCAGAAAATTTTAAAATTTGGTATATTCTTACAACTAAGTTAATACTATCAGTATCTACAATAAAATGATATGTCGTGCTTCGCTATAAAAAGAAATAAATTTTTGAAATTTGCCAAATATATAAAATTTAATAACTCTATGAAAACTTAGGTTCTTTAATTTCTCTAAACGGGGTCCCGCTTCTCTCGATGCTCTTCAACTTTCGAGGCAGAATCCTCACGCCTGGTAGCCCTGGATCACGTAGCGTTTCCGGTCTTTCCTCAGTTTGCACGCGCGCGAGCGCAGGAACAATCTGGTTAATGGCTTAATTTATAAAGTCCGTTAAGGTGCTAACTTTGGTATAATTTTCAGCACCTGAGTATAGAATGGCACCTTGAGTTTAGGGATGATAAGGGGATGACCAGATTTGCTTAATCACTATTCTGAAGTAGCATTTGCAATGGGATATGCAAAGGAAAATTTAGTAAGGTCATCTTGCATAGTTAATATGAACTAAAGTCTTGTTAGGCCCGCCTCCGGAAGTAGACCTACGAGATCCGTGCTAAGACGCTCAAAGGGTTTCGTGGAAGTAGTAGTTATGTGCATGGGTGACCGGTTAGTTTGCCTTAGGGCTTTATTCGATTGGCATTGCGAACATTTTTTTATACATAACTCGATGTCTGATCGCATGTTTTTCCAATGATATCTTTCTTTTATTCTATTTAGCATACGAGCCGTACCTCGATGTCCAGCTATAGGGATATAGTGATTTTCCTTAAAGGATTTTCTTTATTTCGGATGGAGTTGGAAATATTAGTAAATTATAGTAGATGACTGCCATTAGATACATTTGAGTTATTGAAGATATAGGAGAACATATTGTAATATGTTATTGAAGATATAGGAGAACATATTGTAATATGTTATTGAAGATATAGGAGAACATATTGTAATATGTTATTGAAGATATAGGAGAACATATTGTAATATGTTATTGAAGATATAGGAGAACATATTGTAATATGTTATTGAAGATATAGGAGAACATATTGTAATATGTTATTGAAGATATAGGAGAACATTATTGTAATATGTTATTGAAGATATAGGAGAACATATTGTAATATGTTATTGAAGATATAGGAGAACATATTGTAATATGTTATTGAAGATATAGGAGAACATTATTGTAATATGTTATTGAAGATATAGGAGAACATATTGTAATATGTTATTGAAGATATAGGAGAACATTATTGTAATATGTTATTGAAGATATAGGAGAACATATTATAATATGTTTTTGGCTGGTCATGTTTATCGAAGGGGTTACGGAAATTAGTAATAGCTTAGCTTAGTTGTATGATTTTCTCCTTTGATGTCGAGAGTATTTGATGTTTTAGGTTTATTAGACTTTTCTAGATGTCTTCGTAAGAGCAACTATCGAAATGGTAGACTTTTTTAAATAGGAAATAAAAGGTTTTAGATTTGTGTTCAAAGGGTAGAAAATTAAACAATGTCCTTTCTTTACCCAGGAGATCTGAGGAATTTTCAATTTCACTTAAAATTTTCTCTATATAAGGGTTAATATAGAAATCGTAATAATAAGTCAATAGAAGTGCTATATACTGACTTTTAACACTAGAATGCGTGTCGCCGGTCGTCTTTTACCACCATATATATAAATAATAAATACACTTGAACAATTACACAGCCATTTTGCATTATTGATACAAAATTAAACCTTCAACCTATAGCATAACGCAATATTTTCTAACAGCACATAATCGCAGAAGGTGCAGCTTTTTTAACCAATAATCGCGTGCTCACTTTCACTGAGAAAAAGTGCAGTAAATAATGTTTATGTTCATATCGATAATTTTCCGATGAGCGTTAATTAAAGTGTTTCATTCCTCAACGCACTTTATGGTGATTTACATATTTATGAGATGAGGGAATGCAATACACAATTAACTAGGTATAAGTTATATTTTTTTTATTAAAAAATCAATCAAAATCCAATCCATTTATTTCAAATAAAGAAATTCCTTTTTCCAGAAGCAGATTATCCATTTATCTTTAATATCTAGATCTTTTGGAAACCTGTAATAATATCAATATCATTGGATTAAGTAAACAGATGCATAAATAATATAAATACGTATCGATTCAATCTAACTTAATCCATTATCCTTACAATGTAATAATAATAATATGAATACTTAATTATTCTGACATGAAAAGTATTTGATAAATACTGAAAACATCAATTGTACAAGGATACTAAACGCAGACTAGTTTACCTACTGCCTACTAGGCCTACCTATGTACATACTCATGTAATAATAAGCATAATTCTTATTAAAATACAATCATCTCATATATATTTAACGTTAACTCATAATATTTCATTATTTCATTCCCATTTCGGTAAAGCTAATAAAAAGTAAACGTAATAAATAATCGATACAAAATAATAGTAACACATCACTAACTTATGCGGCATGTTCCTGGAATTTACGTAAAGGGCGATATTGTTAATTTCGTATGACTATAATTTCATTGCTGCTTTTAGCAGTTTTCATAGTAACTGTATGAACAAGCTAAGTATCAATGGAAATTGATGTGAAAAAAAAAAATCGTTTTCTATGATAATCGTAGTAGGGGTGGTGAAAATATTTAAATTGTCTATATTTAATAAAAACGACATTATTTCAAAAATTAAGTACTTACATATGAAATGTTATCCCTTTATTTGTATGGTTACAAGTTTTGGAAGAGTTTCCGCAGTTGGATGGGCTGCAAATCACCATGTTTATCGGTCTGCGTCCCAAATAACACAAATAACCGCAACAAACGCTCCACGCGCTCTTGTATGTCATAACCCATATGCACGGCGACAAGGTCACGCGTCTTTGCGATTTCTATTGACTTGTTATTACAATTTCTGTGGGTTAGCCGTATCAAGGTCAATAGAAGTAGGTAGAACTATATGTTTACAAATAATTTTGAAAATATTTTCATTATCCATACTAATATTATAAATGTGAAAGTAACTTTCCCGTTTAAACCTCTCGACCGATTTTGGTGAAATTTGGCACAGACAATCTTTAAACTCCGGAAAATGACATAGCCTACTTTTTATCCCGGAAAATTTGATATTCCCGACGGAAATCTAAAAAGCGCGATATAACCGCATTCCACGCGGGCGAAGCTGCGGGTGGAAAGCTAGTGTCCTATAATTTTGGTATTACTATTATACTATTTTCCGGACATTGTTTTCAGGAATTTGGAGTAGTTTTCACCGGAATCAGAAGTTAGTGATAGATGCTCCTCAGCATTATTATCAACCGTGGGATTTGGAAGGTTTGGATTTTCAGGTAAGTCATCTCTATTTTCAGGACCAAAAATATCTGTGAAGGAATCGTCATTGTCTAACAAGTCTACAGACAGAACTTTGTATATCGTATATCGTATAAGGTAATTGTATATCGAGATCTAGAGTTATAGGACTAAAATTAGGCGATTGATTTTCGTCATTCCGCCTAGACGTAGAAGGAATAGAATTATCATCTTTATTTTGAACAGCGTTTACGGGGAATCGAGACAACGCATCAGCGTTGTTATTGATTTTACCTTTTTTGTACTCGATCTTGTAGTCGAATTCTTCTAGTTTTAAGTGGTCTTCTAGTTTTAACTAGTCGGGATCCAGGATCTTTGCAGTTGAATAACCATTTTAATGGTCTATGATCCGTTACTGTAGTGAATTTATGTCCATATTATAGATGTGGCCTAAACATTTTGGTACCAAATACTATGGCTAGATATTCTTTTTCTATGGTGATGATGATGGATTTTTATGGTTCTTGATGAATAAGCAATTGGGTAATTCTTTCCAATTTCGCCTTGGCATAGAATGGTTTATATTGCATAATTTGATGCATCGCAGGTAAGCACAAAGGGGTCAGAAAAATTAGGATATATAAGTATAGGTCAGAAAAATTAGGATGTATAAGTATAGGAACGGAAATTAGTTTTCCTTTTAGTTCTTCGAAAGCTATTTGTTGTTCATTCAACCAAGAGAAAGGGACATCCTTTTTTAGTAATGTAGTGAGAAGTTTAGCGTTTTTGGAAAAATCAGGGATGAAACGGCGGTAATAGGATACTAGACCTAGGAATGATTTAACATCCTTGGGACATTTAGGAATTGGAAATTGAGACACGGCCATGACCTTTTCAGGATTTGGACTAACTCCCTTGTCACTTATGATGTGACCAAGGTCCCGGTTTCTTTGCGCAAGAATTCACACTTGTCGGTTTGTAGCTTAAGGTTATATTTGCGTAGTCTATCGAAAACTTTTATTAATATATCGCAATCTGATGAGAGATCGTGAGAATATATTACTACGTCATCAAGTTAGGCATAACAATAAATGCCTTGAAGTCCAGCGAGAGCGGTATTCATAAGCCGTTGAAACGTGGTGGGTGTATTTTTTAGTCCAAACGGCATGCACTTGAATTCAAAATGCCATTGGGAAACAGTGAACGCGATCTTAGGAATGTCGTTGGAAACTTTGAAAACTTCTAGGGGGAACTGAATAGCAGAAACGACCGCATGCATTTTGGACTCTCTGTATAAGTCTGTCGGTACGTGATAGCAAGCGTGGGCCGTAAACCGTATCAGCGTAGCCCTTTGCCTAGCTTTGCCCTAATTGGTTCTAGTATTTCATTGATTTGAGGGATAGAATAACTTTTGCCGATTGTGATGTCATTGAGTTTCCTATAATCAATGACAATGTGCTATTTTTTCTGGCCAGAGGAATCTATTTTCTTAGGGACGACCCAAACTGGGAATGACCAAGGGCAAACAGAGGGTTCAATATGTCCTGGGACAACATTTTAGAGATTTGCGTTTCAACTTATTTTTTGTGAACCTTGCGGAATCTGTATGATTTGACATTGATAGGTTCCGAGGGGGACGTATTTATTTCGTGTTTTAAGAGATCGGTGGTTGACAATTTATCGTTGGGTAAATGGAAAATGTATTGAGAACAGATATCGAATAAGCACGACTTTTCTTCGTCGTTGAGATGATTAGCTCGTAACATGTTTAGGACTTCTTCTGTTCTGATTGTGGAAGATTTACAAAAATCAGAGTTTGGTTGGATTTGGAAAGAGGCACCTCGAGTTATATTTCTAATTTTAGATCAGAGTTGATTGTGACTTGTTTTTCAGAGGTGTTGACAATCGATATATTTATTCGGTTGTTATCCTTAACTATAACGATGTTTGCTATCAACAAGGATTCAGAGATATGTTGATCGAAGATAAGTCCTTGTCGATGCTCAGGATTATTGACAGTACATTCTATAATAGTTTCAGTACGGGGTGCAATTTTATATACGGGTTGGCACTATTCTGGTTTTGTTATGATATTACTAATTTGTAATGTGTCGGTATAAAAGTCAATAATACAGTCTAAATCATTCAGGAGGTCAGTTCCAATTATGCCGTGATAATTAAAATCGATCTTTTCAACTATGTGGAAACAATATGCAATATCAGAATTTGGTAATGACTTAAGGTGGGTATAGTTTCGTTAGTGTTGTACCTACCTAAATACCTTTCAGTTGAATGATTTGGTTTTGAAGCACGGGGCGCTGGGGTTCTCGTTGCCTCACGTGCTGCGCCTCCTCCTTTGCCTGTTCACTAACTGGTTACGCGGACGATGGCCTACTGCTCATTCAGTGAAGTACCCGAGCTGGACTTGAGAACTTGGCCAATACTTGCCCAAATCTAATATCTCAGTGGGGTGATTGTAACCGCCTAGCGTTTGCGCCGCATAAAACCTATCAACTTCTACTAAAAGGTAATCTTAAATCATTGCCTACTATTAAATTTAATAACGTTCCCGTTAAAAAACAGCAATCCGTATGCTACCTTGGTATGGTCTTAGGAAGGAATTTTTCATTTATTGAACATAATATAAAAATAGTTGGCGAAAAAGCTAAAAGGAACTTTTATTCCCTAACCAGAATATCCAAAGCAACTTGGGGTCTATCATTCCTAACTTTAAAAACTATATATGGAGCTACCTACTTAGGATGTATGTGCTACGGTGCACCTGTTTGGGCGGATAAGGCCAGCATGGGGGCGGCGCGACGTAAACTGCTTCAAAGCCAACATTTGGCATTGATATTTTTATGCAAGGCGTATAGAACAGTCAGTACTGAAGCCTTACCCGTTCTGGCAGGTGTACTTCCAGTCGATCTTGAAGTACAGCGACGTGCTTCAATGTACTACACCGCGAGGGGGGAGGCCATGGACACTAACTTTGTTACACAACGCGACCTCAATAGAATTTCTAGATTATTTAAACCTCAGACTGACGTCTGGGAGGACCTCTTATCCGAATGGCAAAGTAGGTGGGATAATTCCATCAAGGGCGCCGCACCTCCATCTGTTCTTTCCATCCGTTGGCTATCGGCTGGCTAAGACATGGCTGGAGGTTGACCACTGCGTTGCCCAATTTCTCACAGGTCATGGCAATTTTAAAAGTAAACTGTATTCTTTTAAACTTGTTCCTTCGCCTTTGTATCAATGTTCTACATCTAACTGTGAATTTGAACAGTCCGCACATCACATCTTGTGGGAGTGTATTCTTTGGCAGAATGAACGCAATATTATGTTGGATAGTGTACAAGTTACATCCGGAGTTGTTTATTATACGGACCTTGTAGAAACTAGAACTAATTTCCGTGAGTTCAGGCGCTTTTGCCATACCTATTATTGGAATCAATTGTAACAGCACATACCTACTTCGAACCCATTAACTTAATCAAATTTGATTCCGTGGTGCTTGGCAATCTGGGCTTCTCCCAGTTGCAATAATGTCCCTTTGTGCCGATTGGCCTAGTTCTGTTTTGTCTCCTGCTTGTTATGGAGGGAAGTGGAAAAAATATATTTTTTCTTACTCCTCCGCTATTCTTTTCTGATCAATTTCGTTACGGGACCCAAGACAGTTGAATCGTTTCTCCGGGACTCGTCGAGCTTCATTGCTCGGCGTTTTCCTGGCGGTCTCCACTGTTGATTCTGGCTTTCAGGAGTTGCAGTGGGTTGGGAACAGTGTGGCTGGTTTTGTCCCAAAAAAAGAAAAAATACTTATATGAAAAGAAAGGCTAAATGATTTTTTATTGTCTTAAAGAAAAAATAATAACTACCTAGGGGGTATTCCTTGGTTGAATAGCTGTGCATTGTAATTTTCGAGTAAATCTTGAACACCTGTTTATTAAGGTTTCGTTCATTTTAGGATGAAGTTGTAGGCACATATCGATTGATTCGGGGATCTTATCAGTGTATTCCTTGGAAATTTCTAAAACATTTTGTTTGTTACGGCACACATCCAAAAGACTTACAAATTGATCTACTGATAAGGGAAAGCTTATGTTAGATTCTTTTAGTTCCAATTTAATGTCGTTCCTCGCTTGTTCTTCTGCTCTGCTGTCAATAGTTTTCTTTTTCTTTTTCATGGATTTTAAGTTTGTTTGTTCTTCTTGTAGTATATAATTACTGTCGGTGTCATCCGTGTGGTCGCTCATAGGCATCTTCCGCTGGTGGAATTGTTTGGATAGGCCCTGGCTGAGGGGTTCCCGAGGTAGTATCAGAGTGGAATCGTTTGGTGCCTTTGTTGAATAATAAATTTCGGGTCAGTGGGGTAAGGTTTCCTAGAGGTTTATTAACAACTATTGGAGGGTGGGTTGAGATTTCTTCTGTTTCTGGCGTAGATTGATATTTACTTTGTGGGCAATATTTAGCCAAATAGCCCATTACTTTACAAACAAAGCATTTCATGTAAATCCAATAATTTGTGTCGTCACAATTTATTTGCATAGATTCTGGAAGTCTTTTTTCATCTTTTGGAGAAACACATAATATGTGCGAAATGTAAAAGCACTTTTCAAGTTTGTGAATGTGAGGCACCATGGACTACGGTTTGTTTTTTTTTTATATACCTATAACTTGTTTGAAATTACGAGTATAGCAGTTGAGAGTTTGTCGTGCTCACTCAAATATCATGCTGATGGTGGGGCGTGTTGTTGGGTCATTTGGTTCCCTTCAAAATGGTTGAGCTAAGTGGGGTTGATGCGCGCACCGCGCATCATGCTCGTGAACGGGGCCGTCAGTGGAGACTGGTCATCTCTTAGCTGCCAGTGGGCTTAATTAATTTTCTATCCTTTAATTATTTTTTATATTTATACATTGTGCTCACATGATAGCAGCAACAGAAATATGTAACAAAAAAAATGTAACCTATATTATGATTTTAAAAGAGTGTCCATGGAGTTTCTTGCATGTTCTTCTCCTTAAAGATCTACGCTTTGGAAAGTGCAACTTAGCTTCACTTTTCCTGGAAAAGCACCAACGTATGGTTAATTTGAAATAAACAATTTTGATTTTGAAAAGAGGCTCAGAAATTCCAACTTTCTTAAACATAATTGGGGCTAAAATTTTAATACCTATTAATTTCATTGAATTTTTCTATTATGACCTCGTGTGGTATAATCGGGCAAACATTAGATAATACACAGTTCGTTTGTTTCTTGTTATCAGTGCCCGAATCTCCAGAATATTATCTTTGACTTTTATTTTTGTTATTACATCAACAAGTTCATCTGCGGTTTGTTTGGTATCCATGTACATACATACTCTTGAGTTGACTATTCGTGAGATAACTGTAGAGAGGGCTATCAAATAGTCTCGTAGCATAATTCCATCGATAGAATCTATTATGATAGCTTGATCTTTCTTTGGGACTGTAAGTTTAGATGCAACATTGGCATAACTTGCAGTGCGGATATCTAAGATGATACAAGGTGCCCCTGCAACCAGAAGCACCTTTGGTAGTAACTGTAATAGTATGTAATAAAAGTATAATCATTGTATTTATATAATACTAGCTTTCCGCCCGTGGCTTCGCCTGCGTGGAGTTCGGTTATATGGCGTTTTTTGATTTCCCTCAATTTCATCAAAATCAATTGAGAGGTTTAAGCTGGAAAGCGTAACAGACAGACAGACGGACAGACAGAGTTACTTTCGCATCTATAATATTAGTATGGATATAGACCGATAATTTACTCACGGCGAGGCTACGCATTAAATGAGATAGACCCGCGAACCTTACGGCGCGCGGCGGCCGCAGGGTAACTGACACTGCGAATTAATATCTGTCTATTATTACTTCCAAAAATTTGGTATGTGTTACTTCGTTGATTTTAGTTATATTAACTTTTATGTTGCATTTATTATTATTTGGCTGATTTAAATTTGATTGGATCTTTTTTTTTATTAGTTATAAACTAGCGTTTGACCGCAATCCCGCCTGATGGTAAGCATCTCTGATTCATTTTTGATGATCTGATTTAAATGTACCTTTGATTGGATTACCTATTTATTCATTCTTTCGCACTTGAATTGTACAGAGACGGACCTAATGCCTTAGACATTCTCTACCAGTCAACCACAGGCGGTGAAGAGATTAGATGGCAGGTGCTTTAGTTGAAAAAAAATTTAAAGGAAAAAAAAATGCTCTTAACACTATTTAAATAAATACTTAAATAAGCTATACACACATACATACTATTACCAAAATATATTATACATACAAAACTAAAATTTAGAAGAAAAGTGTTGAAATGATTTCCGTTTAAATGCAAACTGAATGGCGGCCATCCTCATCTCAAGAGGTAGCGCATTCCATAGAATGGATTGAATATGAAATGAAGAGTGAATAAAGTCTGATATTGTTGTTTATTTAACCGACTTCAAAAAGGACAAGGTTACTCAATTCGACCGTATATATGCTTTTTTATGTTTGTTCACGCATAACTTCGTCGTTTATGAATCGATTTTGATAAATATTTTTCTGTTGGAAAGAAGACGATCCCAAGGTGGTGGTGGTTTGATGGTGGAAGACCAGACCACCAAACAAGGGGAACTTTCAAAAATTGCAGGGGCGACTAGCGCATTTCTTAGCATTTTCATTAAGTATTTCAAAGCACTACAATTTAATAAAGGCCTGGAGTAGATCTGATGATGGAGCCGGGAGACAGTCGAAGGAACTCCTTAACAATTCACAGCAGCTACCTTGTGTTTGGGCTCGATTAATTTGTATTGATAAGAACTTGACACTTAGATGGGTTGTGACTGTCATAAGAGCTCTGATGATGAAGAGAAAGGCCAGTTCCGAGAACTCCTCAACGGTTTAGAGTAGCTACTTTGTGGTTGGACTTCATTCATTTATATTGATAAGCCCTTTGCACCCATTGGGTTAAAATAATGGTCTGCAGTAATTTTGATGATGAAGACCATAGGCAGTTGAGGGAATACTTACGGGTAAAAATTAAAGTAAACAAAATTACGTCGTTTCCCAACTATATTTGCGTCAGATTCCAGTCTGACCGGATGCAACTGAATACATAGTACTTTTAACAAATAAAAAGTGTAAAATAAAAACTTTTTTACAAAAAAACAACCGACTTCCAAAAACCACTACAAAATGAAAAATAACTAATTTCCGAAGTCGGTGTCAAAAAACGAATATACAAAACCAAAGACACCGACTTCTGAAATTAGTTATTTTTCACTTTGTAGTGGTTTTTGGAAGTCGGTTGTTTTTTTGTAAAAAAGTTTTTATTAATTAGATCTTATGACGATATCCACTGTAGAGCAGGTCTGCTAATCTAACTTTAAATATTCTCTAACTTATCCAGCAATATTTCGTGTGGCACCAAATCGAAGGCTTTCCACAAATTAAAGAAAAGACTACTGGTCTTTTCTTTTTATTGTAATATGGTTCTTGTTAATATTTGCAAGTTTATTTTTTTTTAAGAAGCGAGAAATGTTTGCAACATGATTTATTTATAGAAGTTGCATAATATATGAATACTGCATAATAACATATTTAGTTACCTGTGCAGGTCAGTGAGTAGCGGCGAGTTCTTCGAGCTGATGATCGTGGGAGTGAAGAGGAGAGGCGGGTGGCAGCAACTCTGTGGAGGGTGACTCTCCGAAGCCGCTGTCGGCGTCGGCCGGTTCGATGCGCTCGCTCAGCAGTGCCGGGTGCAGCGCACGCGGCCACGCCGCCAGGTAGGCCGCCACCTCCGCCGCGCTCGGCCGCAGCTCCGCGGTGCGCTTCCAGCACAGCCGCGCCAACCCGCGCCTGGAACACAATCTGTCAGATAGCGTTCGCCCTGCGCGCCTGACGTCCTGCCTCCTACTCGCACACTTACGTCTGTGGCGTGGCGTCCAGGGGCAGCGGCGGGGTGCCACCGGCTGTCACGTACTCCAGCACACGCAGCGGTGACATGGTGCCGTAGGGCCGCGCACCCAGTGTCACCAGCTCCAGCACCAGCACGCCGAGCGCCCACACGTCGGACGCAGTCGAGAACACGCCATGCGCGAGGCTCTCAGGTGCCATCCACAATACGGGGAACAGGCCGCGACGCCGGCACGAGTACTCGGGAGCACCGTTCGCGCCGGCCACCGTGTCGCGTGCCATGCCGAAGTCAGCCAGCTTTAACGAGCGCCGCACGTCCACCAGGCAGTTGGCGGCGCGTACGTCGCAGTGCACGACGCCGCGCACTCTGAGGTACTGCAGAGCCTCCGCAGCTTCTCGTGCCAGTCGCGTCAGTGCTTCAGCAGACACGTGCTCAATCTCGCCGCTGTCCGCAGGCACCTCCAAGGCCGCATCTTCCACCAAGTGGCGCCGCGCACGCAGATACCGAAGCAGGTCACCGAAGAACGCTAGCTCCATGAGCACCAGCGGTGGCCCATCCGCGATGCACACGCCGACCAGTCTCACAATGTGCGCGTGGTCGAGAGAAGCGATCGTGCACGCTTCGCGGAGGAACTCGCTCTCCTCAGCGGGTGAGGCGTTGTCGCGCAGAGCCTTCGCGGCGACGTATCGTGGGCCTCGGGCAGGCTCGCGCAGCCGCGCTAGGCGCACGCTACCAAAGCGGCCCGCGCCGAGCTCCTCGAGCAGCTCTAATGCAGCTCGCTCCACGAGGTACGCTGCCAGCACGGTGGCCACTTGATGACGGCGCGCGATCCATTGGATCTGATGCTCCTTTCGTAGGCGCGCCAGGCGACGGCGTGCTAGCAGCACGACTACGGGCGACAGCGCCAGCAGTAACAGCCCGAAGGTGCATTCGACGTCGTGGCAGGTGGGGTCGAACTCGTCGCCGGAGCGTACGATGCAGCCCGAGGCCCCGTCGCTGCGCGGCAAGTCGGCGAGCCGCGAGTAGTTGACATACGTCACGACGTCACTGGTGGCGTTTACGCGCCACGTCGCCAGCCGCTGTTTGAACTCATTTCCACACCACTGGTCCACGAACACAAAGGTCTCCTCTAGGGAGCGCTGCTTGTAATGTAGGCGCTGACTGACGCCTGTGACAGGTTTTTCGATGAGAATTTCTTGGAGTGATCTGAATGAATAAATAAAGTAGCGGAGAATCAACATTATTCAGACCTGTGAGCGGATTCCCGCCATGTGATAAAACTTGATAAAGCTTGTCTTGACTGCGAGGGTCTATATTGTCCGAATGATTCTAGGACCATGCGCGTGTACCCTAACAAATAATTATTATATATACAAAGTGCTCTAGAACTCAATGTCATGCCGGGGTGACAGGATTGATCGTAACCATCAACCGAAAAATCAGAAAAAAAGCTGTTTGAAAATTAGGAGAATTTAAGAAACACCTAGAAAGAATAATGCCAGTTCACCCAATTTCCTTTACAGTAAATATTCTTAGGTTTTTTTGGTGTGGTTTAATGCCAAAAGTATTTCTGTTATTTCCACTTTTACATTGAAGTTGTAAAACAAATAAACTGTTGAATAATTTTATTATTATTTACTGTAATCCTTTTTTGCATGTTCCTGCTGCATATTAACGATCTGCTGATGCCCGCTATCTATGGGTATGCAGATGACAGCACAGTTGTGGAGAGATACCTGCCGGAAGCTCGGGCTAGTAAGGAATCAATCCAGTCCGAAAGTGAGACTATGGTAGAGCGTAAGAGTGCTGCACTACAGTCTCTGAATGGGGCAAAGCCAATCTTGTAGCATTCAATGCCGCCAAAACACAGGCGTATCTTTTCACCGCCAAAAGGAGCCTGTTCACCTTGGCTCCTAATTTTCAGAATGTATCCTTGAAGTGCACCGACGGCCTTCAGCTTTTGGGAGTTGAGATCTCCTCGAACCTAAGCTTTGGGCGCTTCATTGAGTCTAAGGCCAAAGTGGCTGCTAAAAAACTTGGCGTCATCACAAAGGTCCGGCGGGACTTCACTCCAGGGCTGCTTCTAATGTTGTACAAAGCACAGGTCCGCTCGTGTGTGGAGTACCTACTGCAGCCACATTTGGGCTGATGCTGCGAAATGTCAACTGACTACTTTGGATTCAGTGGAGAGGCGTGCGAAGAGGCTGATTGGCGACCTAGATTTAACTCGAAACGGTCTCCAAAGCCTGGAGCACAGGCGTAGAGTAGCCAGAATTTCCGTCTTCTATATGATACATTCTGGCGAGTGTGCAATGGAATTTGCATGATTTAATTCCCCCATCTCCGTTCCACCATCGCACGACACGTCGTACGGCGACTTTCCACCCTGATGTTGTTGACACCACAACGATTCGAAAGAAGCATTAAGCTTCTTCTTTTATACCGCGTACATCGAGGGACTGGAACAATTTGCCAGCGGTGGTGTTTCCGTCACACTATAATTTGAGTGTCTTCAAGGCTAGAGTGAATAGGCTCTTAATAAACTAGCGCGCTTTACCATCAACGATTGCGTCACTGCTTACCATCAGGCGGGATTGCGGTCAAGCGCTAGTTTATAATATATAAAAAAACATCAGTAATTATTATTACCATCAATTTCGTTATCAAACTCTATTAGTAATTCATCAAGAAACTGTGCAGGGGGTTCAGTATTTTGGTTGTGCATAGCGCAACCTAAATACCATAAAATGGTCATAATGTGGCAACAGCATCCCGCAGTTTTTTTGCCTACCTTACAATTGCAATGATATTGACTTACTGCCTTTCTCCCATTTAAATTTTTATCAATCAAACACACAAAATATTATTTCCTTCTTATATGGCAACTTTGAATTTTCGCTCTTAAATGCCAAGTGCTATAGAGAGACAATTGTTCCCTTCGATTATTACCTCCCTACACACTTCTACCTTATTTAGGGCATTAAAAAAATGTGCTCACCATAGTAAGATCGAGCCTGACAGAGTTGGTAGGTACACAAGCTATTAAAATCAAATTGTGATACTCAAGCTGGGGAAACTCAGAGACATTGCCTGTTATCAGCATTTATGTTTGAGAACTGTGTCCTTCTTTTACTATAAATATTTTGTATGATAAACTAAAACAGAACGGTAACTTCTTTGCCAACATGGGATCTTATCTATTGATCTGAGCTGTAACAAAAAAACAAAAATATCTTATTGCAATCAGAAGAAAACTTATCAACCAGCAGCAACACATAAAATCATTGAAGGATATTGCTTGCCTGTAGTGGTGCAGTCTGTTGCTCTATCAGGCGTATGATAGTGTATTCTCTTTCTGAACGAGACCTACACGCAATGAATGGCCGCAACCAATACAAAGATTTCGATGCACAATTGATTCAGTTCGAGCATTGCTGCTTGTTCAATTAATAACCAACCGTAATAGCAAACAACACTGTCATTTTGGAATTTTAAACAAACAAAATACAGTTAGGTTACAATTCAATATTTAGCTCAGCTAACATAGTTAACATCCTGTTCATATGAATCGTACTTTACCTCCGAAAGTGAAGTCCATTGTCGTAACAATGAACAATTAAGTATCGTCAGATTCAACTAAGTCACGTTGCATTCAACTAAGTCACGTTGCATTCAACTAAGTCACGTTGCATTCAACTAAGTCACGTTGCATTCAACTAAGTCACGTTGCATTCAACTAAGTCACGTTGCATTCAACTAAGTCACGTTGCATTCGGAACACATTTATACCACAATGAATACAACGTAGTTGATGGGACATTGTCACAAAATGTGTGGTGGTATGAATATAACACATTACCGTAAAGCGGGGTAAATAGATAGAGTTTCGATCTTTGGTAACGATTTTCCTAATGTTCCAGTTTTGATACCCTTTTTTCTAGGCGTGTATTTATTGAGTCTTGGACCAAACTATTGAAATATATTTGTTTTTATTCAGATATGTTTGTAGTTAATAAAAAAATCCACAAAATTTGGAAACATTGCATACATACTGGTCGAATTGATAGCCTCCTTTTTTTAAGTCGGTAAAAATTATAGTTGTAACTTAACGCGAAGATTGAATTGTAAAGAATCACTACCAACCAACGGTGCTTTTAATTTTGTGGCAGCCCTGTCATAATCATGGCTAATCACCTCCTTCTTGTGTCTATTAACCATATTCGCGTCGTGTCTAATCACCTCAAAATTTTTAAGAAAACGAGGCTTTTGAAATAATAACAATTATGTATAATAATGCATATTCTTCCCATAATATATAATGCACCATATATTTAAAAAAAATGAACTGACTGTAATTTGACGATAGTTTCACTAGTTTTATTTTATTTTATTTATTAAGGAAAACCAACAATTACACACTTTACATAGTTAAAAATGACTTAAAATAGGTATATCAGTGCATAACCAACTACGTTATCCATAATATTATGTTATCGAACACAGTTGGAGAATCGATTTCTAATAATCTATAAAACTAATAATTGTAAAACAGGACGAAAATACATATAAATTAGAAGTAAAGAGATTTTATTTTTATTTAGAACTATCTAAATAATAAAAAATATTTTTAAAATACAATTATCGATTACAATGCCAGGATTTTATTTATTTAGCGTTATTGAGTAGCAAGATTGGTAACATTATTTTTATTTTAATCTGGAATTTAAGAACATAAATGAGTTTTGGCGGAAAAGTCAAGCTGAGTGTCACACTCATTTTTCGTTGGACTTTTAAAATTATTTGTAGTGTTGTTTACTAAATAAAAGTGTGTGATTTATGTAGTAAAAAATGCATTCATTAAACAATTATAAAGAACGGCCACATCATGACTTTGTCTCAAACCTCCCTCGTAAGACGGTTCACGCGGCCGCCTTCTTCGACATGAATAATTCATTACCTACGTGCCATTGGCTAAATGCACAAATCGTGCGAAGCCAAAAAAGAAAGAAAGAAGAACTTTTGAAGATTTTTATTTTACTTGAAATGGTCACAAAGTCATAACTAGAACCACAGTACAAAAAAAAAGAACATACATTAATTGCTTATTAAAAGGGAGTTTTGGTGGGAAAGTCAAGCTGAGTGTCACGCTCATTTCTCATAGGACTTTTAAAATTATTTATAGTGTCGTTTAATAAATAAAAGTGCGCGATTTATGTAGTAAAAAGTGCATTTAGTAAATAATTCATAAGGAACATTGAGATATCGCAGCACAGTGGCCTCATCATGACTTTGCCTCAAATCTCCCACATAGACGGTTCACGTGGCCGTCTTTTTCGACATGAATGAAAACTTATTACGTGAGATGGGCTAAATGCACAAACCGTGCGAAGTCAGAGAAGAAAGAAATAAATATAATAAGTACAATACTTATTAAAATGATTTTTTATTGGTCAAGTCCCCTTCAAGTACTAAACATATTTTTATTGGTAAAGTTCCCGTAAAGTACTAAATATACATATTTTTATTGGTCAAGTTCCCGTAAAGTACTAAATATATTTTTATTGGTCAAGTTCCCGTAAAGTACTAAATATATTTTTATTGATCAAGTTCCTGTAAAGTACTAAATATATTTTTATTGGTCAAGTTCCCGTAAAGTACTAAATATATTTTTATTGGTCAAGTTCCCGTAAAGTACCTACTAAATATATTTTTATTGGTCAAGTTCCCGTAAAGTACTAAATATATTTTTATTGGTCAAGTTCCCGTAAAGTACTAAATATATTTTTATTGATCAAGTTCCTGTAAAGTACTAAATATATTTTTATTGGTCAAGTTCCCGTAAAGTACTAAATATATTTTTATTGGTCAAGTTCCCGTAAAGTACCTACTAAATATATTTTTATTGGTCAAGTTCCCGTAAAGTACTAAATATATGTTTATTGTTAAAGTTCCCGTAAAGTACTAAATATATTTTTATTGGTCAAGTTCCAGTAAAGTACTAAATATATTTTTATTGGTCAAGTTCCCCTAAAGTACTAAATATATTTTAAGTTTGTATTTTATACTTAAATTGTTGGAGGTAAGAACTTTGTGGAAGCGTAAGTTTAATTTTAAAAGTTGTTTAGGCCGTAATCTGGCATTCTCCTTTGATTAAACTGTTACCATTTTTCGGTGACTGTGGTTAATTTTTCTTCATTAACCGACTTCAAAACAAGGAGGAGGTTCTCAATTCATCGTAATCTTTTTCTTTTTTTTATGTATTTTCACCGATTACTCTAAGACGACTGGACTGATTGTAAAATTCTTTTTTTTATTATGGTTACAATTAATTCCGTCACCCCGTTTCAGTTTGATGTTGAGTTCGGCCTACCTTGTACCTATTACATAAGTATGTAAACCTGTACAGTCTACAGATTAGAAGCAGTTTGCATTTTTAGTGTCAATACACAGAGAGAACGAGTAAGGCGTTGTATTTGTTACTATCATTTATTAATTTCAAAACAAAAGAAATAAAACTGCCTGAAACATTTTGTTTGAATTGGATCGGACTTTTCAGAATCAGAAGAAGGATTTTTCAGATGCGCGGCAACTTTCACATTGAGGTTGAAATATTTTAAACACATCCACTACAGTTTATATAAAACTAAGCTGCTTTATCTGTCCCTATGTATGATTAAATCTTTAAAACTGCGCAACGGATTTTGAAGCGTTCTTTTTTTTATAGATAGAGTGATTAAAGAGGAAGGTTTATACGTATAATCATCATTATCATCCCAGCGTTAATCCCAGTCGCATCCGAAGCCTTTTCAGCTTTGGAGTCTGGGGTTCGTCTTACCAGTCCAACGATATGGAGTCCAACGTAATGATATGGCTAAACTTCGACATTTTCTATGAAGCGACTGCCGTCTGACCTCCACAACCCGAAGGCGACATCGAAGCATTGCAGTTAGACAAATTGTAGGACTTTTTTTTTTATAATAATATCCATTAAATAGTGGAGAAACACTATTATTTTAGAGGTATCTAATCATCAACATCATTTCAGCCGAAAGACTGCTGGACATAGGCCTCCCCCAAGGATCTCCACGACGACCGATCTTTCGCCTCCCGCATCCAGCGATTTCCCGCGACCTTCGCTAGGTCGTCCATCCACCTTGTCGGGGGCCTACCCACGTTGCGTCGACTGGTACGTGGTTGCCACTCAAGAACCCGTCGGCCCCATGGGCATCGGTCCTATGGGCAATGTAAGCGGCCCACTGCCACTTTAGTGTAGTAATTCTTCGGGCTATGTCGGTAACTCTCGTTCTTCTGCGGATCTCCTCATTCCTGATTGGATCACGCAGTGAAACCTCAAGCATAGCCCTAGCTTTCCATTACCCTTTGAGTGACATTGAACCTTCAGATAAGGCCCATTGTTAGCGACCACGTCTCAATTCCATAAGTCATCACTGGCAACACACACTGGTCGAAGACTTTTGTCTTGAGACACTGCGGTATTTCGGACGAGACGATAGCAGCCCAGCCGAGTTGGATTCGATAATTGACCTCTTTCTCAAAGTTGGATCTTCCGAACTGGATAGTTTGCCCCAGGTATAAGTAACTGTCAATAACTTCGAGAACAAAGTCTTCAATCTTTACAGGACACTATACAACATGGGCATTAGATATGACTTTCGTCTTGTCCATGTTCACTTTAAGACCGACGCGCTCGGAGACTCTATTGAGGTCTTCGAGCATTGCACTCGGGTCCTCCGTGGTCTCAGTCATGACTATGATATCATCAGCAAGCCGAAGATGTGAAATGTCCTCGCCATTGATGTTGATGCCCAGTCCTTTCCACTCCAGAACCTTAAAGACGTCCTCCAATGCCGCGGTGAACAGTTTCGGGGAAATAACATCTGCCTCTCTGACACCACCCTGCAGAGGTATTGGTTTCGAGGTCTGGTCCTGTATTCAGACTAACATGGTGGCGTTTCTAATGTGATGTCGTAAATAATTAATTATTTCCGCGTTTGCAGTGACATGCAGGCTTAACCCAACGATATTTATCAAAATAATGCACTAAATATTATACCTACACATTGAAAAGATGTACAGACACGCCGCGATGGTATGTGTCTAATGTCTATCTCTTATGGATATCCCACAATTACATTTTTTTTGTCATTAACTTATTACAATAAATACTGGCTAATTTTCGAAGCGATTTTTTTTTAAATTAGTTATAAATTAGTGCTTGGTCGCAATCCCGCCTGATGGTAAGCAGTGATGCAATCGTTGATGGTAAAGCGCGCTAGTTTAATAAGCCCATTCACTCAAATAACTGAGTGAATAGGAAGGAAGACGGCAATTGAGCGAGGTGAATGTTTAACAGAGGGAGATTGATCTGGATATCCTCCCCGACACAACAACATTTGGCACATCGTACCCGGCACACATCGCAACACAACTGTTCAGATCCGTCATGCGTAAGCAATACAGTACAATTATCCAATTTAATACCTTAAGTGCATTGTTGATCTAATATAGATTTATCTCGCCCTACACAGCATATGATTTAAATGAATATTTTCGAAGATATTACAGATTTAAAAATTGCGGGGCGTCGCGTTTGCGGCGGTACTGGCCGGCCGAGGCGGCGGGCACCTATGTTTTTATACAACTTTCACAGTTTTTCTGTAGTGTATTTAGTACTAGCATTGCATCCGTGCGAAGCCGGGGCGTGTCGGTAGTCAATAATAAGTGTTTACACCGAGAAATAAGCACCGTTTATATAATTACTAACTTTCCACCCGCGGCTTCGCCTGCCTGGAATCCGGTTAAATCGCGCTTTTTAGATTTCCCTCCGGAATATCAAATTTTTCCGGCATAAAAAGTGCCCTATTATTTAATCCGGACTTCTAACTTTATATCTGCAAAGCAATCGATTTAGTAGTTACGTAACACACTTTCCGATTTATAATATTAAGGATTTACGAATTTGGGTCTTTCTAACGACGAGACATTACATGTGTGTTAAAGACTAACAATTACTGTTACCCGAGACTAAATAACTATATCTATAAGAGTCAGTGTGTTAGAATTAAAACAGTAAGACGTCTAATGATCCATACTAATATTATAAATGCGAAAGTATCTCTGTCTGTCTGTCCCGCTTTCACGCCAAAACTACTTAACAGATTTTGATGAAATTTGGCACAGACAATCTTTAGACCCTGAGAAAGGACATAGGCTACCTTTTATCCCGGAAAAAGTTGATGTTCCCGAGCGAAATCTAAAAAGCGCGATATAACCGAACTCCACGCGGGCGAAGCCGCAGGCAGTAGTTAATCTAGTACATAGATAATAGAGAAGTTAGTTGCGTTACAAGAACAGTTGATGAACAATTTGAAAATGCACGAAAAAAAAAGACTTGTGATATCAAGCACGTGCAGGTTGCATTGGGCCCGCATGGTGGACTGCGAGCCTCCTCTTCTCGCCCAGAACTAGAGGTAATAGGCTGATTATTGTTTGATCACCCACCTTATCGCTGGAGCAGTATGCAGGTCTTGTCGCATGTTCGGGTGACGTCGGAACACATTATTGAAGCCGACCGAAAGTGAGAGTAGTGCATCAATAAGCGAGACAGTACGAGGCGGCCACGGACGGCGCGGCAACTGCTTGCTCAACTTTTCGAGCAGTTGGGTTCGCCCACCCGCATCCGGGATGTCTTCCACCCCCCGGACCCAAAACGATACTGTGAAGTGTTTAGTAGTGCACGGGAGGTTATTCTGTCGCCAGTCGCGCACTATCCAGACGAAGCCATCCGCGTAGCCCATGCCACTCGCGACCGCTGTAGTAAGGATTGTGCGGGCAGCTTGACAATCCGCGTTTACAAAAATGATGCGTGCGTTTTTGGCGTGGAGTTGTTTAATAACTGCCCGAGCATCTTGTTCCGTTAAATCGTGTGGAATTCGAAAGTTGTGAAAAATGATTTCAATATTCTTTTCTGTTTTATCTTTGAGCGCAGCATTGTAATCATCGCAAAGCGTCGTATTCTGGGACAGCACAGCGAGGCGGCTCCAGCCCGACTCGTGCACGAAGTGAAGCAGCGCGCGCGCAATGTGTCGCGGGCGACCAGCCACGCGCCATGTGGCGCCGCCGACGTCCTCGCCGTCCTCCGGCCCCACGTCCGCTAACATCAGCGGCAGGTGGGCCGCGGCGACAGTGGGTGCGGCCTCCACCACACCTACCGCTGACAGTAACACTATGCCCAATAGTCTGAAAACGACCGCAGACGCTTTTGTGTGTTCGATCGCTTTATTCAAGCTGTACTGCTCTGAACAGTCTAGTTCGTACGGTGACACGTCTATATACCAGCCTGCCGTAGCGGTATGATTATTTACTTCATTCTTGACGATAGTATTTATAAGTTCTATAAAAAAATCAATATCGGGATCCCCATTGCAATAACATAAAAATACCTCGTAATTAGACATATCATATTTAAGTCTATCTTCATCACTAATCATATAACTTTTGTTTTTCAAGAGCCACTCGCACGCTGCATCTTCGATGTTTGGTCGCTCAAGAATCCACCTCAAAGATTCTAGTGATGGTTTAAAGTCATGGATGAACTGAAAAAACTGAGGGGCGAACGTCTGTAAAATGTTGACATCAGCGACGCGCATTGCTATGGTGGAATCTAGCTCTTGTTTGCATTCAAAGTCGAGTGTAATATCTACAGTCAAGCAGGGAGGAGGCTCCACAGCGCTTACGCCTGAAGCTCCCTTCCACATGTCATAATCAAGGAACAGAAATGAGCGGTTGGCAGCCTGCATAGTGCGCACGAACTCGGTGCGGGTAACTTGCCGCAGGTAGAGCCGGGTCTCGGTAGCATTGGCGCGCGCTTGCAGAAGATGCAGTGTGGTGCCGCAGTCGCCGACGCCGAGCACTTCGACCGCGGGTATGTTGCCCCTAAAAAATATAATCCATTAAAATTTCTTTAGTAATATTTAACTATAGTGCAACATATTGGCTAATATGTAGAAATTCTTGCAACGTTTTCGGGCCGGTGGAAATGTTGAAATACGGAGAAAGTTGAGAATATTTACTTCGTAAAGATTGCAAGAAGACATTACGCCGTTATCGCGACTGCGCATTCAGGGCAAATCACAGTGTGATGAAATACATACTGGAGTTTCGCTGCGCTGACGAAGCCACAATTTGCTAGTGCACTCTGATTGGCGTAGAATGCCCAACGCACATGCCGCCAACAGCTGGGGCTAGCACGCGCGGATTGTGCCAGCCTCGCGAACAGACGGCGCCGCGCTGGCACGGGGCTGGCACCGAACTCGTAGAGGCGCGGGCCCGCCAGCCCAGAGGTGGCGCCTCGTCCTGGACGCCATGCTGGTGCTGCTGTAGGCTCCCACGCCGTTGACACACCTACTATCAAACTGCAAGAATAGGTAACCTAAAATTGGGTGCTTCTTTAAAAGCAAGTGTTTTTTAATCATTCATCTGTGAAATCTCTTTAACTTCTTGATTTAAATTAACCTGTTACCTGACCAAAAACAGTTTTCGGTGCAAATCAAGGCAGACCGACCTTGATTTGTACCGACAACTGTTTTTAAATATTTATTGATGAATTATTAAATAGTTATTGCCCAAATTATTTTTAATTATTCAGATAAAGGATAGAAGGGAAATGTTTTAAAGAATTCATCATCATTCTCCTGCCCTTATCCCAATTTATTTGGGGTCAGCGCAACATGTCTTTTTCTTCCATACATCCCCATCAGAAGCCATCTCAGCAGTCACCCCCTTCTTAGCCATATCATCCTTCACACATTCCATCCATCGTCTCTTTGGTCTTCCCCTACTCTTATAGCCATCAACATTAATAATTAAAACTCTCCTCACGACATTCTCCTCATTTCTCCGTAACACATGCCCGTACCATGACAACCGATTTCCACACAACTTTTCAGCTACCGGTGCCACTTTCAGGCTTCCTCTTATGTACTCATTTCTTATTCTATCCATTCGTGTAACACCACACATCCCTCTTAGCATTCTCATCTCGGCTGCATGCAATTGCCTTTCATTCATCCCTTTCGTAGCCCAACATTCACAGATTCACAGAACAGAGACAGCAGGTCGGATCATGGTTTTATATATTTTCCCCTTAAGTTTAAGGGAAATGCGGGAGTCGTAGATTGTTCCCATGACCTGCCGCCATTTCATCCACCCAGTGTTAATTCTGTGCTTAACCGTCCGATCTATTTCGCCATCGCTTTGCCCGAGTGAACCGGGATACCGAAAGTCGGACCTTATTGGGAAAAGTGCGCCATCAAGCGGTATGGCTCCAGAAGTGGAGAGACCGCCGAAATCGCAGAACATATATTCGGTTTTGGTTCTGCTAATTTTCAAGCCAACATTCTCCAGCTTCTGTTGCGATTTCTCCAATCTGCTCTGGATCTCAGGTCCATCTTCACCGACGAGAACAATGTCATCGGCGAACAGCATGCACCAGGGTGCCTCCTCCTGGATGTCCGACGTAAGAGCGTCCATAATCAACAGGAAGAGGTACGGACTTAAAGCCGATCCCTGGTGCAAGCCTACCACCACACTGAACTCGTCGGTATTGCCAGCAGCCGACCGGACGTAGGTACGAGATCGACTGTACATAGCACGAATTAACTCTACATACTTCCCAGGCAAACCTTTCTCTTTCAGGGCCCACCACAGCATATCACGAGGTACCCTATCATACGCTTTCTCCAGATCAATGAACACCATTTGCAAGTTCTTGTGTGCACGTCTGTACTTCTCGCACATTTGGCGGAGTGCAAAAGTGGCGTCCATTGTTCCTCGACCTGGCATAAACCCAAACTGGTTTGGGGTAATCTCACTCTCCTCTCGCAATCTTTTCTCAATCACTTTCTCCCATACCTTCATACTATGTGACATGAGCTTTATCGCGTTGTTACAGTCCTGTACATCACCTTTATTCTTAAAGATGGGCACTAGTGGACACTTGCACCATTCTTGTGGGATCCCTCCTTCATGCAACAACTTATTGAAGAATAAAGTCAGCCACATACATCCATCTCCTTTTAAACACTTCCATACTTCTACTGGTATATCATCTGGGCCCATAGCTTTTCCATTTTTCATACCTTGAACTGCTATTTTTATTTCATCCATGCTAATTTCTCTTACCAAACCCATATTCTCTTGTACCTCTTTGAGCACGCCACTCCGTTTATTCTCTTCGTTCATTAGTTTTTCAAAATAAACCTTCCATCGCTCTTTTATTTCGTCGTCCTTGGACCAGCATCGTCTTTCATACATTTGATATTACTTATATCTCTCGTTCTCCTTTCTCTTGCTTTTGTAATCCGGTAGAGCTCCTTCTGGCCTCTAGGGCTGTCCAGTGAGTCATACAACTTCTCCTGCGCCTTAGCCCTTGAAACTGCTACTGCCTTTTTTGCCTTTCTCTTCCATTCATTATAAATCTTCTTCTTGTCTTCTTTTAAACTATCATTCCCGTTTTCTACACCTTGCCATTCTTTAAAAGCTATTTTCTTTTCTTTGAGTATCTTTTGCACATCTTCATTCCACCACCATGTATCCTTTTCTATCACACCTTTCCCTTTGGATTTTCCAAACACATTAGCTACTCTTCTTATATAGTCCGCCATCTCTTTCCAATATTCATTCACAGATTTTCCTTCCATATCGCCCATTTCAATCATCTTATCTACCACTTGGTTCTTAAACACACTAGCATATTCCTCTTTTTCTATCATTCGCCATCTAGTTTTGGGCGAGGGCCGTTCCTTGTTCTTTCTGGATGAGACACTGACTTTTACCTCCATTATCAATAGTCTATGTTGTGAGACTAAGTCTTCACCTGGTAGCACTTTACAGTTTTTGACACTTTTATGGCTGTTTCGTCTTACTAAAAAGTAATCGATTTGTGTCGCGTGGCGGCCGCTTTTATAGCTTATGAGATGCTCATTTTGTTTTTTGAACCACGTATTTGTTATTGCCAGGTTAAAGGCCGTAGCAGCTTGCAGTACCTACTGTCTCACCATCAGTGTTACGGTCTCAGTATCCCCAACCGCCATGCACTCTTTCATACCCATCCTTCTGCTATCCCACATGCCCGTTAAACTCACCCCCTACATACACTTCTTCACTATCTTGCACATCCATCATCACACAATCGAAGTCCTTCCAGAACTTCTCTTTTATACACACTAACTATATTAACAACCATACTCTCCACAATCAATTTAACAGCTATCACTCTATCACTCACTCTTTTAGCATCCACTACACATTTTTTCAAATGACTATCTAACACTATACCTACACCATTTCGCTTACCATCGCTTCCACAGTAATAAAACTTATATCCTTTTCCTATCTCTCTTGCCTTCGCACCTTTCCACTTCGTCTCTTGCAGACACGCAATGTTCACTCGTCGCCTTTTTAAAACATCTGCTAGTTCCCTTCCTCTTCCAGTCATTGTACCTACATTCCAGCTCGCACATCTTAATTTTACTTGTCTCACATTCCGAGCTTGCCTCTTACGTCGCACCCGCCCGTTCTGGTGCGACAAACCTTGTCTATTTCCCACAGAAGCTGGGTGCTGCCCCTGCGCGTCGCCTGTGGGGTACGCCCTAGCCCTATCGCGCATCCTATTGTTTCTCTCCATGTTGCTTTGGGTTACCGGCAAAGTTTTACAGTCGGCCGCCAGCCTGACACCACATTAGACAGAGAACAGTAAAACATCTTCATATAAACGAGCCGCTCTCGGTTTGAATGTACGCGTGCGCGCCGAGCGCCGTGTCGGTACGCGATTTCACGCACACGCTGGCGTAATATAGGATGGCATAAGATGGTGGTAGTACGGGCTGTGCCGCGTGACTGTAAGCACGCGCGTAAATTACATGACCGCTCGCGTTCGTCAACTCTTGCCGGCCACTTACCATAATATTAATTATTACGAGTATCATGACTTCAAAAGGGGGAAAAAGATATTGTAGTGTTTTCGGGTGCCTCAATAACGATTTCGCAAACCCGAACTTATCATTCTTCATAGGAAGTATGATATTCAGTATGTAAGTACATACCTCGTTTGGGCTTCACAGTGAACGGACGTGTGTTGTTGCGTTTTTGGAAACTATTAAATTTTGCACTTCTAAATTCGTTATTGGTTAATGTTCTGAACTCGGTGCCTCTCGTTTCTTCCCGTGGAGTTGTTACGAGTGGCTCCTCCTAGTGGGCGGTGTGAGTGAGATACCAAATTGAAGACGCTCCTTCGAGGCTCCCATCATCACAATTTGGCGTCCTTGTTGGTGAGAAGTAAGTTTTGAACATGATCCAATAATTACAAATTGGAAAAAGAGCTGCGTGATCGCCGGGATTCGAACCCGCAGCCCCCTTCTCATAGGCGGGGTCTCAAGCCATCGCGCCATCCGGACAGTGGTGCTGCGTTTGGAAATTGGCGATCTGTTGCCTCGCTTTAGGGTGAAACAGTGACATCTATTATCTTTGTTCGAAATCACAAGGATAACGTATTGATTCTCTGCTGCGCATTACAACAACATAAGCTTTACGACATCCACTGTAGTTCGCGTAAAGGCTCACAGATGGCGTCTAAGGGTACTGTTTGTGGTGGTTGTAGACAGCTCATTGGTAACAGCAACTGTCTGAAGTGCACGAAGTGCAATAAATTCTATGACCTTGATTGCGCGAATATACTTGATAGAAAAATATTCACTTCCATGAGCAAAGAGATGAAATCCAAATGGAAATGCTGTGAGTGTATAAGCAAACTGCCAAAAGCTGGCAACTCGAACACACCCGTGCGCAATATTAATCCTTCAGTTAAGGAGAGTGAGGCAAGCTCTCAAGTTTCTGACGACGAAACAATAAGTCGTGAAAACGTCACGATGAGGAAACAGCCATCGGCTAGGCAACAATTGTCTCCCCAGAGGCCAGTTTACTCACCATCGTCACATAACAAGGATGAGGATTTTATATCGGCGATAAGTGAACAAGTTCTGAAAGCGATTAAGGCTGAATTGCCGGGAATGATCACAAGTATTTTAAAGAGCGAGCTGTCATCAATTAAAACCGACATGTCGGATTTCCGCCTTTCTGTTGACACCATGAGCACAATGCATGATGAAATGAAGAAAATGGTCGAAACATTAGTCAAAGACAATGCCTCGCTATCAAAAAAGTATACTGTTATCAATAATACTGTAACACAGTTATCTGAACGCCTCAACAACCTGGAGCAACATTTAAGAGAAAATAACCTGGAAATACAGGGAGTTCCAGAGTTTCATAGCGAAAACTTGCCTATCCTTTTGCAGCAATGTTCTAAAGTCGTTGGTCCTATTCTTCAGCAAGATGATGTAATTAAGTGTACCAGAGTTGCTAAACAAAATAAAGAAAGTAAGCTTCCCCGTGCCATAATTGTCAAATTTAAAAATGTTAGGACACGTGATGAATTTTACTCTGCTGTATACAGATACAACAAGTCCAATCCCAATGAAAAGCTGAACACCTCGTTGCTAGGCATCGCCGGGGATAGGAAACCGGTATTTGTATCAGAGCATTTATCACCAGCCAATAAGTCGTTACATGCGGCCGCACGTAAAAAAGCTAAAGAGTTGGGATATAAATTTGTTTGGGTTAAAAATGGTCATATATATGTAAGAAAAACTGTAGAATCTAAATTTATTCTAATTAAAAATAACTCTAGTCTCGATCTCATGTGTTGATATTCTCTTCTCTTTGTTTTTTAATAAAGCAGTTGATTGGGAAAATTGGCAATATAATGTATATCTCAATATATTACCAAAACATAAGAGGTATGAAAAGTAAAACTATTGATATTTATAACACTGTACTATGCAATAACTATGATATAATTTGTTTATGCGAGACCTGGCTTGATGATAATGTATTGTCTTCTGAAATTTTTGATGACAGATACTGTGTAGTGCGTAGAGATCGAGATGCTGTGTTCCGCTCCCGGTACAGAAAGAGCCATGGCGGTGGGGTACTTATTGCCTATTCAAGGAAACTTCACGTTTCAATTAAAGAAGACTGGAAGTCTGAGTTTTTGGAAGATTTATGGGTTCAAATTGTTGTAAACCGGTCCCTTACCATAAATTTATGTGTTGTTTACCTTCCAGAGTATATTCCAGTGAGTGTTGTTTGTGACTTTTTTAACAATTGCGGTAACAAAATCACTAATTCATCAAATCACATGACCTGTATTCTGGGCGATATAAATCTGGGTGACATCAAGTGGTCAATAGAGACTGGCTGTCCTCTAAATCACAACTGTGAAAAATCTAAATCATTGTCTAACTTATTTCAGTCAACCACTGTTAGTCAGCTCAATCATATAGTAAACCAAAATGGTAGAATATTGGATTTGGTTATCACTAATTGCCCAGACCTTTTTACTTTAACACCTTCCATACCTATAAGTCGCCCTGACATGCACCATCCCCCATTTGAACTCATACTCAGCAGCGAAACTGCATCCTACATGTTGCACGGCTATGTCGAAAAACTATGTTTCCGTAAAACGGATTACGACAGTTGTAAAAGAGACATATCAGAAATAAATTGGATTCAACATGCCTTAACTATGAGTTGCGATGACTTTACGCAGTTCTTTTACAATAGCATATATGAGATCATTGAAAAATATACTCCAAAATTTAGAGTCGGAAGTAATAAATATCCGGTATGGTTCTCAAAAAGTTTAATAAGATTACTATCATCTAAATCCAAAGCTCACTCTAAGTACAAACGTTTTAGGAACCCGAGAGACTACGATAGTTTCTCTCTTCTGAGAGCAAGGGCCAAAGTTGTCACAGATCTCTGCTTTAAAGAATATATTAAGCGAATTGAAGACGACCTAAGAGTAAATATAAAAGCCTTCTGGCGTTACACCAAGAATAAACGTGTAACAAATAACATACCTAGCCGCATGTATTATAATGATAGGGTGGGTAATACGGGTAAAGATATAGTTGATCTGTTTGCGGGTTACTTCTCATCGGTATACAGCTCTAGTAAAACTAATAACTACACTCCCAATTTCCAGCCATCCAACTACCCCATTGGCAATTTATGTATAACCAAAAGAGAACTTTTTAAAAAGTTACAAAATATTGATCTTTCAAAGAATGGAGGTTTTGACGGTATACCACCTATTTTTATCCGGTTGTGTGCTACTGCCCTGGTGACTCCCCTACATATTATATTTGATAAATCTCTCCAAGAAGGTACATTTCCAAGTTTATGGAAGATAGCAAAAGTCACACCTATCTATAAATCTGGGGATAGGCGTGACGTCACAAACTACAGGCCAATTTGTATATTGAACTTGTTTGCTAAAATATTCGAGGGTTTTGTGTATGAACACATGTATACTCACCTTAAGCACATATTAGATACACGACAACATGGATTTATCACTGGTAGATCAACGAATTCTAATTTATTGTGCTATACAACATATCTATGTGATTCATTTAATTGGAAACGTCAGGTAGACTCAATATACACGGATTTTTCAAAAGCCTTCGATCGGGTTGATCATTTTATATTGCTTGCAAAGTTGTATCACGTCGGGATTCACGGGACTCTTTATAGATGGCTTTTGTCTTATCTATTGAATCGTACACAACTAGTTGCACTAAGCGGGCACGACTCTATACCATTTGAAGCAACATCTGGAGTGCCCCAAGGATCGAATTTGGGTCCATTGTTATTTTTGGTGTTCGTTAATGATTTGCTAAGTAAGGTTAAAAGCGAATGCCTAGCTTACGCAGATGATATAAAAATTTACAGGCGTATCTCAAATAATCAAGACTGCGAGATCCTTCAGTCAGATCTTGATACAATTGCTAAATGGTGTGAAGAGAACTCGATGTCACTAAACACCAAAAAATGTCAGGTTATAACATTTTCAAAGAATAGTAAAAACATAATTAACTATAACTACACTATTAGGGGAGTAGTAATAGATAGGGTAAAAGTAGTGCGTGACCTGGGTGTAATGTTTGATTCTGTTTTGTCATTTAGACCGCATTACGATCACATTTGTAATAAGGCCAACCGTTTACTATCTTTTATATTGCGAAATGCCAAACCATTTAAAGATCCTCAAACTTTCTTGATGCTGTACTATTCCCTAGTAAGGTCTATATTGGAGTACTGCTCCTCTGTGTGGTCTCCAATATATATTACTCACATAGATCGCATAGAATCTGTACAGAGAAGAGTGGTCAGAATTTTATGCGCAAAATGTGGTCTCAGACGTAAACTCCCCAATTACCAAGAGCGACTTACACACTTTCACATGAGGAGTCTTGAGAGAAGGAGATGGATCAGTGATTTAAGTGTACTGCATAAAATTGCTAACGGCTCCTTTGATTCTAAATTACTTGACCAGTTAAACTTTAAAATACCATCTCGATCTGTACGCACTCCACAATTATTCAGTATTCCCGCTAGTAACAATAATGTTTCAGGGAATAACCCGTTATCCAGAATGTGTCATCAATATAATACAATATGCGCTAAGGTAGACTTGTTTCTGAGCAGTTTTAACGAATTTAGAAATTGTTTGTATAAATTGTAGGTTGTAATTGTTTGTATAATATCACTTGGTAACTTACCCATATTAATTCCGTCTCTAACGAAGCATAATTAATCATTGAATGTTATGTACAGGAATAATTGGACTTCAGATTGATATACTGTATGTCGTATTAACTGTGTTGATTGTCTTAGTCTGTAGTTTGTCACTGTACTTATAAAATAAAATAAAATAAAAATACTTATACCTAACTTAAATCTTATTGGAAAATGTGATACATGTATTGTTTGTTTCACAGTTTATTTGCTTTATTAAGAGCGTACCCGAGTCGCATTTTTCCATATAATTGTATTCTCAGATTTACTTCCTGAATACTACGCTTAAAGTTAAGTTTATTTTAAGAGGCCCAGTTTTACTATAAAACAGAGTATTGAGTAAGAAATATCTTACAAGTAAACGTATTTGTTGCGTATAGTGTAATAAGGGCAATTTCACAATAATCAATATTGCAAATGACTATTAATTTTTTTCTATTGTCTTATGTGTTGTTTGATCCAAATATGGCGTCTTAATCGTAATATTAAGTTAATAAAATTATAGTAAAATGTGACCGACTGACACTTAGGGTTGCGTAGAATTTTATTTATAACATATAATGTTTATGTAACCTTTAATCCCTCCGACGCGCGCGTCGACAACAGCAACGCGAGGTGCTCTTAATAGCGAGCGGCGCCTTTGTTGCATTTGAGCTAGCTGATGCTATCCGATTATACAAACAAACATTACACAGTACCCATATAAACAATCATTATAATTGTACCTTAGGAACTAATGAGGCTAAAAAGGTTTTGCGGTTGTATTAAAGTAAGGTATCATTTGTTAAATATTCGCTACCCATACATAATCTTAGCTTTACTAATGTCTACTTTTTCATAAGTACTACATGTTTATTGTTAACGTTCTCATGTTTTATATCATTTAAGCATTAGTTATAAGCTTGTGAATAATATTGTGTTAGTGTTACATTTAAGTACTCATCACTTACAATCTTCTCTGATAAGAACCAGTTATATCGATTTCCCATATCACACATCACTTAAAATTTATCATTATTTTACGAGCTTTAGAATATAATTTAGTGTTACACTTAAGTAGTCTTAAAAATTTTGTCGGTATCAAATTTGTAACTTAATATAATAAATGTTATGTGAATGAAGGCTTTTTATTTTTACTAAATTTATAAATTGGTAAAATATCCAATCGTAATATGTTTTTTATTCCATAAATTTAGATCAAAGTCACAACCCTAGGGTTCAACGGAAGAGTAGGCAAATAACTCTGCGGGCGGCCTTAGATAATCTACTGTTCTCTGTCTACTGTGCTGACACCAACCCTCCTTGGGAATGCTCTTGTTGGTGGTTTACCCAACACCGCGCGGAAGTTAAACGGACATCCCGCTATTTGTCGGTCGTCAGAGCCTCGTTAGTGAGCAGCAGGGTGCACCGCGTGCAGGTGAGGTTGACGTTTGGGGAGTCTGGTTGTTGTGCCCTTAGAATTAATGTCAAGAATTATTAAAATATACAAACTTAAATAAAAGCACTGATGCCCTTATCCACGCAAAAGCGCATAAATGGAAATGGGCAGGACATGTAGCAAGGCTCTCGGATGAGCGATGGACCATAAGAGTGACTCAGTGGAGTGGCCCAAGTGGGAAGCGCAAAAGAGGAAGACCGCTTACAAGATGGGCGGACGAAATAATAAAAATGGCTGGCTCTAGATGGATGCAAGCAGCCCAAGATAGAAACAATTGGAGCTCCTTGGAGGAGGCCTTCACCTGCGGAGGAGTTTTTGCAAAGTGATTACCTATTTCTAATAGTACTTAGTATGTAGTTTAATTTCAGTTTCTTTTTATTATCAATGTTAGTTAGTAGATATTAGATTTAGTTTTTTACTTATTCTGTTTTCTTTTTTTTTTTTGCAAGAAATATTAAAGGCTTTTTTTATTTAATTTAATTTATTTATTTAAATCAAAGCACATATTTAAATTAAAGGCACTTTTGGATATTATTGTAGTTTGGAATCTCTCAAGGCCCGTGAAGAGTCTGCAATCTGCAGTATTTTTGATGAGTTGGTTGGTAGCGGGTCGGGTTCCACATGTATTGAGCCAGTTGTAATAGACTTAATTGATGATACTATCAGCAAAACCAAATTGTTTACAAGCCAGAATATGTTAAAAATATATTAAAATTAATAGATTGCAGAAAAAAAAAAACAGAAAACCATGAAACGCCAAAACATTAACAAATTAAATACAAAACTTAGGCAAAAACAATTAAATTTAATACAAGAGTTAAAAAAATGTAATAGAGAATTAGATTTGTGTAATACTATGTATGATACAGACACACGGCTCCTTCGGGATGAATTGTTGGTTAGGGAATATGCGCTAAAGGATATCTTTAGTAAATATGAGGCTACTCAACAAAACCTGAGTAAGCGCATGCAGGAGGCTGGTGAGTTGGAGACCTGGTCAGATACAATGTGGAGAAGTATGAGTCTCTTACAAATACCCTTTCCTTTAGTTGTACCTGCTTCCAGCCACCCCAGCCTCTGCTTACTACACCTACTCCCCTAACAGCTCAGCCAGTGCCAGATGCTTGTATTAATCATGATAATAATAGTACAAATAAATTAATTAGCACTGGTACATATGTTTTCTCTGACAAATTTGGTCAAGCCTTCGGTAGTGTATTAAGTCAGTGTTCTCAGCAGTGTGTAATTAATAATTGTTTTCCTGGTGCCAGTATGAGCCAATTGATTAGCAATATGAAATCGACAAAAATAAACCCTGGTTCAACTATTAATGATTGTAAAATTATTTTTAGTGCCTTGCCTTATTTCCGTTATTTATCCAGGGAGCAAAATAGGCATATTTATAAATTAAATACGTTAATTTATATTAGGACTTGTCATCACGGTGACACTATTTCATTTTTTTACTGTAATCAATTTATGTCTGATTAAAAGTTGACATATATTATTATGGTATGTATTTGTCACCTAGTAGTAGGAGACAGATTGCGGGCCTTTTGGCTTATACTGTGTGGAGTGACACTGGTACTTATAGTGTACCTTGGATTACTGTTAGTAGTAATACTAATGATTCTTTTGACACACCTTATAGTGTAAACTATTACGTACGACAATGGGTCAGCTGTCTATGTTGAATGTTGTACATCAAAATATGCAGGGTCTGTCCGGCAGAGAGCTAGAGTAAGTTTATTTATAGAATGTTATGATGTTCAGGTATTATGTTTGACTGAACACTGGTTGAAAGAACATGAAGTAGTATCATAATTTTACCGTGCAAAGTGCATTTGTGAGGAAAAGTAATTTCGAGGAAAAGTAAGATCGAGCTTGTTGGCGTGCCATGAAAGAGGCCTATGTCCAGCAGTGGACGAGTAAAGGCTGATGATGATGAATGGAGGATTCACTCAATAAGTTGAAATCGACTAACAAAAGTATTATTTTATATGGAGATAAACATTGACATTTTAGATGTTTCTCCTTCAAGTGAAATGAAATGAAATGAAATGAAATCGTTTATTAAGCAAGTAGGATCACTGATCACTTTTACACGTCATGTTTATTTTTTATTTTATTTTTTTAACTAGATGAAGCCGGCATTTCCTAACTGACTACCTCTGAGAAGAAATAGCCGAAACAAACTCAGGGATCATCGTCTTTTTTCAAGTCCAGACATTAAAAATGAAAATCTTTACAATAATTTACCTTATAATTACGCATATTGCTTAATAACAATTAATAATGCTTAACAGAGCGAGCAGCTCAGTCCCAAGCTTTTTTGTCTTATTTTATTTTATTTATTAATAAAGGTACACCAACAGCTTCTGTATAAAAATTAACAAATAGAGTAGATATGAGTAAAAGGCTTATACAGTTGCCAATAACAGGTGAACCAACATTCACCAACATGAGTGATAACTTAAACTAGATAAATGTAAATACTAATATTAACTGGATATAAACTATACAACGAAAATAAACAAGGTTAGACTTGTACTTAAGTAAAAAAAAAAGGAATACAAAGCTAAAATTAAATTTTAAATATGAGATCAAAAAATTAGAATAAAACTTAAAAAACTTAAACTAAGAAACTTACAAAATTAAATACACAGAATAACTTAAATTATACAAGAAAAATATTGCAAATGTATAGGAACAAACAGACAAAACTATTATTTAAGAGCTTTTTGACTTAGAATAAAACGCTTGAAGGTTTTCATAGTGTTGTGGTTTATGTCAACATCTGGGTTTGATTTTATCAAGCAATTTATCTCTTTGCTGAGCCTATTGAGAGGTGAATTTTCTCCTATATTTGTGTTGGAAGCTTTAGTATGGAATAAATGGGTAATGGGATATCTGGGTATTCTTTTGGGGACTTTTATTCCAATTTGATTAATCAAGTTAATACAATCTAATTTATTGTTAACTAATTTGTAAAAAACATAATATCTTGTACCAGTCGCCGGTCGCGCAGTGTTGTCATTGCGTAGTGTTGAATACGTTGCTCGTATGGACACCGGGGTGATACACCACCGAAGGTATATGCTAGGTGTTTAGTGAAGGCCCTTTGGATGCTTTCTATTCTTTGTGAGTGTACTGCGTAGTGCGGGTTCCACACTACGCTGGCAAATTCAAGGTGACTACGGACTAATGCGTTATATAACACAATTTTTGTTCTTACCAGCCTAAATCCCTTAGTGCTTCTCTTAAGAAATCCTAGTAGCCGTGCCGATTTCGTAACAATGTTATCAATATGGCTTATGAAGTTGAGTTTACTATCCATAGTGATACCAAGATCGCGAACCTCATTCACAGTTTCTAATAACACTCCGTTTATGTTATATGAGACGGCACTGGATTGCTTTTTCCTTGAGAAACGTATATGGCTACATTTACGTATATTAAGTTTCATGTGATTAAGGTTGCACCAGTGTTCAATTCTATCCAAATCCTCCTGAATTAGGGTAGTATCTTTATTTGAAGTTATAATTTTATAAATTTTAAGATCGTCAGCAAACATTAGATATTTACAATGATAGATTTGGGCGCTAATGTCGTTGATGAACAATAAGAACAAAACGGGTGCAAGATGAGAACCCTGAGGAACTCCTGAGTCAGCATAATATGGATAGGATTCGTAACCGTTAACAACAAGAGTCTGCGATCTATGAAGCAAATAAGATTTGAACCAGTTTAGAAGTGAACCATGTATGCCATTATACTCTAACTTGGACAGTAATAGAGAATGGTCAACCCTGTCAAACGCACTGCTGAAGTCCGTGTACACGGCATCAACTTCTAGTCTTTTGTCAAGAGCTAGAGTCACATCCGACACAAACTCGACGAGGTTTGTTTCTACACTGCGTCCAGCTTTAAAGCCATGCTGACTTGGTGAAATAATTCTGTCAATGTGGCGAGTAATAACTGGACAGACAAGAGACTCGAATATTTTAGGAAAACACGATAATATTGTAATTGGGCGGTAGTTTTGAACATTCGCAGGATTACCTTTTTTAAAAACCGGGACAATTCTTGCGCTTTTCCATACTTCAGGGAATATTCCTTCAGCAAGAGAAGAATTGAAAATAATCTGCAATGGTAGGGCAAGTTCATGATAGCAGCGTTTTAAAAACAAGGGTGGTATACAATCAGGTCCAGCACCTTTGGAAGCATCTATGAGTTTTAGCTTGTTAAGAATTTGTTTTTCTGTTAATTTAATAGTGCTTAAGACCGAGTCAATACCAGAAAAAACATTAGCAGTGTTATAAGAAGCGGCTGGATTTTGATTAAAAACCGAAACAAATTGATCAGCAAAGAGGTTAGCAATTTCTGGACCATTGTTAGCCACCTTATCATTCATATACATGTCTGCAGGTATGCAGGATTCTCCGCGACGTTTATCTTTAATAAATCTCCAGAAAGCTTTAGAGTTTTTGGGAATATCGTTTTCAATTTTACATTTGTATGTATTGTAACATTGATTTATTAGAGTATGACAACGACTACGAAGTAACTCAAAAGTAAGTTTATCACGGGGATTATCGTATTTACGGTATTTTTGCCTAAATTTCTCTTTTTCACTTAGGGTTCTAATAAGTGAGTCTGAATACCAAGAGGGATACTCAGACTTTCTACTTACATATTTAGGTACATAATTGTTAATAGCGATCTGTAGTATACCGTAAAAGGCGTTAACCATTTCATTAGCATCCATACATTCATGAAAGGTATCATGCCAATTTCTATTTTTAAGATAGGTTTTGATTTGGGTGTAATCTGCTTTAAAAAAGTTGTAGCCTGAACGATATTTTGTTTTTAACTGTTTTAAGTTAGAAAACGGAATAGAAATTAGGATATTCGGGTGGTGGGAGTCTAATTTGCTTAGCAGATCGTTGGGCTTAGTAACTGTTACATTCGATATGTTACTCAATACTAGATCTAAAATTCGGCAGTCAGCATTTAGAAAAGAGTTAAACTGATGAAGTGCATTGATTGACAGAAAGTCTACAAATTCGTAGCCCAGCGAATTGTCGTAATTAGACGGCGATAGATGCAGATCGTCATTACTCATGTTCCAATCAATAAAACCCAAGTTAAAGTCTCCCAGAATCACAACATCGTCGACATTATTTAGTGTGTTGTTAACATTATTCAAAAAGCATTGTAGATTGTCTAGTTTAACAGGCGGTGGCATATAGATAACACAGATAGCTATTTTCTTGATATTATTGTTAACATTTAACTCAATAGACAACCATAAATCTTCAAAATCACTTTCCAAGTTTTTCATTCTTACAGATTTAATTTGATTACTAACTGCGACCATAACCCCACCGCCATCTTTTTTGGATGCCTTGGAACTCAGTCTATCCCTACGGTACACCACATATCGCGGGTCAACGAACTCTCCATTAGTTACGTTAGGGTTTAACCAAGTTTCAGTAAATGCAATTACGTCATAGTTAGTTAGCAGGATATTTTTGTAAATATCATCAGTTTTAGTCCTCATTCCCCGAACATTTTGATAATAAATATCAAGCATTACGAATACAAAAACGCCAAGAACATTTATAAAAAACAAAAATAAATACAGCTATAATTAATTAGTAACGACAGTAGCTTTCATTAACTTTAAACTATCCTGATTGCGAATGTAAATCGACTTTGAGTGAATATCCTTCCGCACAAGAATTCGGCCGTTGCGTATCCAGACAAAGTTAAAGGACATCTCCTTAGCCAGTCTCCGTGCTGCAGCATGCAGGTGTTTACCAGTGGGGCATAAATGCTCACTGACATACACAGGTACTTGGCTAGCACCCAAACCAATGCCTAAGTGATGCGAGTTCAATTTGTCCGAGGGATGTTTTTTGTTGAAGTTTCCAACAGCAGCCAAAAGGTTGTCACGTTGGCGGGGGCTGCGGAGCTTAGCAACCACCGACCGTGGGCGATTATTGTCTTTGTTTAGTTTCGCAACTCTTGTAATTTGCATAATGTCATTGTCACCTATATCACAACTAGTTACCTTTGCGATGTTTTTTAAGGTTTCTACAAGGTTTTCAGACTTGTCTTCAGATAAACCGTTAATTTCTACATTGCTTTCACGCATGTTTTGTTCTACGTTATACAACCGCGTGGTCAGGTCAATGACACTCTGCTGAAGGTTTGTGTTATCACTACGTAATTGGTTAATAATGGTGTCTTTTTCATCAAAGCGTTTTTTGAACTCTTCGAATTGCTCATTAAAAAATCCGAACGAAACCTTGAATGCAGATATTTCTCCTTGTATATTTTTCAATTGATCAGTGAGTAAATCTTTGAAAGACGATTTGACAGCCGCGGCCAACTCTTCCTTAATTATACCTCTTAAAGTATCCTCGTTGAAACAGCGTTCATGGCTATTCGAGGTAGACATAGGCAGACTAGCTTTTTTCCTCAATGTCACATTCATTACATCCGATGGAGTGTTTTGGTTAGCATGGGTTTTAGGTATACTTTTGGGGCTCGACGTTAATTTCCGAGCTGGCGATCGACGGGGGTTACTAGCATTAATAGCCGGGCGTGCAGGTGTATTAGTATTGTCGGTTTTAAGCTGTTTGCAGGAACATTCGGGGCATATCCAGGTGGATTTATAAGCATGGTCCATAAGATAAAAGTTGCTACTTGGTATGTTCACACAATAAATATCAAATCTTGATTTACACTTGCAACAATCCAAAAACTCCAAACTATTTATTACATTCCGGCATCCACCACAGGTGTCATTTATCGGATCCATTTCTAAGAAAACAAAACTATTTCTGCAATAATATTGACACCTTCAAGCAAATCCAGCCCTTATATGAATATACTTAAAGCTTGAAATCGTGGAGTTTGAATCAGTAAGCGAGCGGGCGTTCATGCGTCGTATGTGTGTGTGTAGCAGCGAGCGATCCGCGAGTTGCCCTAGGTCAGGGACGCAGCAACAAGGCAGTCGTTATTTAATTTTTTTTGAAAGTAATTTGCTTATTACTTACGAACGCACAAGAGTCCTGGAAAGATGTAAACACCACTCGATAGTTCGTCAACACAGCTTTACGGGGATATATAGCACCACTTATTATGAGAACTTTTTATCACTTTTCTAAATATTTCAACGGAGCAAAATACAAAATAGTGTTATCACTTCGGCGTAAGCCGTACCAATAATCTGTGATTTTATAATACCCCTTTTTGCAAAGTTTGGCCTTTATATGGTTCTTAAATCGTTTAATGGGTAAGTTTCGAACGTCCATGGGAAGCTTGTTGTAAAAGTGTATACATTGACCCATGAACGAGTTGCCTACTCTGTGGAGACGAGTGTGATGTAAAGCAAGATTGTGTTTGTTCCTGGTATTTATATTATGAATATCGCTTATCTTCTTAAAATTCGAGATATTTTTATGAACATACATAAGATTTTCAAATATATATTGTGAAGCTACAGTCAGAATGTTCACCTCTTTGAACTTTTCTCTAAGAGATTCTCTAGGACCAAGGTTATAAATGGCTCGAACAGCCCTCTTCTGTAAAACAAAGATGGTATTGATGTCCGCACAAGTTCCCCAAAGAAGAATCCCATAAGTCATAAGACTATGAAAATAACTAAAATAAACAATTCTGGCTGTATCCACATCAGTTATCTGTCTAATTTTCTTAACAGCAAAGGCGGCAGAACTGAGTCTACCCGACAGCTTCTCAATGTGAGGACCCCATTGTAACTTGGCGTCAATAGTTAATCCAAGAAAAACTGTCGACTCGACAGGGATCAACTCTACTCCATTCAGTTGAACATTGGTACTTAGCTGCCTGACATTTGGCGTAGAAAATTTAATGACTTTAGTTTTTTTTTCATTTAAAAGGAGGTTATTTACATTAAACCAATGGACAACTTTAGAGAGTGCATTGTTAACTTCGTCAAAATTTGTTAGCTGACGCTTGACTTTAAAAATAAGAGAAGTGTCATCCGCGAACAATACTATGTTGTGATTATCCCTCACGTGATGAGGTAAGTCATTAATATAAATTAAAAACAAGAATGGACCTAGAATTGAGCCCTGCGGAACGCCCATGGTGACCACAGATCCTGCAGATCTCTTGCCATTAACATCAACCCTCTGAATTCGATTATTCAGATAAGAAGTCAGAAGGTCGAGAGCTCTGTCCCTCAAACCATAATGGTACAATTTCCTGATAAGAGTATCATGATGTACGTACATTATGCGCTACAAATACACTTTAACACCAAAATAGTACAAATAATAAAAAGTAAAAAAAACTAAAACCCAACTACGCCAAAAAACGACGCTGAAAAAGTATAAAACAGGATTTTCAGAATACTGAACTGAACAAAGTTGCTAATGTACATAGTTGCAAGTAAATGGACACAGTAGACTCTACCAAGATGCCTTCGTTGTAAATTGACAATAATGTCATACAATACTATTCTGAAGTATGCAATATTCACTATTTAGAGATAAATTTTCATGTTTGAAAAGGCGTAGTCACACGTTGTCAAGGTGCTACGGTAGGTAGGTATATGTAACGTGTGACTACGTCTTTTCAAACATGAAAATTTATCTCTAAATAGTGAATATTGCATACTTCTTACAACTTTTTGTCCGCTAGAGGGCGCAATACTAAATTTGGTGACAAACTTTATAGCTCATAACCAACAGAATATCAAGGCCCTTCTAATGGTACTGCAGTCTTATGTGGTCTGTATGTTGTAACTACATAACTGATTTTTTTTTTGTATAAATTATAAACTAGCGCTTGACCGCAATCCCGCCTGATGGTAAGCAGTGACGCAATCGTTGATGGTAAAGCGCACTAGTTTATTAAGAGCCTATTCACTCTAGCCTTGAACACACTCAAATTGTAGTCCGACGGAAACACCGCCGCTGGTAAATTGTTCCAGTCCCGCGATGTACGCGGTATAAAGGAGGAGGCGAAGAGTTAAATCAGGGTCACCAATCAGCCTCTGCGCACGCCTCTCCACTGAATCCAAAGTGGCCAGGTGACACTGAGCAGCACCAGCCCAAATGTGGCTGCAGTACAGCTCCACACACGAACGGACCTGTGCTTTGTACAACATTAGAAGCTGCCCAGGTGTGAAGTACTGCAGGACCTTTGCGATAACGCCAAGTTCCCTGGCAGCCACCCTGGCCTTGGACTCAATGAACCACCCAAAGTTAAGGTACGAGGAAATCTCAACTCCCAAAAGCTGAAGGCGATCGGTACACTCCAAGGACACATTTCGAAAAGTAGGAGCCAAGGTGAACGGGCTCCTTTTGGCGGTGAAAAGACACGCCTGTGTTTTGGTGGCATTGAATGCTACAAGATTGGCATTGCTCCATTCGGAGACTGCTTGTAGTGCAACACTCGTTCGCTCAACCATGGCCTCTCCTTCGGACGGGTTTGATTCCCTACTAGCCCGAGCATCCGGCAGGTATCTCTCTACAACTGTGCTGTCATCTGCATACCCATAAATACCGGGCACCAGCAGATCGTTAATATGCAGCAGGAATAGAGTTGCAGAGAGAACAGACCCCTGAGGAACGCCGGCATTAGTCGACATGGGCTCAGATGAGCATCCGTCGACAACAACTCGGAGGTACCGTTCAGTCAGGAAGTCTTTTACCCAGCCAGTCAGGCTAGGGGAAATGCCGTACGCTGGAAGCTTACTCAAAAGGTCAGCGTGCCATACGCGGTCGAAGGCCTTCGAGACATCAAAGGAGGCAGCAATTGCTTCCCCATTCTTCTCGAGGGCCTCGACACACAAGTGAGTGGCATACACTAGTAGGTCTCCAGTTGACCGATTGCGGCGAAACCCATACTGTCGGTTACTGGGGAGATCGTTACCTTCCAGGTATGCCAAGAGGCGCGAGTTCAACACACGCTTAATGATTTTGCAAAGTATGGAGGTGATCGAAAGCGGCCGATAGTTGGTAGAATCGGCACGACTACCTTTTTTGGGCACGGGCTGCACGTTAACAAGTTTCCAGGACTTGGGCACTATACCAGTCCTAAATGAGAGGCGATACAAGCACGTCAATACAGGAGACAACTTGGGCGCACATGCTTTAAGAACAATCGCTGGTATACCATCTGGACCACTAGCCTTATTCAAGTCCAGACGACTCGAACAGTACTCTCAGAACCTCCTTGTTCCTAATGCGAACCTCAGGCATTGAAGCTCCGCAATGAGGTAAATTAGGTGGAGTAGCACTGCCAGGATCAAGACGCGAATTGTGGGCAAAGAGAGATGCAAAAAGACCTGCTTTCTCTCTCTTGAGTTGTCTTGTGTTGAACTTGAGCGATACATTATAATTTGTGTTTATACTAAACTAACAAAACCCCAAAGGGGGGCCCCCTTTGGGGTTTCGTTAGTTTTGAATTGGTGATGGAGGATTCACTCAATAGGTTGAAATCGAGTAGCAAAAGTATTATTTTATGTGGAGATTTCAACATTGACATTTTAGATGTTACTCCTTCAAGTATTTTTTTGAACCTACGCGTATCACGGCATCTTCGTCATCCTGTCTTGATAATATATTTAGTGATGGTAATGTCGATAATAAATTTGTATTAAATGACCTAACATCCCCCTTGCCCTTGCCCGTGCCCTTTTTAATGTTGTGCAAAAGGAGTACCAAATTGTTTTCAAGACTAAAACCATGCTTAATGGATCGTCTGTTGGATTTAACCTATGGGCTACTCCGGGTATTTATAAAAGTAGAGCGACTCTATACGAGCTATATGGTATGAAAAAATACAGGTTTGATACTCCCTTTCTAGAGTATATAAAAAAATATTCAAAATTATTGAAAAAAAATTGTGTAGCTGCTAAATCAAAATTTCTAAGCGATACAATTAAAAATTTAAATAATAAAGTAAAAACCACTTGGAAAATTATTAATAATGAAACTGGCAAATCTGTTAAACAGGATAAGCAACTTGAGACCATGGTCGACAACAAATTAGTTCATAAGGCCGCTGACGTAGCTGAGGCATTTAATGAGTTTTTTTCTAACATACCAATAGCTACAACTCGCTCCTTAAATTCATCCCCATCTAAAGCTGAGAATCTTTTGCATAGTAGTGTATCTAAGTGTAGTCATCTGTTTTACTTTGAACACGTATCCCCCCCCCGCGTGATGTGGTTAATATTTTTAAAACGCTTAAGTCTAAAAACACCGGTGATTACTGGGACATTTATATTAAAGTATTAAGTAATATAATAGACATCGTAGCCCCCTATCTAGCTGTTAATTTTAATAAATGTATTGACTTAGGGAATTTTCCTGATTTAATGAAGAAAAGTGAAGTTATACCATTATTTAAATCAGGTAATAAAACCGATGTTGGCAACTTCAGACCAATTTCTATCTTACCTGCATTCAGGAAAATATTTGAATAATTAATACATAAGCAGTTGCTAAAACATTTTAATTCGAATAATCTCATACATAGTGAACAATATGGTTTCACAAAGGGTCGTTCGACTATGGATGCGGGTGTTGCTCTACTGAAACACATCTTTAACGCATGGGAGAGGTCGCAAAATGCTATTGGAATTTTTGGTGATCTCTCCAAAGCCTGTGATTGCGTGCACCATGACATACTTTTATGTAAACTCCGCCATTACGGTGTCGAAAATGAAGCTCTCAACGTAGGTTCTTATTTACATAATAGATTACAGTGTGTAGATATTAACATTGATAGGTGCATTGGGATCCCACCACCATCTTTGGGACTCAAATCAACCCCACCTGCCAGACGGTGCACCTGCTGACATACGGACAGGGCCCTGACGCCGGCTTCCCTTTCGGGGTTGAGTGGTCAGACGGCAGTCGCACTCGTAAAAGCCAAATAAGCCATTCAATCATGAACAGGTTAACTAGAAATGCTCATGTCACAGCTAGGGCGCCGCCGCAAAACGGCGCGCAGGAGCCTCGCCCGACTCCTGTGACCTGTGGGCTAGGGCCACCGTGTCAGGGGCGGACACGGCTGCAGAAGCGAGCCCAAACCAGTAAACTCCATTTCGCTTCGTGGAACCTTGGCACGCTAACTGGACGCGCGAGAGAACTGGCCGAAACTCTCCGCAGGCGGAGGGTGGCCGTGGCGTTCCTGCAGGAGACTCGGTGGAAAGGCAGCAGATCCCGGCTTATTGGGAATGGGTACAACCTGATCTACACGGTTGCACCCAGTTGGAGAAATGGGGTCGCCGTGGTGTTGTCTGACGAGCTCCAGGATGACGTCTTGGAGGTGAATCGCATCAGTGATCGGCTAATGTCGGTGCGGGTGCTTGTCAATGGGGTAATAACCCACTTGATAAGTGCCTACGCTCCGCAGGCCGGGTGCGGTGAAGCCGAAAGGACGTTGTTCTGGAGCCAGCTCGAAGGATTGCTTCGCGGGATCCCGTTATCCCAGGGACTCGTTCTGGCTTAACGTTGTAAGAGATGACATGCGTGCCAACAAGCTCTTACCACAGGATGCTAAAGATCGTGCGAAATGGAGGAGAATGTGCAGGAAAGCGGACCCTGGGCTCCAACGCGAAAGCCGCGGATGCAACCGGGATAAACGCTGAGATGATGATGATGATGAGTGTGTAGATATTAACGGTGTGAAATCTTCCGGGCCACCAGTTCAGTTAGGTTTACCGCAAGGCTCAATATTTCTTCCGCCACTTCTTCTTCCCAGCGAAAGCACTTAGGAAGTGTCGATGGGTGGGCGTTTTGGGGGACTGTCTTATGTAATATTGACGTTCAAAAAGTGCTGACTCTCAGCCTAATTTGAATAAATGACTTTTGATTTTGATTTCACGCCGTATGAGCCAGTGTTCCATCAGGCCTAACCAGCGGAGGCAGTGTGGGCCGACAGAAGTTCGCCTCAGCCGATTTGGCAAGGGACCAAAAAGATCTGCTACCGGATGGCTGCGCAGATAATTTGTAGCCAATATGGGTAATGCGGTCGAAGCGAGCCTTCTTGAGCGCCTTTTTGTAGGACTTGGCAGCAGGTTAAAGGCTCTCTTCTATGAACTTAGATCCAGAGCTCCGCGGTCACGAGCGTCAACCCAGGCGAGAAATGCCGTGTGCGGGCGAGCCGAGCCACCGACGGGCACGTCATTGAATGGGATCAAATACTCCATAGCTTGACGCACCACATCGGTTATAGCGTCCGCACAGGTCGACGGATTGTCAGAAGAGAAGCAGACCTGCTGCCAAGGATAAGACCCAAAGAAGTGGCGCATTTCATCCCAATCCGCTGACCTGTATTGCCACATTCGCCGTTCACCACGAGAGTCGTAATCTGGTGGGGAGAAGGACGATACAGACTTCACCAGACAGTGGTCTGAAGTTCCCAACGGCGAGGAAACTGTTACAACACATCTGTCCGGATCAGTGGTCAGCAGAAGGTCCAAACAATTGGCTGTATGACCAACCACATCAGGCACCCTAGTCGCTTGCTCTACCAGCTGGGAAAGCCCCATTGAAAGCTCGAAGTTTCGCGCCTCTCTCCTAGCGTGGTCGGTGCTCTGGTATGGGAAAAGCCAGGTGGCAGGCGTTGAAGTCCCCCAGAGCGACGAACTGCGCGTCAGGGTGCAGGTGCAGCGTATATTAGTATATTGTCAGCAGCCTCACTGAGGTGGTCAAACAATCGAGTTGTCTCCTGATTACCGCTGTGCGGTCGGTAGACACAGGTGTAAACAATTTTGTCCACACCAGTGTCATCCAATAGCCATAGGCACGAGAAGTGAGGGTATTCGAGGTGACGGAGGCGCCGGCAACAGATGTCATTGCGGACATACACACAGACCCCGGCACGCTGCAGAAAATGATGCTCCAAAGGGTATCCCGGGTAGCCGAGGTATGCCGCATCAGACGGACCAGATATCCGTCTGATGCGGCATACCTCGGCATCTGGGTCTCCGTCAAGAAAAGTAGATGGGGCTTTTCAGTCTCAAGGTGGTACTGTACTGCAATGAGATTGGAGTGCAGACCTTTAATATTAGAGAGGTGCACTTTGAATGAGAGGACGTGCGCCCGCTGTGTACACCTACTTTTCATTTTGGAACGCTTCATTTAAAAAAAATTTAGTGAATAGAAAGGAAGACGGCAGTTGAGTGAGATGATGCAATGTTAAACCCAACAATGCGACCAACGATGCTGGGCCAGAGTGAGATTGATCTGGAGACTGCGGGGACGCCTGAACCCCTAGATAGGTTGTGACTGTCATTAGGACGCTGATTATGAAGACAAAGGTCAGCTCAGGGAACTCCTCAACAATTTAAGTTAATGTGAAAAAATGTAAAAGAATTCTTTTGATGTTTTTTTTTATTTGTATTAATTGAAGTAATTAATTACCCATGCAATCAATGTATATTTGCCAACGCAGTGGCAGTTTATTGATTTTGAAGAAATCAGCTGGACGAGAGGCAACAAATTCTTCAAAGGCATTTTATACTACTTTTTTCCCGACACTTCTTGTCGGGAAAAAAGTAGTAGTTAGTCAAATTCTGGAAAATGTAGTAGTCTGTAGGCGCAAGATTTGGTGAATGGGGCGGATGATGAAGAGCCTCCAACTCTATTTCGTACAACTTGGAGACCGTCTGTTGTGCACTATAAAGTCGCGTATTATCGTGCTGTGCTCATCCCGTTTGGTAAGAAGCTGTTATGAATCACATCGGCGTTAGACTACCAAACAGGCACCATCGCTTTTCTAGGGGTAAGATTTCCTAGACTCAAGAAAAAGGTATACGATATTTCAGTGATGGTATCATCATATCGTCCCACTGCTGGGCACAGGCCTCCTCTCATACAGAGAATGATTGCACTTGCTCAGTGCGGATTGGCAGACGTAAAGTCCAGGTTTCCTCAAGATGTTTTCCTTCACCTTGTAGTCAGTCATTGGTGTCCAAGATATACTTAGAAAGTACATATAACTTAGAAAAGTTACATTGATACTTGCCTGGCCTGGAATTAAACCGCACACCCGTTCTTCAGAGGCTCTGTTGACGTCTCTCTTTGTGTGTGTGTCCGTGTGTGTGTGTGTGAGTGTCTCTCTTGCTCGGCTGCTTCTGTCACTGAAGATCGTATGTCCGTGGAATGAGGAAGCTCAGAGTTAGGTACGTACTCGGTGTATTTGTCGTAAGGACTGTGTGTGACGCTGGCGGCGAGTGCGGCAGTGCGGTGCGGGTGCGGCGTGCGCGGCAGGCGCAAGTCGCGGTACAGAGGTAGGTACGTACTCGGTGTATTTGTCGTAAGGACTGTGTGTGACGCTGGCGGCGAGTGCGGCGGTGCGGTGCGGGTGCGGCGTGCGTGGCAGGCGCACGTCGCGGTACAGGTGCACGTGCCGCAGCAGCGCGCTCAGCAGCGCGGCGGCGGCGTGCGCCGGCTCGCTGCCCCACACCAGCATCACGTTGGCTGCGATCCCGTCATAGGACACGCTGCGCCACCCGGATGCAGCTCCTGCCAGGATTGACCAAACAATATGTTAAAGGGCCAACCAGTAATTACTTCACACGAGACAAAATATTAACACTTTTTTCAAAAAAAAAAAAACAACCTACTTCCAAAACAACACTACTTCGAACAATTGGATAAAGAATTTGTGCTTATGTACAATAATTATTCTTTTAGCGCATTGTTTCGAGTACGCCAACATATTCTTAAAAAATTTAAATCCAGGATTGTATGTTGAGCAAATAGGAACATCTACAGTATAAATCGAGGAACCTTTAGAGTTGAAGCAGATTCGAAAAAAGAAATTTGGACCAAGACTTGGAAAAAATTACTTCACAATTTCAAATCGCTCTGTACTGATACTCAAGCCATGATTTATGAATCACAATGCAATGAGTTTTATCATTATTTAAAAGAAGAAAAGATCAAGTTTGAGACAACAAAGGAATACTTAACTGAAATAAGGGTGGTCGTACATTTTGTGTCGAAAATGTACGACCACCCTTATTAAAGGTAGCGGTAGTACATGGGCCTATATGGGAAGTTAACAGAACCTAAACTAAGACCTATAAGCCCTACAGTCCCTACGACACTAAGTCCTATAAGCCCTATAGCCCTGACCTACCATATAGTTTGTAATAAATAAATATATAAATAAGTGCGGGATGTCTGCACCAAGAGACCTAAGGTAACAGACGGATAGTGGGTAGGATTTCCAGGTAAGGCTGAAGGATAAACTCACTGCCAGTCCAGCAGTCTCACAGGACTGATCAGAGATGGCTAAGGGTGCCTTGGCCACAGTGAGGGGTAATGAGACAAGAAAAAATTCTAATCTGATTTATTTACACAATATTACAGCTTATATACTACTTTTTCCCAACAGACACAAATGTACAAACATCTTGGTATTCTATACGTGAAATCTGCAATTTTAACAATATTTGAAGTAGGTCGCGCGTCAGCTGCCGAAATGCTGAATCATTGTTCAAAAGTAGCATTGAACAGTAAAAAATAACCAATTTCGGAAGTCGGTGGTAAGAACGAATATACATGTTCATGGTCATGGCATAGAATAAAGAGAGGAAGTAGGTTATCTGCGACCCAATCCGCGATTTAATTGCCTACTGTCCTAGGGTTGACAACAGACTGTCCGCGCTTCGTCGGTTACGGTTGTCGCCCAAACCGCTAACAAATATTTATAGACTAAGAGCTTATGTTTAAATTATTTGCTTAGTATTTAGTTTACATATACTAGTCAGATTTTTTTTTGTAATTTTTATTTTTAGTTTTGTACACATAAAGAACCATATTTATTTTTATTTTTAATTAATACAAATATAAATAATACAAACATAACATCTATTGAATCACACATTTAATACAAAATTACAAATTAGCTACAGAAAAATACCTACTTTCTTCGGTTTCGACTATTACGAAACGCGTTGTTATTAAACTTTAATGTGTAATATATCCGTATCCTTGTAAATAACTTTTAGAAATATAATTTGAAAAATATAAGTCTTTTATTTGTTCATAAATAGACATACCAACTTTGCAGTTTATGTGATCATTTTTTAAAAGCTATACTCTGTTTTTTAATCTCGTAGACTAAACTGATATTACGAGTGTTGGCAGTTTATTGCAATTCTTAAATAGTGCCGAAACTTAGCGTTCGTAAAATCAAGTATCGTTTTTTTACAATAAGTTATCCTGAAATAATGTGTAGGTACTTATTAAAAACGTAATAATACAAAATTAATAATGTAAATTTGACATTTGCATGTGTCAATTTAGTCTACGAGATTAAAAAACAGAGTATAATGTGCCGAAAAGCCGTGACGCGCGAACCTCGTTCCGTGCTAGCCGCGACTAGCGCAGTCATAGGCACTCTAATATTGTGTTTAGGTGTCCGTGCGGCGACGCATAGATACTATGGCGCACACATACAAGCCGCGCGCGGTCCGTTTGTATGAAGATAACGTACTTCCCTCTCTTTATTCTATGGTCATGGTGTCTTTATATTTTTATTACTAACAACCGGCCAAGTGCGAGTCGGACTCACGCACAGGGTTCCATATCATTGATGTTTATGATATTGTATGAAAGATTACGGGGTAATAAGCGGTTTACGATTTACGAGGTACCGTAAAATGCTACAACATTGCCTAAAACCTTAAAATGTTAAATAATTCTCGTACAGAAACGATTTTATAATTTGTCGTACTACTAAGGGCAAGTCGGTAATATATATTGCAACATTTATGCATCACTCATTCAAATAACCCATCAGTAAATTGCCAATTTCAATTATTATGTCAGTTGTCGTAGTCGTGTTTTACCGGCTAGGTAGAAAAATTTTATTTGAGAGTTTTATCCTTTATTTACAATTGGAGTAAGTTGAATAGCAAAGAAAATATGCTGTTTTTTATCTCGTTTTTCTGCTATAAATATTATTTTGAAGGGTCAAATCATGGCCGGCAAAGTTGTAGCAGGTTTCGGAAAATAAATACGCACCTTTGTCTAGGGTTAGGGCTGCCACTTAAGCGTTTTTTAACTTAGCTCGTAACGTCACTCGCGTAGTTTGTTATTTTTGAGTCTGATTTATTTATTTATTATTTATGAGTCTCGTGAACAGTTGATATTGCTACAAAAAAGCACAGTTGTATGAGTTTCAGAAAAAGTGTTCAACTTTGCCTACCACCGTTAAAATATGTATGTATTGCAATTACAGACTAGATAAAGTCTAAAATAGAAAACAAATTATAAGCGAAATAGGCGCCTAATCGTCCGGTTTGCGTCCATAATAATCTATGATATTTCTAGCTAGGTAATGTTGCAGTTTGTAACGTAACTTTGGCTACGTTTTTAAATGCATTTTATGGTGATTAATAGGAGGTTTTTGGTTAATATGAACTGTATCCCGATAGCTTAACCTACAATTTTGTATAGTGATTTGACGTACATGTGTTTTCACACGTCAAAATAGAGGCAATGTTGTAGCATTTTACGGTATAAAAAAAAATACTAGATCTCGTTCAAAATAATTTTCGTTGGTAGTTTTTATAGTAATGTAATGATTATGTTTTTTTTTTCTTTATATTTTTCATTTTTTTTTATTTAGAAGTTAGAGGCGGGGGGGACCAACTTTTTTCCACTTTGGAAGCGTCTTTCACGCAAACTATTCGGTTAAAAAAAATATGATAGAGATCTCGATATCATTTTTGAAGACCTATGCATAGATACCCCACACGTACGTGTTTGATGAAAAAAATATTGTTTTTGAGTTTTAGTTCTAAGTATGGGGAGCCCCAATATTCATTATATTTTTTTTTATTTTTGCATCAAAATCTTAATACGGTTCACAGAATTAATCTACCTACCAAGTTTCATTAGTATAGCTCTTATAGTTTCGGAAAAAAATGGCTGTGACATACGGACGGACAGACGGACAGACAGACATGACGAATCTATAAGGGTTCCGTTTTTTTCCATTTGGCTACCGACCCCTACAAATAACGTTTGTTGTATGGGCGCCCCCCTTAAATACCTATACTTTTTTATTTTTAGTATTCGTTGTTATAACGGCAACAAAAATACATAATCTCTGAAAATTTCAACTGTCTAGCTATTACGGTTCATGAGATACAGCCTGGTGACAGACGGATAGGCGGACAGTGAAGTCTAAAACTAAAAACCGACGCCCCGGCCGTCCAAATGCTACGTCCTGCAATTTTTAAAATAAAAAATAAAACAAAAAAAAAATAAAAAAAAAAATATTAAAATATTAACTTAAATCATATGCTGTAAAGGGCCATTTACAATATGTAAAGAAAACCCCGTCCGACCCAGAAGGATAATAAAGTTTAGGTAAATACATGACAAAATAAAATATGAAATTTTACATAACCATCATAGTAACAATACTAATGATTTTTGAAATAATATTTTTTTTTTTCGCGAATTAATTCCAACTTCCCCAAAATTTGGTAATTTTTAAAAAAGTGACAACACTATGTTTTAGACTCTAAAACACGCTCATTCATAATACTCTAAAATTTAGAGTATTATGAATGAGCGATGCGACCCCGTGCCGCGTGCCATGCCCGCCTTCGACCGCGCATTGTATTGCCTACCGCACATTTTTTAGGTTTTTTTTTTTTAGTTTAGTCCGGATTTGTTGGCATTGATAGAACCAGTTATCGATATCTAATAATACCTTCACGGATCGGACAGGGTTTTCTTTACATATTGTAGATCTATATTAAATCAAGAATGTATTTTAAGGTATTTAATTGGATAAGGATTAATGCTATATTGGTCATTATTTGTAGTAAAAAAGTAAGTGACAAAAAATGTTCTTGTATATCCATAGGAGATAGACTATACCATCGCCGAGTTTTCTGTAGACCTTGTGTGTGTACAATACTTTGAACATTATTTTGATAAATATCGTTGTTGTAGCAATGGTCGCAGTCGCTACAATACAACAATAACACAAAGGATTGCCCAACTATTGACGTCCCAACGATTGATGACTCTCCGCGAAAGGGTGCATATAAATCATACCAGTGTCACACAAGGATCTTGGAAGACAAAGCGCGTATGTAAGACAAAGCGAGTGGGTCCTGACCATTGCCGCGGAAAATATCGAACCGCCGCACAGCTGTTAGTTAACCCATTGTGCGTTGGAGAAAGCGCCGCGGACCACGCGATTCTGTTAACCCATTGTGCGCCGGACAAAGCGCGCGGACAATATCGAACCGCCTTGCACGTGGACCGAAGGCGCGGGCACTGTCCACGGGCCAATCAGACGGCACGTTCTCCCATGATCAACAAATCAGCATCAAGAACGCCCGATCAGTCAGCCCCACTCCGGTTTAGAGATAGCTGTATTATTGTTTAGTATTTAAGCTTGTGCATAGCTCGTAAGACATCATATATTAACACACATTATTATCAGATATTATCAGACATTTTACATTGTACATCTTACGCATCCGCTGTACATTCTGTTGTAACTTAGTCGCGTCTCTCCTCTTGTAATTAGGTAGTTCGTAGCATACATTGTACTCTAGACTTACATGCAATATACAACGTTCTATCTATTCGCGTTTTAATTACATAACACGCCCTACTCGCTAAAGTGGTGACCCCGACGATTAAAACCGACGTAAGACTAACCGGCGCGAGTCTAACCGTCGTAAATCGAACCGGCGCGATTACAAGACCGACGTGACTTCAAGACCGACGTGACGATACTCGCGATTAGCACATTCTAGTGGCTTCCCACAAGCGGGTTTCTGTAACGATCTTCTGTAACGTGACTTCAACGTTCGTTTTGTTCTTTATGTAGTCAACTATATGTTTTTCGCAGGTTTCCTTATGTACATTATTTATAAACAGGGGGACATTGATGTTTGCAGCCTTAAAACCATCTATTTCGGTGCACGTTCCCTTTTTACCAATAAATCTATTCCTGTACCTTTTCCTTTGTACTACATGCCACTCGTTGTCTGCGTTTTGCGTAAGTAAGTCGCTCTGTGAATGGGGCATCAGCTGATTGTTTATTGCGCGTACCCACCCCTACCGTCTTCTCAGTAGTATTACTAGTATTAGTCACCGGCACCGCGCCAGTCGAGGCACTTTGCATTTGTTTTTCGGTGAGTACCGCAGCGCGCGAAACATCTGGGCTGTGTGCGACAGAGAGATCGTTGCCGCCAGGCAGCGTATGCGCGCGCGCGTGTGACAGGGACGGAGAATGCTGCGTAAGAGTGCCGTCATCTACCTCCCTATCAATTCTGGTGGGATGACTGATATCGCTCACCAGCTCATGTGTAATATGAATAATACCTGAGGGGCCACTTTCACAATTAAATTCTGAACTATCTAACATGCGATTTGTACCTCGTTTTTTGTTGACAAAATTGTCCCGCTCGAAATTATTAACTATCGAAGTTCGCTGTAGATTAATGACTTCATTTTGCAGTCTCGTAAACTGGTCCACCTGTGCATATGTCTCCTTAATAGTCACTATCTCTTGTTTGAGAATAATAAGATCCTTCAAAATTCGCGTTGCATCTAAATGATCAAAAGTGACCGGGGGTAGTTTTTGCAGGTCACGGGCGACAAAAATCGGCATTTCTTCAGGATCTTTCTGTTTTATTAGTGTGATTATGTCTTCTATTTCTCTTTGTGACTTTCCCTCTCTCTTTCGGTTGATTTTTCTAGCCGTTGTCTTGACTGAGGAAAATAGCAGATTTTTTGCTGCACTAATTTCATCGGTTTTAAACGCCGTGATACACAGTCTGATCATTGAATCCTCGTCCATCACATCACATTTGTTCTGAATAAAAGCCAGAACCTCGTTTATAACTATATTACAGTTCGCGCACTTTAATATTTTCGAGGTCGTTGACCCGTTCACATCAGCCATTGTTAACGTCCGCACCGTACGACGCGCCGCACAAGGATTCCACTAGGATTTCACGAGGCTATATTCGCGGTATTGTAGCATTACAACAGCAGCGTTTCTTCAGGATGGCGACCAGCAACGCACCACAGGTAGAAGGGCGAGTCGACACGCTCACACTACAAGCACGGCTGTCTGACTTTTGGCCAGCGTATCCCAGGCTATGGTTCACGCACTTCGAAGCAGTAATGGCGCCACTGAAGTCAGGTGATGACGCGCGCTATCAAGCAGCTATCGCACGACTAGGACTGGACGCACTTCAACAAGTAAGTGATATTATCGCTAAACCGCCCACTGAAAACAAGTACGAAACTCTGAAGGCCAGACTCATCAGCGTCTACGAGGAGTCTGAGAGCCGGAAGCTGCAAAAGCTGATGGATGAGATGGAACTCGGAGATCAGAAACCCTCACAGCTGTTACGAAAAATGCGGGAACTAGCCGGACAGACGATACCCGACAGCACACTGCGCATCATGTGGACCAAGTTACTTCCACCTTCAGTACGCGCTGTTCTCACCATGAGCGACATAACTGACTTACAAAAGTTGTCGCAAATGGCAGACACTGTCATGGACAGTATCGCGCTACCTCACCAGGTCGCGCAGATTACACACACGAGCGGTATGACTGCCCTACACCAACAAATAAGGCAGTTATCTCTGGAGCTAGCTGAACTCAAGAACAGGCAGGAACACAGACCAAGATCACACAGACCATACGACAGACGGCGTTCAAGATCGCGCTCAGCAAGCCGGGATAATAGCAATCGCAAGTATTCAGAACAATCACTTAAGTGTTATTATCATCGCAAGTTCGGTAAAGAAGCGCGAAAGTGTACGCGTCCGTGCAATTTCGACAGCAACAGCGCCCAGTCGGAAAACTAACTCCTGCGTCGGTTGAGGCGGCAACTGACGCGAACAACACTTCTCACCGCCTATTCATCACTGATAAGAATTCGCGTCTGTCATTTCTTATTGATACCGGCGCAAACGTTTCCGTGATACCGAGAACCAAAGGCGGGAAAGCAAAACAAACCGATTTCTGTTTGTACGCGGCAAACAACACGATTATCCCAACGAACGGAGAGAAAACTTTACAACTGGATCTCAACCTACGACGGCCGTACACCTGGAAATTCATCGTCGCTGCAGTCAGCAAACCAATCATCGGTGCAGACTTCCTGAAGGGTCATCAACTTCTTGTCGATATAGCCGGCCGACGTCTCGTCGACAAAGTTACCAATATGACCGTCAGAGCATCTGTCATTCGTTCCGCCGAACCCACAGTTCGAAGTATCGACATGGAACAGCCGTATCACCAGCTCCTCAGTAAGTTTCCTGACATCCTGCGACCGTCATGCACGAAGGACACTCCCAAACACAGGGTAGAACACCACATCGAAACTACTGGTCCACCAGTGTACAGCAAGTGCAGACCGCTTCCTCCACATCGCTACCTGCCCGTGAAGAAAGAATTCGAGCTCATGATGCAGCAAGGAATTTGCCGACCAAGCAAAAGCCCTTGGGCCAGTCCACTACATGTCGTACCTAAGAAAAACGGCGACTTACGAATCTGTGGAGACTACAGGAGACTCAATGACGTCACTAAACCCGATCGGTACCCAGTCCCACGCCTCAAGGATTTTACATACCTGCTTCACGGCAAGAAAATCTTCTCCACTCTCGATTTAAACCGAGCCTATTCTCAATTGCCGATCTTCGAACCCGATATCGAGAAGACAGCGATCACAACACCATTCGGTTTATTCGAATTCCCACGAATGTGCCCAGGTCTCAAGAATGCTGGACAGACATTTCAACGATTTATACACGAAGTACTGAACGGGATAGACTACGCGTTTCCATTCATCGATGATGTCATCGTTGCATCTGAAAGTGAAGCAAGCCATATCGCGGATCTGCAGGAAGTTTTACGCCGATTAGGAACGTATGGTGTCACTATCAACCCATCTAAGTGTCTTCGGCGACGAAACAGTCAAGTTCCTAGGTTACGAAGTATCAAGCAAGGGAATCAAGCCACTGCAGAACAAAGTCAACGCGATAATAGAATACCCCAAACCGAAAACCATTCAAGACTTACGAAGATTTATGGGGATGATAAATTTCTACCGAGACAATGTTCCGAATGCGGCCGAGATACAGGCGCCGTTAAACGCCTTTCTTCATAACTCAACAAAAACGAGACAAAACGGAAGTAACGTGGAACGACCAGTCAACAAAAGCCTTCGAATTGTGCAAACAGAGCATAATAGATGCTGCGTTATAGTCTTACCCATCCCGTTCGCCCCACGACAAGATCGCTTTGTTTTGCGATGCGTCGGCTACCTGCGCCGGCGCGTCCCTCCAACAATTGCGTAACAATGAACAATGGGTGCCACTCGTATATTTTTCGAAAAAAATCTCCGACAGACAAAAGAGATATAGCACAAATGATAGGGAGTTGCTTTCGATTTTCATGGCTGTAAAACACTTTCGAAAAATCTTTGAAGGCAGAGAGCTCATCATCTACACTGATCACAAGCCGCTGATTTACGCAATTCGCAAGCCCCCGTCTGATAACGACACACCACGCCGAATCCGCCAATTGCTCTTCATTAGCGAGTTTACTACTGATATCCGACACGTGAGCGGGGCACACAATATTGTCGCAGATGCACTATCGCGCATCGAGACAATCGACACGCCATCACCTATCAACTACGACGAGTTATCTCAAGCTCAAGAAAACGACAGTTGTTTACCTGCATTATCTCAACAGACAAACATTCAACTCAAGAAAATTATCTTACCTGGTACCAACAAGCCAATATCTGCGAAACATCAACGTCAGATGTTCGTCCATATCTAACAGCTGACTTTCGTCGCACAGCTTTCAACGCCGTGCACAGTCCAAGTCATCCTGGAGTACGAGCTACACGGAAGCTGATGCAAGAACGATTCTTTTGGCCCTCGATGAACACCGACATCGGGGAGTGGACTAAAGCATGCAACTCGCGCCAGCTCTCCAAAATACAGCGACACAATCATAGCGATATCGCAACATTCCCACCGAGCGAACGATTTCAACACATTCACATCGATATCGTTGGTCCACTACCTACATCAGCATGTGGACACAAATACTTACTCACAATGATCGACCTGAAGCTGTACCACTTCAAGAGACAACCGCTGAAACCGTCGCAAGAAAGCTATACGAAGTCTGGATATCCCGTTTCGGGTGTTCAATAAGAATCACAACCGATCAAGGACGACAGTTTGAAAGTCGACTATTCAAAGACCTAGCTCAACTACTCGGCGCAGACAGAACCCGTACTACTGCTTATCACCCGCAGAGTAATGGAATCGTCGAACGCTGACACAGATCGTTGAAAGCCCCAATCATGGCTAGACTAGAAAACAGCAACAAATGGATCTACGAGTTGCCTACTGTTTTAATGCAAATTTAATGCAAACAAACAGCGAGACCAGTCAAGCACCTGCAGTTACTACAGACGAGCAAGGCACAGCCAAGACTCCAGCACCTGCAGCGACCGCCGACGAGCAATCCAGCCTACTCCCAGCCCAGCATACGAGAGAACAACGTACTAGGTCAGGCAGGATCGTTAAGACGCCTGCACCCCACGTATGCTTCGCCTTGAGGGGGAGAGTACTGTAGCAATGGTCGCAGTCGCTACAATACAACAATAACACAGAGGATTGCCCAACTATTGACGTCCCAACGATTGATGACTCTCCGCGAAAGGGTGCATATAAATCATACCAGTGTCACACAAGGATCTTGGAAGACAAAGCGCGTATGTAAGACAAAGCGAGTGGGTCCTGACCATTGCCGCGGAAAATATCGAACCGCCGCACAGCTGTTAGTTAACCCATTGTGCGTTGGAGAAAGCGCCGCGGACGACGCGATTCTGTTAACCCATTGTGCGCCGGACAAAGCGCGCGGACAATATCGAACCGCCTTGCACGTGGACCGAAGGCGCGGGCACTGTCCACGGGCCAATCAGACGACACGTTCTCCCATGATCAACAAATCAGCATCAAGAACGCCCGATCAGTCAGCCCCACTCCGGTTTAGAGATAGCTGTATTATTGTTTAGTATTTAAGCTTGTGCATAGCTCGTAAGACATCATATATTAACACACATTATTATCAGATATTATCAGACATTTTACATTGTACATCTTACGCATCCGCTGTACATTCTGTTGTAACTTAGTCGCGTCTCTCCTCTTGTAATTAGGTAGTTCGTAGCATACATTGTACTCTAGACTTACGTGCAATATACAACGTTCTATCTATTCGCGTTTTAATTACATAACACGCCCTACGCGCTAAATTGGATTGCCTGCGTTTCCAATGTAAGCGGAAAAAAATTAATTCTTTACGACATCACATTAGAAATCTCAAAAATAACAGTATTTCTCCACCATTAGTGGTTGTTATTATACATATGAACCTTCCTCGTAAATCACTCTATCAATTTAAAACAAACGCATCAAAATCCATTGCGTAGTTTTAGAGATTTAATCATACATTGGGATGTATAGCATCATCACATATCAGTCTCGCTCGCGTGTTAGTTGTGGGTAGTCACGTTTGTGTGATTGCGCGACAATGTCCGTTGCAGTTTTTTTTTTTATACTTATACTAGCTTTCCGCCCGCGGCTTCGCCCGCGTGAAATTCGGTTATATCGCGCATTTTAGATTTTCCTCAGGAACATTTTTCCGGGATAAAAGGTAGCCTATGTTCTTTCTCAGGGTCTAAAGATTGTCTGTGCCAAATTTCATCAAAATCGGTTGAGAGGTTTAAGCGGGAAAGCGTAACAGACAGACAGACAGACAGACAGAGCGACAGACAGACAGACAGAGTTACTTCCGCATTTATAATATTAGTGCACATTGCACGAACCTCAGGCATTGAGGCTCCGCAATGAGGTAAATTAGGTGGAGTAGCACTGCCAGTATCAAGACCCGAATTATGGGCAAAGAGAGAAGCAAAGAGACCTGCTTTCTCTCCCGCCGTATGAGCCAGTGTTCCATCAGGCCTAACCAGCAGAGGCAGTGAGGGCCGACAGAAGTTCGCCTCAACCGATTTGGCAAGGGACCAAAAAGATCTGCTACCGGATGGCTGCGCAGATATGCCTGTTGCCAATATGGGTGAAGCGGTCGAAGCGAGCCTTCTTGAGCGCCTTCTTGTAGGACTTGGCAGCACGGTTAAAGGCTCTCTTCTTTGAGCTGAGATCCGGAGCTCCGCGGTCACGAGCGTCAACCCAGGCGAGAAATGCCGTGTGCTTACGCTGTTCAGCTTGGACACAATCGGCATTGAACCATGGGCGAGCTGAGCCACCGACGGGCACGTCATTGAATGGGATAAAATACTCCATAGCTTGACGCACCACATCGGTTATAGCGTCCGCACAGCTCGACGGATTGTCGGAAGAGAAGCAGACCTGCTGCCAAGGATAAGACGCAAAGAAGTGGCGCATCTCATCCCAATCCGCTGACCTGTATCGCCACAATCGCCGTTCACCACGAGAGTCGTGTTCTGGTGGGGGGGAGAAGGACGACACAGACTTCACCAGATAGTGGTCTCAAGTTCCCAACGGTGAGGAAACTGTTACAACACATCTGTCCGGATCAGTGGTCAGCAGAAGGTCCAAACAGTTGGCAGTATGGCCAACTACATCAGGCGCCCTAGTCACTTGCTCTACCAGCTGGGAAAGGTCCATAGAAAGCGCGAAGTTTCGCGCTTCTCTCCCAGCGTGGTCGGTCCTCTGGTATGGGAAGAGCCAGTCCTGGTGGCAGGCGTTGAAGTCCCCCAGAGCGACGAACTGAGCGTCAGGGTGCCGATGTAGCGCATTGTCAGCAGCCTCACTGAGGTGGTCAAATAACCGAGTTGTCTCCTGATCACTGCTGTGCGATCGGTAGACATAGGTGTAGAAAATTTTGTCCACACCGGTGTCAACCAACAGCCATAAGGAGGAAAAATGAGGGTCCTCGAGGTGACGGAGACGCCGGCAACAGATGTCATTGCGAACATACACACAGACCCCGACACGCTGCAGGAAATGATGCTCCAAAGAGTATCCCGGGTAGCCGAGGCATGCCGCATCAGGCGGACATCTGATCTGGGTCTCCATCAAGAAAAGTAGATGCGGCTTCTCAGTCTCAAGGTGATAGTGTACTGCTAAGAGATTGGAGTGCAGACCTCTAATATTAGAGAGGCGCACTTTGAAAGAGAGGACGTGCGCCCGCTGTGCACATCTACTTTTCTTTTTGGACCTTTTCATTGACTTGTTTTGTTGTTTTAAAAGTACGACAGAGATTGCTAAACGATTAAAGTCTAGGCGAAAAGACAAGAAACTAAAGTATTTAGAAGACATGATAACGGTTTTCAAAACTATAGACCCTGATCAACTGCCGGTTTTTATCGCCTACGAGTTACATAAACTGCCTCCTGTGTGTTTCGACCATGTTGACGTCACAAAATGACTTAAGGATTTGTTAATTTTGCGTGCGGAGTTAAGTGATACAAAAGATAAATTTGTCACTAAAAACGATCCAAAAGAGGCCCTGAAGGATAAGAATAATGATGTGATGATGATGTTCCGAACGATTGCGACCACTTCGACTCCTAGCCGATGATTTGGCGCTCATGCGCCCGAAGATGGCTTATGTAGCCTATCTTGGCGGGGAAACTTCGTGCACACTGACGGCACATAAGCACACCGTCGACGTTGTTGTATGTGATGGCAGCAGGTGGGCGGGCCTTTAATTGGTTGCGTTTGGCATCGAGGACAGCCTTGCGCTGCTCCTCAAACTCGCGCACTTGTCCGTACACCATTCTACGCCATTCTGGCCGTTTTGCTGCCAAACGCTCTCATTCAGAGGGTTCTATATTGCACCTCTTCATGTGCCGTTTTAAGACATCCTTCAACCGGAAGAGTTGTCCGCCATGCTTTCGCTTGCCCTCCCCCAGCTCAGAGAAGAAGATGCGCTTCGCCACCCTTTCGTCCGCCATACATGATACGTGCCCGCACCACCGAAGCTGTCGACGCATTAAATAAGCCTCAATGCCACCAATATTGGCTCATCGAAGGACTTCGGTATTTCGCATTCTATCAGACCATTTGATCTTCATAATGGATCGGAGACATTTAAGGTGAAAACGATCTAGAGTACGTATGTGATGGCAGTACACACACCATGTCTCAGCGGAATATAGAAGGTTTGGCAGCACAATTGCCATATATACGGATATTTTCGTAGCTAGCTTAAGGTCATGTGAGCAGAAGACCTTGGAACACAACTTGCCTAACGCTGCAGCTGCAACTCCGACTCTGCTGTTGATCTCAGCGTCAAGGACACACTTAGAACTTATAGTATTCTCCAGATAACGAAACTTGTCTACTTGCTTCAACAAATCCTCACCAAGCTTTATATTCAGTGTCTCGTGACCGTGAACGTCTAGAGACATCACCTCCTTCTTGTTGACGCTGACTTTTAAGCTGTACTTACGGCAGGCTTGATGAAAAGCGGACATCAGCTGTTGCAGGCCGTCTGGGGATTCTGCTAAGAAGCACATATCATCAGCATACATGATCTCAGTAATCAGCGCATGTGAGACGTTGGTGCGAGCCTTAAGTCTAGCCAGATTGAAAAGACCGCCGTCGGTGCGGAAATGGATGCGAACTCCTTGTGGAACAATTTGTAAGACCTCTCCCACTACCACTACAAAGTATAAGGCGAACAGGGTTGGTGCTAAGACGCATCCTTGCTTCACCCCACAGGTAACAGGGAAGAAGTCTATCAGTGCACCGCCTACAGCAACGCAGCACTGCATGCCGTCATATAGGAGCCTAAGAAGTCTCACAAACTTTTCAGTGCATCCCAGTTTACCTAACACTAACCATAAGGCTTCACGAGGTACACTGTCGAAAGCCTTCTCCAAGTCAACAAAGCAGAGGTACAGCTTACGACCCTGCTCTCTACTCTTTTCCTGTAGCTGACGCACGGAAAATATTGCTTCACAGGTGCTTCGGTCCGGTCGGAAGCCGAACTGGGTTTCAGGCAGGATCTTTTCAGATAATACCTTTAGGCGGTTTAAGAGAACTCTAGCAAAAAAATTCCAGGAGTCGATTAAAGTGTGATACCACGGTATGAGTTGTAGTCGGACCGGTCACCTTTGTTCTTAAATAGTGTACTTATACGCGATACTTTAAACATATCAGGAATGCGCTCTTCCTCCCACATACGAACAAACAGCTTCCATATCGACTCATGCAACCCCTCTCCGCTGTACTTGATCAGCTCTCCCAGTATAATGTCAATGCCAGCCGCCTTCTGGTTTTGCTGCTGCCTGATGGCAGTAACAATCTCATCAAGCAATAGTGGCTCGTCCAACTTAAGAACAGGAGGGAGTTGAGGCATTAAGCCGATGGCTTGAAGATCAGTTGAATGATCCACATTCAGCAGAGAATTGAAGTGCTCCGCCCAGCGTTTTAGTACATTCTCCCTGCTAGTCAACAGGTGTCTACCGTCCAGAGACCTTAAAGGCACCTTTGCATAGTAGGATGTACCAGTCAGCCTACGTACCTCACTGTGGAACTTCCCCAGTTGGTAGTGTCAAAAAGCCATTGCATATGAATGGCTTTGTCATGCCACCACTTGTCCTTAATCTGACGAGATAGCTTGCATAATTCCTGGTCACTAGCTTTGACCTTACCTTAGCTTCCATGCTGTCGCAAGAGATCCCGGTGTTTGTCGAAAGCCGCCTGTAGAGCTTCATCATTTTCATCAAACCAATTTTCATTGTGACGGCGTGTTTTGCCAAATACAGATCAAGCGGTATTCATGATATGAGATGACAAAGATCCCCGGCAGCCTTGGTTTCACCTACCTCATTAATCGGCGACAGCTTTCCAGACTACGCTTCAGCATACTTAATAATCTTAATAATATAGAATATAGCAATCAGTTATCGAATCCGATATTTAACTCTAATGTAAATAAAATTAGAGGTGGAGGGTATAACGTAGACAGCGGGCCGTTTGGAATGTCGCCTCATCTACCCTCATCTCATTCACAGCTGGTCGATTCTGACTCACAGTCGCTAACGCAGAAAACAAATGACGATGACGAACCGAAGTATCGCTCTCTCATTCACTCCCATGCTAAAGTGTTACCGGCTGTCACCAACACAACGAAGTCACTACGTGACTAACAACAATTTATGTTACAACTGTTTGCAACCTGACCACAGTGTATTTAAATGCCGTATACGTAGTACATGCCATGTGTGCCACAGGCGTCATCACTCCCTACTGCACGAACAGAGGTACGATAGCGGTCGTCAGTTAGGTCAATCAGAGAACCCATCACAACCTAACGTGATAGCACATACACATGTAGAAGAGCAAGAGAAGGAAGAAACAGTGATCGCGTCTAATTATGTGAGCAAGAAGAGACAGCAAACAGCCCTTTTAGCAACTGCAATGGTAACAGTTAAGAGCAAGACGGGACAAACCATTGCACTAAGAGCACTTGTTGATCCAGGGTCTCAGGCCAATTTTATAAGCAATAAGGCGGCTCAAATATTACACCTGGAAAGACAACCAGCCAGAGGGACTGTGGTTGGGGTGACTTCTACGAAGACCGACATCAAACAATTGGTTGAAGTTTATATAGCACCAAGATGGGATTCAAATACGAACTTATGCATATAGGCTTATGTTTTGAACAAGCAACTTACCTCTAACATTCCACAACAAACAATTGCTGTTGGTGATTGGAAACATTTGAAGGGACTTACGCTGGCTGATCCGAAATATTTTCAATCAGGATCAGTCGATTTATTGCTTGGTGTGAAAGAATATTCCAAGATCATAGAAGACCCAGATTATTAGAGGACCTCCTGGAACACCATGCGCACAGAAGACTACACTAGGCTGGATCTTGTTTGGTCAAATAAATTCACAACCTGAAGAGTCTGAAGAGTCATGCACATACAAGTAGATGTAGGCGAAAATATGTTGAAAACCATCTGGGAGATTGATAGAGATACTGAAAGAAAACAAAAGATGAGAGATTATGTGAAGAAATATATACAGACACACACAAAAGAGATGAAACAGGGAGATATATAGTGACGCTACCATTTAAGTCTGAGAACAGAGAATGTCAATATGGAAATACAAGAAACATAGCAATGCAAAACTTATGAGTTTAGAAAGAAGATTCAAAAGGCAACCTAAGTTAAAAGAAGAATATGTTTAAGTTATAGAAGAGTATTTTAAATTAAATCACGCAGAAGAAGTACCTATACAAGAGTTAAATAACAAGAGTTTCTACTTACCTCACCACGCTGTGTTGAGAGAAGATAAAGAAAGTTCAAAAACGCGTATCGTCTGGGACGCGTCATCTAAGAGAGACAATGGCGTGTTATTGAACGATGAGTTGCTGACGGGACCCGTGCTCCAGGACGATCTTTGTAGCATCATTATGAGATGGAGAATGCATGCTGTAGCATTCACAGCAGAAATAAAGATGATGTATAGAATGATACTACTTACCAGAAGAGATGTAAACTTCCAAAGGGTTCTGTGGAGAAAAGATCAAGAAGTAAAAGATTACCGTTTACTTACCGTGACATTTGGAACCGCCGCAGTACCTTACTTGGCCGTCAGGACGTTAAGACAACTGGCTCACGATGACGCTGAAAATTGTCCTCTTGCTGCTAATGTTACGCTTACGGATTACTATGTGGATGATATCCTTTCAGGGAAAGACACCGTAGCTGAAAGCGTAAAAATAATGAAACAACTGAAAGAGATGATGCAGAGAGGTGGTTTTGAACTTAAAAAGTGGTCATCGAATAGTGTCGAATTTATTTCCGCCGTTGAACTGCAAGATAGATCATCCAACGCAAATGTGGATCTGAATGTAGATGGCACTGTCAAGGCCCTTGGTATCTCATGGAATGTAGGCAAAGATCAACTTGAATACAAACTCAATCTTGCTGAAAGTGGGTCAAAGATCACAAAACGGAGTATTCTGTCCGACATACAAAAATTATTTGATCCGCTTGGCTGGATTGCACCGAGTGTTGTCATGGCGAAGATGTTGATCCAAGAGCTTTGGTTGAATAAACTAGATTGGGACGAAGTTGTTAGTCCGTCATTAACTGAGAAGTGGAAAGCAATACGTGTAGATTTGGAAGGAGTAAATAGCATAAAACTCAATCGATGGTTACGAACTAAAGAAACTGAAAAGGACAAGATTCAACTGCATGGCTTTTGCTGTGCATCGCAGAATACTTGCGGCGCTGCCATCATTCATCAGTTATGCCAGAGTCATAACTGATGAAGGAATCATAACTGAAATCATCGCTGCCCGAACAAAGGTTGCACCATTACGAGCAATATCTCTACCAAAACTGGAACTGTGTGGAGCGGTCCTGCTATCTAAATTACTATACCATGTTTCAAAGGCGATGAGAACACAACCTTCACAGATTTATGCCTGGACAGACTCATCAATAGTATTGGCTTGGCTGTTGGGTGACCCTAATAAATGGAAAACGTTCATTGCTAACAGAGTGGTAGAAATTACAGACAAGACAGATAAGGATCGATGGTTTCAGTCATAGGATAACCCAGCAGACATTGCATCCAGAGGCATGCTACTGATGGAATTAACAAAATGCACCATGTGGTGGAAAGGACCACAGTGGCTAAGAAAAGAGAAGATTAATTTTACTAGACCTAATAACAATCATACTGATTTAGAAGCTAAGAAAGACAAAATAGAAGTAAACCTGGAAATAGACAATCAAGAAGAGAAACATTTAATAACACAATTTGAAGATTTCGAAGATTTAAAGGAACTTACCACAACTATTGCATACTGCATTAGATTTTTGAGATTTAAGAAGACTTCAACAACAGAGGAGATACTTACAGTTAAAGAAATTGATAATGCGCTACAGAAATCTACACAAATCGTACAAAGAGAAGAGTTCAAAGATGAAATTAATGCAGTTCGAAATAAATGTCAAATTAAGAAACGAAGCAGTTTAAAATCACTTAATCCATACTTGAATGAATGCAATATACTCAGGGTGGGCGGAAGATTAAGGAATGCTGATTTAAGCTATGATGGTAAACATCCTATCATTCTTGGACATAAAAACAAACTTACTTCCCTCATTGTTGATGACGCTCATAAACAAACATTACATGGTGGAGTACAGCTGATGATGAGCTGCCTACGAACGAAGTACTGGATAATCAGGGCGAAGTCTTTAGTGAAGATGCATATCCATAGATGCATGATATGTGCACGACGCAATGCAACAGCTCAGAAGCAGCTTATGGGAGACTTACCCAAGCCTAGAGGTTACTCTAGGCTTGGGTAAGTATGCATCTTCACTAAAGACTTCGCCCTGATTATCCAGTACTTCGTTCGTAGGCAGCTCATCATCAGCTGTACTCCACCATGCGACCTGCGAGGCCTTTTATCAACAGCTGAGTGGATTTTGCGGACCCTTTGCAAGTCTCATGGTCCAGAGCGAGAGGTGCCAAAACCAGCAAGGCATATATTGCGATATTAAATATTTGCCTGTCTACTAAGGCTATTCACCTTGAGCTGGTTGGAGATTTAACTACTGAAGCTTTCATTGGTTCAGACGATTCACTGCAAGACGAGGCAAATGCTGTAACCTATGGAGCGATCAAAGCCGAAACTTCGTCGGGGCAAATAAGGAGTTAGAACAAGCATGGAAGGAGGCAGATTTGGATTTTGCCATGCAGATTCTGAATAACTTGGTCTATGAGGGGACCCAATGGCATTTTATTCCGGTTACAGCCCACATTTTGGGGGTTTATGGGAGGCGAGAGTGAAGAGTATAAAGCACCACCTTCGACGTGTACTTACCACCAATTTGACCTTTGAAGAAACTTCAACAGTGCTCTGTCAAGTCGAAGCATGTTTAAACTCCAGGCTTTTAAGTGCTATAGATGACAGCGACATTGATAATCTAGACCCACTCACACCAGGCCATTTTTTAATAGGAGAAGCTCCAGTGATGATTCCTAGTGCTAACGTAGAAGACATGAGAGTAACTAGTCTTTCCAGGTGGCAACATTTGCAAAAGATAATGATAGATTTTTGATGAAAATGGCAAGAAGAATATTTGACAAGGCTACAGCAGAGACCTAAATGGTTAAAGACAGAGAAAGAATTTGGGAAAGGGAATATAGTGCTAATAATTTGCCACCTGCGAAATGGACACTTGGTCGTATAATAGACAAATATCCTGGAGAAGATGGTAAAACGAGAGTATACAGCATAAAGAGTGATGACAGTGTTGTGAAAAGAAGTGTAACTACGTTGTGCGCATTGCCTGTAGATACTGAGTAGTTAAATTTTAAAGTGTAAGATTGAAATTATGTATGGCAATTGTGCTGCCAAACCTTTTATATTCCGCTGAGACATGGTGTGTGTACCGCCATCACATACGTACTCTAGATCGTTTTCACTTTTTTTTTTTTTTTTGTTAGGTTGGGAAATCATCAAATGACTTCTTCCGCTCTGGGCGGAGCGGAAGGGCGTGTCAGACTTTTACTGACTAAAACCCACCCGTGTTTCTTCACTTGCCTGTGGGACGGCCAGGGCCACGGTTTCTTGTTTAACCAACCCGCACCCCTGACCCAGGAGGCATCGGTCTTCGTGGACCCCGTCACGATGTGCTGACATCTCTTTGAGGCGCGCGTGAAACACGACGCGCCGTCGACTCGGGCCTGGTCCTTACCGGGTGGCGAGCTGCCCATTGCTCACCGTCCGCAGGCCCGCGCCTACGGTGGCTGGGAGTTTGGTGTCATCTCCCGACCAGGGCGTCTCCTGCGGTGGCTAGTGGCATGAGAGCGCTGGGATTCCCGTTGCCTCACGCGCTCCGCCTCCTCCTTTGCCAGCATTACTGCTTCGCAGAAGGAGGTGACGGCCTGCCATGCACTTTCGCTCCGAACCATGGCCTGGACCAGGGTCGGACGCGAGAGATCACCGCCGATCGCCGCTACGAGAACACGGCGGTGCTCTACCCAAGCCGGGCAGACCTCCACCGTATGCTCCACCGTGTCCTCAGGGAGATCGTTTTCACCTTAAATGTCTCCGATCTATTATGAAGATCAAATGGTCTGACAGAGTGCGAAATACCGAAGTCTGCGACGAGCCAGTGTTGGTGGCATTGAGGCTTATTTAATGCGTCGACAGCTTCGGTGGTGCGGGCACGTATCACGTATGGCGGACGAAAGGGTGGCAAAGTGCATCTTCTTCTCTGAGCTGGAAGAGGGCAAGCGAAAGCATGGCGGACAAATCCTCCGGTTCAAGGATGTCTTAAAACGGCACATGAAGGGATGCAATATAGAACCCTCTGAATGGGAGCGTTCGGCAGCAAAACGGCCAGAATGGCGCAGAATGGTGTACGGACAAGTGCGCGAGTTTGAGGAGCAGCGCAAAGCTGTCCTCGATGCCAAACGCGACCAATTAAAGGCCCGCCCACCTGCTGCCATCACATACAACTACGTCGACGACGTGCTTACGTGCCCTCAGTGTGAACGAAGTTTCGCCGCCAAGATAGGCTACATAAGCCATCTTCAGGCGCATGAGCGCTAAATTATCGGCTAGGAGTCGATGTGGTCGCCGTTGCTGAAATCGGTCGGAACGTCATCATCACCAAATTACTCTCTTGTGGCTAGCTATGCTCGTGATAACAGAAATAGTGGATCATGTATCATTATAAAAAACCATTTAAAAGTTCAAGTAATTAAATATTGTTACAGGCTAGGGGTACTAAAATGCCGGTTAAGGGTTACGAAGTTTATTGGCAACGAAGGTACAGTCGATTGTAGGCAATGACAAGTAGAATGTCGCTGACGTTGCACCGAAGTCTTCCCTTATGTGACCGAAGTCCGTGTTGTAAACACACAATAACAGTATAGATGTTACTCCACGTAGTACTCACAGTTCTCGTTGCAGTTGTCGCAGTAGGTCTTCTTTAAGATCGCTTCTTAACTGTCGCTGTTTTCGTATCGCTAGTCGAGTGTAGACTGCCTCTGCGTCGGCATCGCGGCACTTTATATAGGCCAGCTGATCGAACATTCCAGAATCCTCTAGGCGTAATAATAATACTGCATAACTTCGAGGTCACCGGCCAGGTAAGTACCTACGGTAATTCCCGGAAACGGGTTTCTAGAAATTTCGATGTCGACACTTTGTTGACAAAACTGTTGAGACCTGTACCATTCGATAGGCCGTCCTAAGTCTAGCAATGCGTTTTATTATTGTACCTAGGAAATGTCTAGATCTAGCGAGATAGGGCTCAAAAGTGACACACTGCATGTCACGCGATATTGAACCTTATGCCATCGACATAAGGTCCATTCATAACAATATATTGAAGAGTTAAGTATACAAAATATGATAGAATGCTGTGCTGTACAGCTCGTATATGAGATAGATCATCCCATTGTTGTTGTATGATTGTATCATGTGCCAAATATCTTTCTTGAAACATTGACTAAAATTCTTGATAAAGAGCTACGTTGTGTAAAATTCAAAATAGTTTTTTGTGGCGACTTCAACATAGATCTTAAAAAAGGGACTTACTCATAATCAGAATTTGAAAATACTATCCTAAACTATAATTTAAAATTTGCTACCAGAGAAACAATGCGTTTAAGTAACGATACATGTATCGATAATATCGTCAACAATATTAGGGGTAGCAAGTGCGACATCATTGATTTTGCCAGTTAAAAAAACCTGTCGAATTAAACAATGGTATACGTTTAGAAGAGATGTCAGTAACAGTAATAAGGAAAAATGTAAACAGTGTATAGATAGTCTCACGTTTTCTGACGTTTTGGTGAAAACAATGCAAAAATAGCTTCGAATATTTTTTTTGATAACTTTCAGTTATTTTATAACCTTTGTTTGTATTTTGTATTATAAGAGAAATACACATACCAAAAGACCTACATAAATCTCAAAGGGCATAGCCAAGTGCTGCCGACGTAAGAGAGAATTATTATGGGCGTATCGCAAAACGTCTAATAAAGCGGATCATAATAAATTCAAAAATGATTCTTCAAGGTTAAAGCGAATAACAAACTTGACTCGAAAATCACAAAATGACTACCTACAGTATAAAACAATTCTGGTGACTTAAATAGCTTAACAAACGACATAGATAATTGCTCTGTCTCAAAAGTATCAGTTTGTGATCTTGAAGACTGTCATGAGGTGATATCTTTTTCGCCTGACAAACGTCTGACACACTACACTATGAATTGAAATTGAAGTCCTCACCAGATAAAGAAACTCTAAAGGACCTATATGCGATATCGGAATTTTAGCACTAACATTTTAAAGAAAGTCAAACATGAGTATGAGAAATCGAAGGTGAAAAACAAAAAACGATCCAAAAAAGCTCTGGAAAGTTCTTAAAGAGATCTCTAGCTTAAATAAAGTCCCTAGTCACCCGACCCATCTTCTGAAGGTTGGCTCCTCACCTGAAAAGTCCTCGGACTATATAAATCAGTATTTTGTAAATATAGGCCGGACCTTAGCTGAAGAATGCTTGAACTTTCACAATACAGTTGATGCTGCATCCCCGCTGCTGACGGATTCCCTCAATAGTAGTACTCAACTAAACCCGTTTGTGTTTGAGGAAGCGGATAAAGATGAGGTCTTTCGTCTGGTGATGTGTCTAAACAGAGAATGTCCGGTGGGCCGAGATAATGTGTCAACTAAATTTTTGAAGAAACACGTTCACTTCTTTGTCCCGGCGCTTACTTACATTTTTAATCAATGCCTTCAGACGGGTCAGTTCCCTTCCCAATTGAAAAGTTCTGAAGTCCGCCCGATTTTTAAAGGTGGTGATAAAAAGGACATCTCATTTTTTTATGTTTGGAAAACCGCAGTCGCAGGTATATGTAAGGTGTGACTACGCCTTTCCAAACATAAAAATTTATCTCTACATAGTGAATATTGCATACTTCAGAATAGTATTGTATGACATTATTGTCAATTTACAACGAAAGCATCTTGGTAGAGTCTACTGTGTCCATTTACTTGCAACTATATTAGCAACTTTGTTCAGTTCAGTATTCTGAAAAACTTGTTTTATACTTTTTCAGCGTCGTTTTTTGTCGTAGTTGGGTTTTAGTTTTTTTACTTTTTATTATTTGTACTATTTTGGTGGTAAAGTGTATTTGTGGCGCATAATATTAACAAAAGTTAAATTGACAAACTAAAAACTAGGTATTTAACATACGACATCTCTTTTGACTTATGTATCGGCGTATAGTAATATGTAGAGATGTCCTATTTTACTATTTCATAGCGCGTGGATCGTAGCGCGTGTAACAACGGTTTCCCCGTATGAAGCTCCCGGTTTTTCGTAGTAGCGACGCACATTTGCGTTGATGGCAGCGAATGTGTTATGCATTAGTGGATGAGGTCGTTAGTATAAATAGATTGGATGTTTTTCTAACGGTGGTAGGCCATAACATCGGCTGCCGGCAGAAGTTACCACGCACCAGACAAAGTCTTGCCGCCAAGCGATTCGTCGTATAACGGCATGATGTCTGGTGAAGCCGTACGGAGGACGGGTTTGAGCAGTTGTGTTACGTTGTGTGGCGGGTACGATGCGCCAAATGTTGTTGTGTCGGGAGTTTGGTCGTGGAGAGTCTCCAGATCAATCTCTCTCTGGCGCAGCTTCGTTGGTCGTGTTGGTCTTGGGTTTAACATTGCATCACCTGGCTCAACTGCCGTCATCGTTCCTATTCCTAAGTTTTTTAGGTGAATAGGCTTAATAAACTAGTGCGCTTTACCATCAACAATTGCGTCACTGCTTACCATCAGGCGGGATTGCAGTCAAGCGCTAGTTTATATTTATTAAAAAAAAAAACTTACATTAAGAGGCCCTGGGAAGATTTCTTAATCTATCTAATTCTGCTAACGATCGACTGTCATGTTGATTTTTAAGTAATTTATTATGATCCAAGGCACTTCTAAATAATCCCTCTATGGTTTTGACTCTATTGAGAGCGACATAGGCCTGTCCTTTGGCAAACAATGACTTTCCTAGATCGATAACTTTTTTATCTAGAGTACAACCTTGTAATTTATGTACAGTACAACCCCAAGAAAGAATCAGCAGGAGCATTTTACGCTGAATTTGCCCAGAACCCCTCAAGCCGTCAAATTCAGTGAGGCAAGGCTCGATTTTGATAAGTCCGTTAATATCTGCTTTTATGGATGCATCGTCAAATTGTATGAGAACAGCGCTTGGCTGTTCTCCTGTTCCAACTGATCGCGCCGAAGAGCAGGCCATTCGAAGGCCTTCACCACTCCCATCGCTCCGTTTACCAAACCCTGGTTTACATTAAAATTTCTACGAAGCATTACTAGGGATTATGTACAAAAATAAAGTACTCGTGAAGCTCTTTCAGATGATACCAAATACGGTATATTTATTTTAATTTTATATTAACATATAACTTTTTGTCCGCTAGAGGGCGTAATACTAAACTTGGTGACAAGCTTTATAGCTTATAATCAACAGAATATCAAGGCCCTTCTAATGGTTCTGCAGTGGTCTTATTCTCATCATCATCCCAGCGTTAATCCCAGTCGCATCCGAAGCCTTTGCAGCTTTGGAGTCTGGGGTCCGCTTTACCAGTCCAACTGCTGAAATGGCTAAACTTCGACATTTTCCGTGAAGCGACTGCCGTTTGTCACGTTGTACTGGGATCGGTCTATCATTACTGACAGGACTATTGTTGCAAATAAGCCTGATATAGTAGTGATAGACCGATTAGCGCGCCTTGCAATGATTGTCGATGTTACCATTCCACATGACGGGAATCTCGTGAAAGCTGAGAAAGAGAAACAAATTAAGTATCTCGACTTGGCACACGAGATTGTTGACATGTGGAATGTGAACTCGGCTGTCATTGTACCGATTGTCGTGTCAGCCAATGGTTTGATAGCCAAGAGCCTCGACCAACATCTATTGAGGCTCTCGTTAGGCAGTTGGATCAAAGGCCTGATTCAAAAGGCAGTACTCCTCGATACGGCCCGCATAGTGAGGAGGTTCCTGTCTCTGGAGCCCTAACCACCGGTAGCTTGGACCCTGCTCCCACCATCGGTGGAACAATATTTTTTTTTATTTTTAAATGTTTTTGTATGTTTTTCATATAAATATTTAAAAATGTAAAGCGATATGTAGACACGGAAAAATAAAGAGATAATAATATAATAATATTTATTCAAAATTCTAAAATAACAAATTAATACAGTTAGCCTTAATTGTAATTTATAAATCTAAGTCTTACGTGCCTGAACTAGGAAATCCTGTGTTTCAAGCGATGAGAGCTGTAATAACAATCTAAAGTAATTAATAAATAAACAACATTAAGAAACAAAATAAGGTATTAAATACAGTCACTTCAGCGCAATTAGTAAATTCTCTGTATCTTCATAGGACAATTTCTGAAGAGTAATAATAATATGAAATATATGAAATAATATGAAAACTGCTATAAATAATTTGATATATATTTTGAATATATTCAAAAGAAATCAAAAGGAATATTGACGTTGACGTTGGTGTTGCCATTATTATTATTCCTTTATTTCATTTTATGTACATATAAATTATATTTTTAAATATTTCTCAGTACATAAAAATACATAAAAAAAAACATTTAAAAATATGAAAAATAGTAGCCCACCGGTATCGGAAACAGGGTCCAAGCTACCGGCGGTCAGGGCTCCAGAGAGAGGAACTTCCTGACGATTCGAGCCGTGTCCAGCAGTACCGCTTTCTGAATCAAGCCCTTGATCCAGCTGCCTAACGAGAGCCTCCTGAGGTGTTGGTCGAGGCTCTTGGCAAGTAAGCCATTGGCTGTCACGACTATCGGTACAATGATTTCTGAATCCACTTCCCACATGTCGACAACCTCGTGAGCCAAGTCAAGATACTTAATTTGTTTATCTTCCTCGGCTTTCACGAGGTTCTTATCATGCGGGATGGTTATGTCAACAATCATTGCACGCCGCTCTGATCGATCCACCATCACCATATCAGGCTTATTGGCAACAATAGCCCTGTCAGTGATGATGGATCGATCCCAGTACAATGTGATATGGCCATTTTCGAGAACAAGTGTCAACTGTGCCGTCTTTCACAACAAATCTCCGGTAATTGTTCGTCATCATTACTTCGTCCATAATTGCACATACAAAACCTTCGGTTTCCCCAAAAAGGTCACCGAAACGTAGCCAGGCTACAGACGGAGAGCGGAGTGAGGCCCTTGTCAGCCGCAACCACATCTCGATGCATCCCCACGTCGGTTTCTAGAAAATATTCCCAGAGACTGCATACCCCGCGATTGTGGAGGGTCTTGGCGTTTAAAAAGTCACGACCTCCACATTTTCGCGGGATATACAGCCTCATAACCGATGACCGTGGGTGATGCAATCGATTTGCAGTCAGCAGCGTACGGACCCTCTGATCCAGGGCATCAAGTTCGGTTTGAGTCCATTTGAGTATGCCGAAAGAGTACATCAATACCGGCATGACCCAACCGTTGAAAGCGCGCACCTTGTTTCCGCCTGAAGTACTTTTTTCAGGCGGCCAAAGAAGCGTTCTTTCAACGATTGATTCATGTCAGTAACATTGATACCCAACACTTCCGACATACCCAAATACTTATATGTTTCGGATGCGGAGAGGGCTGTAAGGTTTATGGAACCAGTGAGTTGGGTTCCCACGGATTCCATAATCTCTCCTCGCTTTACATGCATGACCGCACATTTGTCCACACCAAATTCCATTCTGATGGAGCTACTGAAAGCTTCAGTGATTTTCAGTAGCTCCCTCAGTTGTGAATTGTTGGGAGCAAAAAGTTTCAGGTCATCCATGTAGAGGACGTGCGATATAACCTGACCACCTCTCCTCAACCGATAGCCTAGACCTGAGTCCTCCAATAGTGTGCTTAGAGGATTCAATGCTAAGTGGACTCAAACTATCGCCCTGAAATATTCCTCGTTCGATCCTTATCGGTTCGCTATTCCTCTGAATATTTCGACATCCTAGACAGCGAAGGACTGTCCTCCATGTCCTCATACACGTCATCAGGAAGGTGCGCAGAGTTGCATCTACTTTATACAACTCCAGCACCCGCATGAGCCATGTATGTGCCACCGAGTCATAGGCCTTCTTATAATCTATCCAACATGTCGACAGATCCTTTCGGGAACGACGAACCTGTTGGCTAATGGCCATATCAATAAGGAGTAGCTCCTTAGTACCGCGGGACCCGCTCTTACAACCATTTTGAGAGGCAGACATAATGGAGTTGCTGTCAATATGTTTGTTAATTTTAGTTTTCAAAATGGATGTAAGAACTTTATAGACTGTTGGTAAACAGGTGATTGGCCTATAATTTTTTGTTTCCGCGTTGCTATCTGATTTATGGAGCAGGTGGGTTATTCCAGTAGTTAGGAACTGAGGTAACGAACCAGACACTAAAACAGTCTACATCTTGGGGGCAGATGGTAATAGCCCCCATTTCAGGTATTGGATCGCAGGCTCTCTCGACATCCCGGGTCAGTCACCTTCTGTGTGACTGACAGATACCGACCAGATACTGCGCCAAAATGAACAAATGGCATCATCATCCGGTAGGCACGTGTCAGTCACACCTTGTTCTGGCCATTCCCACTCCCTATAAACCCACCTTTCATTGCTTTGGAAGGTGCGATTCTGGGTGTACCGTTCCACTCGTCGTTTGTATCTTCTGATACGGTTCGCCCATGCATACACTTTCTGCTTCAGGAAGTCGATGCACTCCGTGACACGGGCCATATAATTCTGAGGGCTGATATTTGTACCTGCAAATGCCCGCCTCACAAAGCGCATCACTCTAGGACGAGTATTGCCTCCACTAAAGCAGATTAGTTTACCGATGAGTGCTCTGGCTCCACCAATACGACGTTCAATCCTGTGCTGCCAAGCTGGTATTACTGGTTTCGGTCATGTAGCTCTAGAGTCACTGGGAAATTTGACATGAGCTACACGACAAGCTGCTACAGCTGCGCAGTACAGGATTGAATGAGTATCAGTGAGGTCCTCGCAGGTGTCAAAATAATTTGATAACTGCCCATCCAGAGCAGCCATCAGTGCCCTATTTCTGTTATGCATGGGCAAACGTGGCAGGCGTGGTCTTAATTCTGCGACCTGGAACGATATTACCGAATCGCAGCCTCCAAAGCATTTCTTAATTCCTCATTGCACTGGATATTTACATTTATAGCCCTATCATTACTCCCCTCGTCAGCATAGTTTGTTGACTGCGGTGGTATCTCCGCAGTCTGCGACTGGTGAGCGATGACACGGCTACTCTGCATTTCATTGCGCAGGCGATCAAGCACAGTATCATCCAACATATGATTTCGCTGGATAACCCGTACCTGATCCGATAGACGTTGTGCCGAAACGTTGACAGCCGGTTCAAGCACCTGAAACAGAGAGAGCATTCGGACACGGTACGGGGTCAGGTTGTTTCCTCCCTCTGTAGCCCAATAGTATGAGCGCATGACATTTTCATTAATGGATTGTGTCCATCTCATGCGCTGCACATTACCGCCGGGAGCTGGGACCCTGTCAGAAGCCGATGGGCCTCGAGGTCCTAAGCTGTCCGGCGGCCGGCGTCCTCTTCCTCGGCGAACAGGTGGTGGCGTCGTCGGCGGAGAGAAGTACTCGTCGCTCGAGCTCGACGCAACTGCCGCGGCCGGGGTCGTCACAGCACTTACAGTTTCGCTGGAGACCGGCGGCGGCGAGGCGGAGCTGAGCAACGAGTCCGAAGATGGTGGGCGTGCTCTTCGAGCGGCAGATCTTGTCAACATTGCACTTTCATATTATTTACATATTTTTCTGTTTTGTATTTTCCGACGTGACATGACAGATGTCACTTCCCACGGGTCGGTTTGGTTCGAGTAGAAAACTTCTCCATTGTATATAAAAACTGCTTTTATTATTAAATTTTATTATTTTAGATTTGGGCTTGGGTTTTCTCTTGAAGATATCACAATATGGAAAAGAAAAACTGATTTAAAATAATATATTTGATATTTATTATTATTATTATTTATACAGATTATCTCAGATTGTTAATCAAGCAGCAGTATTAACCGCTTATCATGCTTATGTAAGGTCCACGCTCAGATTTTGACTAATTTTCTGGGGGAATGCTACAGACAGAGAACTTGCATTTAGAGCTCAAAAGAAATGTCTTAGGGTTGTCTGGGGCATACATGTCCCAGATAGCTGCGTAACATATTATAAAAAGCTCAAAATTTTAACTTTTCCTGCTCTTTACATCTACGAGGTCGCTACATTCGTGAGAACCAATAGGGAAGAATTCGATCACCTGCACTCTCGTCGGCATGCCGACAAAATAGCAAATAATATGCCCTCAAAAACAGCTCTACCATCTAAAAGTTTCTTCGGAATGTCTTCACGAATTTATAATAAGCTTTTTTTTTGTTTTTTTTTATTAGTTATAAACTAGTGCTTGACTGCAATCCCGCCTGATGGTAAACAGTGATGCAATCGTTGATGGTAAAGCGCACTAGCTTATTAAGCCTATTCACTCAAAAAAACTGAGTGAATAGGAAGGAAGACGGTAGTTGAGCGAGGTGATGCAATGTTTAACCCAACAACACGACCAACGATGCTGCGCCAGAGGATGATCTGGAGACCCTCCGCGACCACACTCCCGACACAACAACATTACGCACATCGTACCCGGCACACATCGCAACACAACTTCTCAGGCCCGTCCTCCGTACGGCTTCACCAGACATCATGCCGGAACACGACGAATCGCTTGGCGGCAAGACTTTGTCTGGTGGGTGGTAACTTATGCCGGCGGCTGATGTTGTTGCCTACCACCGAGAAAAAGCTTCCTAAGCAAATAAGAGAAATAGAAAATATTATTTTTTTTTTATAAGAAAAAGCTAAATGAGTATTTAGTTGATAGTGACAGTTGACAGGCCGTACTACACAGTGCATGAATTTCTGTCTGGCAGATTATATTATAATAATATAATAATAATATAATATAATATGTACCGACAAATCACACAGATTGAGCTAGCCCCAAAGTAAGTTCGAGACTTGTGTTATGGGATACTAACTCAACGATACTATATTTATAATAAATACATATATAGATAAACATCCAAGACCCAGGTCAATCAGGAAAAGATCGTTTTCCATCATGACCTGGCCGGGGATCGAACCCGGGGCCTCCGCGTCGCAGGCAGGCGTGTTGACCGCTGCGCCACGGAGGTCGACAGATTAGAATTGTCTGGCAGATTAGAATTTGAATAATAATTTCAAACTAAAGATAAAAGGAGATGTTTCAGAAATATACATGGATAAATATTAATTTAGGTACAATTAAAAAAAAAAAAAATGGAGCCTGGGCCAGCACATTGTACACATAATGCTAGGTATAATTACGCTATACTTAACTGTTTTTAATGTTAATTAAACAACACAACTACTAATAAATATGGTGGTCAGCGATAAGCGAAATAAGATTCTGAACGTGACATTTGATTGACGTGCTTTCCGAGGCACGACCAAGACCAGTGCAAATATTCATATTCATGAATACAAATATTTGCACTGTGCGGGGATCGAACCCGCGCCTCCTTGCACAACGGCCGCGTTCGCTACTGCTACACCACGGAGGCTGTCGATTGGTAAGTGTATTTTTCTTTCTTTTAATAGGAAAACAAAGGTTATAAAATAACTGAAAGTTATCAAAAAAATTATTGGAAGCTATTTTTGCATCGTTTTCACCAAAACGTCAGAAAACGTGAGACTATCTATACACTGTTTACATTTTTCCTTATTACTGTTACTGACATCTCTTCTAAACGTATACCATTGTTTAATTCGACAGGTTTTTTTAACTGGCAAAATCAATGATGTCGCACTTGCTACCCCTAATATTGTTGACGATATTATCGATACATGTATCGTTACTTAAACGCATTGTTTCTCTGGTAGCAAATTTTAAATTATAGTTTAGGATAGTATTTTCAAATTCTGATTATGAGTAAGTCCCTTTTTTAAGATCTATGTTGAAGTCGCCACAAAAAACTATTTTGAATTTTACACAACGTAGCTCTTTATCAAGAATTTTAGTCAATGTTTCAAGAAAGATATTTGGCACATGATACAATCATACAACAACAATGGGATGATCTATCTTATATACGAGCTGTACAGCACAGCATTCTATCATATTTTGTCTAATTAACTCTTCAATATATTTAATTACTTGAACTTTTAGATGGTTTTTTATAATGATACATGATCCACTATTTCTGTTATCACAAGCATAGCTAGCCACAAGAGAGTAATTTGGTATAGTAAGAAATATGAGATTGCCTTTATTCATATTGTGCTCCGTTACACAAATTATATCTACAGTTTTATCTATTTTCTCGAGCTCGTCTAGATGTACAGTAAGTAGATTTGCTTGGTTTAGTTTAGAAAATAGAACTGTCAAAGTGGCGACTTTGACAGTTTTATTTTCCCGTTGTGTTCGTGTCGAGTTTTCATAATCAAACGTCATAACCACTGTCATGGCTACCTTAATAAAGGGTTATCTCACTAAAAAACTTTTCAAATGATTAATTATATATACTTGTAGTTCGCACAGTATTTTTATGACAATCTTTTTTTTTTTCCTCTGTATCTATATAGCGTACATAGAGGTGGCCCAAAATGAAACATCTCCTTTAAGGCATCCATTTGACATTTTATTACAATTGGGTTATATTTATGCATGTGCCTGATATTGTGTTTTGTGTAGCTATTTCTTGTTATTTATTTATGATAATTTTACAGAGTATTTACAATGTCAATATTAGTATGTATATTTGTACGCCTCTGGGCAAAACATAGCAGATGTATAATATTTATCTATAACACCTCACATTTTAACCTATGTTTACAAATAAAGATAGTACAGTCAATATGTCGAAAAAAAAGCCGTGCGCTCCGAAAAATGACAAACCGGAATTTGACTCGATGAATCGTTAGAGGGGCAAGTAATAAACTTAATGTTAGATTTCCGAAGTCCCTCCTCCTGCTGTTTTTGAGAAAATCCAAAAATATTTTGAAATTGATTTATCTCAGCAACTATAAGGGCTAGCGACCTTTTTTTTTTAAACTGTTAAGGACACTTAGGACTACATTTTCTTTCATTGAAGTGACATCATCCGACTTAAACTGCAAAAGCTAGATGGCGCTAAAGTTTGAAAAAATTGGTTTTTTGCCATTTTCATTATGAAATAACAATTTTTTTGCAATAATGTAAATGAGAAAGTTGTTTGTTACAAAATTAGCTACAACTTTTGTTTAAAACATTTTTTCGTAAAACTTACCGTTTCCGAGCTGTATAGGTGAAGAAGTGCAGTGAGCAGAACAACGGTTCTTTTGTCACTTTCTCCGAATACGTGGGCATAGTTTGGACAATGGACCGGTTAATGGACCGGTTTTTGTCAATAACAAATATCAAAAAGTTAATAAAAAATATTTACAAATTCGTCAAAGTGAAAGCTGATTGTAAATTTGATTATATATTTTTAAATTTTGATTGTTTGCATTACTAAAATGTGATTTTATATATCCTGTTACTGTTACATATTGTATGTGAAACCGCTTACAATAAGCTGTACTAAAACAGCTTTTTTGTTATTTGAAAAAAAAATCCATTGTTTAAAAAAGTTTTAAAAGTTTAAAAATTGAAAATTATGTAAACATTTCAATTCACTGATCTATCCATGAATTGTATGACAAACACCCTACAGCAAGGCACATAATGTACGATTTGTACACTTCAACAAGCTTCAGCTCTGAAACGGTAAGTTTTACGAAAAAATGTTTTAAACAAAAGTTGTAGCTAATTTTGTGACAAACAACTTTCTCATTTACATTATTGCAAAAAAATTGTTATTTCATAATGAAAATGGCAAAAAACCAATTTTTTCAAACTTTAGCGCCATCTAACTTTTGCAGTTTAAGTCGGATGATGTCACTTCAATGAAAGAAAATGTAGTCCTAAGTGTCCTTAACAGTTTAAAAAAAAAAAGGTCGCTAGCTCTTATAGTTGCTGAGATAAATCAATTTCAAAATATTTTTGGATTTTCTCAAAAACAGCAGGAGGAGGGACTTCGGAAATCTAACATTAAGTTTATTACTTGCCCCTCTAACGATTCATCGAGTCAAATTCCGGTTTGTCATTTTTCGGAGCTCAAATTGCAGATTGACTGTACTAAGATTCTGATTCTGATTCTGCTACATCTAGCCATTTTATCGATTAAATATTATTTATCATAACATATAGGTGGCTGGTAGTGGCTGGCGGAGAACTGCTCAGGATCCAGCTTGTTGGCGTGCCATGAAGGAAGCCTATGTCCAGCAGTGGACGAGTAGAGGCTGATGATGATGATGATGATGATGATCATAACATATGTACTATATATTATTATGGGGCGATTTCAGCGGCTTTTTATATATTGTTTTTGACGTGATAACGTCTTAAAATTCGATGGAGCCGGTTGTACACACGAAAAAACATGACGCATGCGGCGTTACCTCGCTCTGAGCGTTTTCTAAGCACTATTCAATATTATAATGTAAAATTTTCTTTTGAAAAATGCAACCATTCCATCAGTATTTCCTTATGACGTTGTCACGTTCGACTATCGTCAGTGAAACGACGTTACAGACCAAAGACATAATTATCTTAAATCTCTTTATTACAGACCATAGATGTAGGATTTCACCTATGTTACAGAGAACCGTTAGAATAAAATAAAATAAGGAGCCGACTTTCGACATCAGTCAGATTTGTAAAAAATAATTTTTTTAAATAATTAAGACCTCCTAAAACTTTTGCCACATAACAGTATGTATGTATTGATATTGTTATTATACGTTCTGCTTTTCCCTATATGAAGTAATCATAGTGGGGTTTGGGCGAGTATACTAACATTATCTTAAAGGAAAACTGATTTTAGAGCAAATTAATTGAATATCGGTTCTCGATATCGAATGTGTACCTTCATATAATAACTGAATAACAATAGCTAACATTTATTTGTTATCGCGAGACGGGCGACTGGCCTCTAGCCGAGTGCACGTGTCAGCTCTAGGGTACTATGACACAAGCTCACTGACATTTAGCTGTACATACGTTAAAATTGAACGAGATTAACTGACCTCCTTTTTTCGTCAGTAAATAACAGAAGAAATTGCCAATTCTACATTTTTAAGCACGAGCAACAAACAGCTCAGATATGTATAATTCGACGACACGCTTAGTGCAGTAGTTGAGTAATAGACTGCTGAGCAGCGGGTCGCAGGTTCGATCCCCGCACGGAACAAAAATTCCTATGGCCTGGTAGTTGTTTCGGGTCTGGGTGTTTGTGTATGTGAGTGTGATTGTTTGTAAACGCACTCACCATACAGGAGGAATTACTAGTGTCAGACAAAGTGATATAAAAAATGGCAGTATCTTCTGATTTTTACCGAAACAAAAAGTAACTAACTCATCATGATTTGACGCTCATAAAATATACATAATATACAATATACATAATATACAATATACATAACGTACAATATACATAACGTACAATATACATAATATACAATAAACATAATATACAATATACATAATATACAATAAACATATTTGACGCTCATACAATATACATAATATACAATAAACATATTTGTCCGTTTTTTGAGGGTTCCGTAGTGAACTAGAAACCCTTAGTGTTGCACCAAGTCTGTCTGTCTGTCCATCTGCGGATAATTTCAGTGAGTGTTAGCACTAGACAGCTGAAATTTGGTACCAATGCGGTGTTTAACAAGAAATGTTTTGGACTGTCAGTTTGTGAACCACTGCTGCTTTTGTATTGTTTGTAAATGTATTACTAACATAGTTTGTAGGCACATGTAACTAACACTGTGAGTCTGGTTGCTCGAAATAAATAGATAATAATAATAATGTATAATTTAATCACGCCGGCAAAGCAGTAAAATATAAAGTGAAAACAAAATGTTTTATTAGAGGGGGTACACGTAGAGTGGGCAGTTTTACTTTTCAACCCTAATCTATACTAATATACAATATGTAAAGAAAACCCTGTCCGATCCGTGAAGGTATTGTTAGGTATCGTTAACTGATTCTAATAATGCCTACAAAGCCGGAATAAACTTAAAAAAAATCCCCCAAAAAAAATAAATGTTATTTCGAAAAGCGAGGTAACTTAATGCATGTGCGGCAGGCAACCCGATAGGCGTACATGCGCGGGTGAAGGGGGGCGGGGCATGCGGCATGTGGTCGCATTGCTATTCGCTCCGTCACAAATGGTGTTGTCAGTTTTTTAAAAATTACCAAATTTCGGGGAAATTGGAATTAATTCCCGGGAAAAAAAGATTATTTCAAAATTCATTATTATTGTTACTATGATGATTATGTAAAATTTTATATTATATTTGGTCAAGTGTTTACCTAACCTTTATTATCCTTATGGGTCGGACAGGGTTTTCTTTACATATTGTATAAAGCTGAAGAGTTTGTTTGTTTGTTTGTTCGCACTAATTTCAGGAACTACTGGTCCGATTTGAAAAAATCGTTTTGCGTTGGATAGTCCTTTAATCCAGGAAGGCTTTAGGCTATATAACATCACGCTGTGACCAATAGGAGCGGAGCATAACTAACTCCACGCGAACGAAGTCGCTGGCGGCTGCTAGTGTGTGATACTTTGTTGGATATGTATTATAAAAATGAATAGGGGTTTGCTAAAATATTTTTTTGATAATGTTAATATTTTCGGAAATAATCGCTCCAAAAGTGAAAAAAATGCGTCCACCCCCCTTTAACTTTTAACCATAAGTTTAAGAAATATGAAAAAAAAAAAAAATATTAAAAAGTAGAGTCTTTATAAAGACTTTAAAGGAAAGTTATTTTGAACTTTAAATGCATGTTTTTTGAAAAATTTTACAAAATCATTTCTTAATTAAGTTTGTAATTTAAGCGTATATGCAAGCATTAATTTTATTATTTTTTACATAATTTGTCATTCTGAACATATTTTCTTTCAAATAAAAAAATAGGTTACGAGTGTATACAAGAATGGTCTGAACACTCACTTTCAGCAGTCTTGTTTGCCAGCAGAGTGCAGTAGGTGTCGTTCGTGTTGTGAGTGACGTGCGTAGAGGTGGCGGCCCAGGCGTGTAGCAGCAGCGCCAGCGGTAACAGCTCGGTGGACGAGCGGAGCATGATTCGAGTCTCAATACGTGTTGCACACGACACCTCACGACACACTCGTGGCACGGACTACTGGCGCGGCGGGACTGCCGCCGGCGTGCTCGCCGCCCGCGGCACCTTCAAACTCTTCCTGGACAGGCTATGCCTACACACGGCCATTGCTTCGCGCGACTAGCGACGATGAAGAAGCCGAAGTGACGCGTCCCGGTTTCTCAAAAGGGCGGTAACAGTGGTTGCAGGTCGGATTAAAATTTAAGGAATAACTTATTACTTATAACATTATTGTTTCGAAGTACTACTAAGTAGAACTATTAAAAATTACATATTTTTTTAAGAACCATTTATTCTAAAAACGAAAGCTGTTGGAGTTTTTCGCCGATGACGATACCCCAGAATTGTTGTAGGTAATTAATGAGTAACACTAAAACCACCAGCATTGAGCCGCACTTGTTTTATTCACACCTGAGCGCGTGACGGAGCTATACCTATTTACGAATGAATTGCATGCATTTTGCTATAAGAGCATTATTAGTTCGTACATGCTCCAGAGGGAAAGGTATACATAGCAGTTAACAAGATATTTTGCGGTAAATAAAGTATAAACTAAAGTAAATGATAAAGCACTACTACACAAACACAATTTTGAAGTGAATTATCATAGTTCGAATCTACTTCCTATTGGGTTCTTCGAATGCCGGTCTATTGCAGTTCGAATCTACTTCCTATTGGGTTCTTCAAATGCCGGTCTATTGCAGTTCGAATCTACTTCCTATTGGGTTCTTCGAATGCCGGTCTATTGCAGTTCGAATCTACTTCCTATTGGGTTCTTCGAATGCCGGTCTATTGCAGTTCGAATCTACTTCCTATTGGGTTCTTCGAATGCCGGTCTATTGCAGAATCTACGAATGCTCTATTGCTTCGAATCTACTTGGGTTCTTCGAATGCCGGTCTATTGCAGTTCGAATCTACTTCCTATTGGGTTCTTCGAATGCCGGTCTGGCCAGTTCGATCTACTTCCTATTGGGTTCTTCGAATGCCAGTCTGTTGCAGTTCGAATCTACTTCCTATTGGGTTCTTCGAATGCGGTCTGGCCAGTTCGAATCTACTTCCTATTGGGTTCTTCGAATGCCGGTCTATTGCAGTTCGAATCTACTTCCTATTGGGTTCTTCGAATGCCGGTCTATTGCAGTTCGAATCTACTTCCTATTGGGTTCTTCGAATGCCGGTCTATTGCAGTTCGAATCTACTTCCTATTGGGTTCTTCGAATGCCGGTCTATTGCAGTTCGAATCTACTTCCTATTGGGTTCTTCGAATGCCGGTCTATTGCAGTTCGAATCTACTTCCTATTGGGTTCTTCGAATGCCGGTCTATTGCAGTTCGAATCTACTTCCTATTGGGTTCTTCGAATGCCGGCCGGTCTATTGCAGTTCGAATCTACTTCCTATTGGGTTCTTCGAATGCCGGTCTATTGCAGTTCGAATCTACTTCCTATTGGGTTCTTCGAATGCCGGCCGGTGCAGTTCGAATCTACTTCCTATTGGGTTCTTCGAATGCCGGTCTATTGCAGTTCGAATCTACTTCCTATTGGGTTCTTCGAATGCCGGTCTATTGCAGTTCGAATCTACTTCCTATTGGGTTCTTCGAATGCCGGTCTATTGCAGTTCGAATCTACTTCCTATTGGGTTCTTCGAATGCCGGTCTATTGCAGTTCGAATCTACTTCCTATTGGGTTCTTCGAATGCCGGTCTATTGCAGTTCGAATCTACTTCCTATTGGGTTCTTCGAATGCCGGTCTATTGCAGTTCGAATCTACTTCCTATTGGGTTCTTCGAATGCCGGTCTATTGCAGTTCGAATCTACTTCCTATTGGGTTCTTCGAATGCCGGTCTATTGCAGTTCGAATCTACTTCCTATTGGGTTCTTCAAATGCCGGTCTATTGCAGTTCGAATCTACTTCCTATTGGGTTCTTCGAATGCCGGCCGGTCTATTGCAGTTCGAATCTACTTCCTATTGGGTTCTTCGAATGCCGGTCTATTGCAGTTCGAATCTACTTCCTATTGGGTTCTTCGAATGCCGGCCGGTCTATTGCAGTTCGAATCTACTTCCTATTGGGTTCTTCGAATGCCGGTCTATTGCAGTTCGAATCTACTTCCTATTGGGTTCTTCGAATGCCGGTCTATTGCAGTTCGAATCTACTTCCTATTGGGTTCTTCAAATGCCGGTCTATTGCAGTTCGAATCTACTCCCTATTGGGTTCTTCGAATGCCGGTCTATTGCAGCGTAGGGAAAGCGATCTTGTAGTATCTCGAAACTACACCACACCAATCAACACCAGAGTCAAAAAACTTTAAAAAATTCATAACTCGTAAACTAGCTGAATCCAAAAGGTAATTTTTGGAACACGTATTTATGGTAATGAAATTTATCAGATGGCACTAAAGATAACATTGTAAAGTTTGTGTAACATAGGTTTTATGTTAGTTACAGCAATTGGTATTTCAATTTAAAGCACCAATAGTGCTGTATCTTTGTAGTTGTAACATAGGTATTGCTGTCTGAATCCTTAAATTAATTAATTCGTTGAAATTATGTAAAAACGAACAGACTCCAGCTAGCAATTTTTTATTCTTCTTAACAATGATATGTCATTTTCAAAATAAAAAGAAAACATATAAAAAACAATAATGTTATAAAAAAAGGTATTAAAAAAGTATTGCTTAGTCGGCAATATCCTCCCCTTCTTTTATAAAAGAACTATCTTTTTTAATGGGCGTCTTAAAATCCCCCCTTGGGTCCGAATATCCACCACACGAATCACGCCATCGCGACCAGGGTACAGAGCCTCGACCAAGCCCCGTGGCCAGGTACCCCTCGGCAAATCTCCATCACCGATGAGCACCGGGTCACCAACCTTGATCTCAACTTCTGCTCCCGGAACACGACGTGGGGCTAATGTGGGTAGATACTCGGATACCCAGCGACGCCAAAAATGGTCAGAAAGGCGAAGGGCCTTCCGCCAACTGCTCCTACCAACTAACGTTGCGTCGCTTAGGTCTTCAGTAGGAAGATTGCATCCCGATCCAGATGAAGCACCCAACAGGAAGTGATTCGGTGTAAGTGCCTCCGGATAGTTCTTTTCTGGAGAGACGTGGGTTAGTGGGCGAGCGTTGACAATTGCTTCTGCTTCAGCCAACAGGGTACCTAAAATTTCTTCTCGCGGAGCTCGATCTCTTAAGGTTACCCTGAGAGCTGTCTTTACCGAACGAATCAAACGCTCCCATGCTCCGCCCATAAAAGGTGCCGAAGGAGGAATGAATCGCCATGCTATTTTTTGGTCGGCTGCAAACTGCGGCACTGCGGCGTCGTATAATGTTTTCAATTGTCGGTTGGCTCCAACGAACGACGTCCCGTTGTCAGAAAATATTTCGCTAGGCGTACCACGACGAGCGATGAAGCGACGAAGGCACATTATGGCCGAATCTGCAGTTAAACTGGCGACAATTTCGAGGTGAATAGCCCTTGTGACTAAGCACGTAAATAGTGCAATCCAACGTTTTTCCCGTCGACGTCCTATGGAAACCATTATTGGACCAAAGTAATCCACGCCTGTGAATGTAAAGGGACGTCTATGATGGGCGAGTCTCTCTTCAGGCAGATCTCCCATAGGCGGTTGCATGGCTTTGCCTTTTAAAAGTTTGCACAGCTGACATTTGAGGCCCACCGACCTCACTGTATTTCTTATTCCGAGAATCCAGTAATTTTGTCGCAGCTCATTAATGACAGTTTCGGTGTTAGCATGAGCGAATTTAACGTGATAATGGTAAATGAGGAGACGTATTGCTGGCTCCTTTCCATCAAGGATAATCGGTAGTTTATCTGAAACTGCAGATGTTCTTCCAGCAAGGTGCAGTAATCCGTCTTTTAATACTGGAGATAAAATAGCTAAACGACTTTTCTTGGGAATGGGTTGCCCTCGTGTGAGGCACAGAAGTTCTTCTCCAAAAGCGTTGAGCTGGCTTTGTCCCAAAATGTGCCGTTCTGTGCGGATGATATCTTCGGAATCCAATAGCGCAGGAGCAGTGGCAGAGGCAGTTATAGACTGTAAATTATGCTCAGACGCATTTAAAGCCGAACAAATATCCCGAAACCAAAAATTTTGAAGGTCGTGGTCCCGATTTTTGAAAATGAGAGCAATGAATTTATGAGCTCTAGCAGTTGCCCTCACCAGTCTAATCCATGAACTAAAATGAGTAATATTAGCTACCACTGGCAACGGCAACTGACGTGATCCTGTGTAATGGACAGATGACGACAGTGATGGCTTGAGCTCTTCCTGCCCTAGAGTGGTTGATCCTGAGACCGTGGGCTCAGAAGGCCATTCGGAAGGGGGAAAGGAAAGAAATTCTGGGCCTGATAGCCATCGGGACTCAATAGCAGCTTTGCCCCGTGTGGCGTCGTCAGCCACGTTAAAATGAGTAGGGACCCAGTGCCAATCATTGACCCTTGTGCTCTCTAAGATCTCACCTACGCGATGAGCAACAAAGGGCTTATAATTTCTTGCGTCGCTTCTCAACCACCCTAACACAGTCATCGAGTCACACCAGAAGACACGGCGACTGGGCTTGAACCGGTGAGCTTCGCAAATTTTTGTGGCGAGACGGGTAGCTATCACAGCGCCTTGTAATTCTAGACGTGGAATAGATACCGGCTTGAGAGGAGAGACACGTGCCTTGCTAGCTATAAGAGCAACTTTGATGTCACCCTTTGGAAGCACAAACCTCCAATAGGCAGCAGCGGCGTGTGCCAACTCGCTAGCATCGCAAAATACGTGTAGTTCCAAATCCGTATAACCATTCAAATTATAGCAACGTGGAATTTTGAGTTCTGAAATGATTTTAAGACTCTCAAACCATTCGAGCCAAGTCGCCTGGTCTGATTGTGATAGTTGCTCGTCCCAATCAAGATTCTTCCGCCACAAATTTTGAAATAATATCCGGCCTCTCACTACAATGGGCGCTAAAATACCTAATGGATCATAAATACGCATGACTTGAGACTAGACTTCGCGTTTTGTAAAATGATCAGGTGAGTAATGTTTAAGCCCGGTATTAAATCCTATGACATCATGATATGGTTGCCATACTAAACCTAATGTGCGAGTGACGGTGGATTCTAAGCTACCTAAATCTACGCTACTACTGACAAGTGATAGGTCGGATAGCAGCTGCGGTGGCAAACTCTGAAGAACTTCAGGTTTGTTGGAAACCCAACCACGCATCTCAAATCCTCCACGTTTATGGATTTCAACAATTGCAGCAACCAAGTGCGCTGCATCCTTAATTGAAAGATCTACACTGCTTATGTAATCGTCCATATACGTGTCAGATTTGATAGCGTCTACGGCATCTGGAAACTCCTCTTGGAATTCTGATGCGTTTCGGTTAACGATATAACTAGCCGTCGAAGGGCTTGAGCAGGCACCGAAAATCATTGAAGACATGCGGTAAGTTTTTATAGGTTCATTAGGATTATCGCGCCACAGAAAACGTTGAGCGTCTCGGTCGCTTTCCTGTATCTTCACCTGCGGAAACATTTCTTTAATATCGGCAGTCAACGCAACTCTGCCTTCCCTGAAGCGTATCAAAATTCCAAGTAAAGGTTTTAATAGGTCAGGACCTGGAACAAGCATGGAATTAAGGGATACACCTTGTACCTTTGCGGCTGCATCATGAACCACACGAACCTTCCCGGGTTTGTTCTGGTTAATGACGCCAAAATGCGGTAAATACCAGCATATGCCTGAAGGTACTTTACCTGTACAATCTTCAGCGTAGCCCTTGGATATCATATGTTGTATTTGTTGACGGTAGCGTTTAGCATACTCGATATCCTTGGAAATTTTTAGCTCCAGTGTTTTAAACCTAGAAAGTGCTAAAGGATAACTTTTGGGAACGACAACATTGTCCGCTTTCCATAACAACCCAACTTGAAAACGCCCATTTGGTAAGCGTCGAGTTGAAGACTCCAAAATATGCAGAGCGCGCTGATCGTCAGAGCTCCGTGGCTCATACTTTGTAATCCCCAAAGCATCTAATTTGTACTGACTTTTAATAAGAAGCTCTAAATCATGCATAGAATTTTCACGTTCGCGCAGCGATAAGTGGTAGGTGGTTTCTACCAATCCCGTGCTGCTACTCGTAAACCCGAATACTACCCAGCCTAAAGGTGTTCGAATAGCAACAGGCTATGTCCGTGAACCCCTTCTTATTTCAGAGGCAGTAATAAGGTGCCAATTGTCAATTCCAATTAATATTGTAGGCCTAGCTTTATCATAACATAGATCGTCAGCCAAATCAGACAAGTACGGGTATGTAGATAGACTGCTGCGTGTAGCTGATTGGCTTAGAAGACCCAAGTTCTTAATTGACTTTGCCTGCTTAATTAAAAACTTTTGTGAAGCTGACCGACCCTTTATTTCGAAATCTACATGCTGCACTGTACCATCTCTCGATAATCCTCCTACACAATCCAAATGAAAGCTGCCCTCAGGACCCACGGCTCCTATTTGCGAGGCTATCTCCGCGTCTATAAAGGTCGCTGTCGACCCGTCGTCTAAAAGAGCAAACGTGTCGATACATCCAGCTGGCCCGGAGATAGTAACAGCTACCACCTTTAATAATGGACTAAGGGAAGAAACCTGCTTAATATTATTGCTAGCTACCAGTACGTGATCATTATTAGTAGCTGAAACTGTAGGATCGGGTGAGACTTCTTTGACTAGGTGCATTGACGAAACAAAATTATCATTATGCAACAAAGTATGATGTTTAAGATTGCAACCCGTTATCGAACAAAGAGTTTTATTTCTGTTACAAAACTTATAATTATGTGAGCCTTTTTGGAGACAACGATGACAAACCTTATTCTCTTTGATAAAACTCCATTTGTCATCGGCTGTCAAAGATGAAAATTTTTGACAACTGTCAAGCTGATGATTATTATTTTTACAAAATAAACAAGATGATTTTTTTACAGTGAATGATTTTTCAGGCTTAGGTGAATCAGCCACCGATTCCGAAACCGCGTGTGCCCGTTGCCTCTGTGGAGCTGCTGAAGATGAGTCCGGTGCGAGGTTATCGAACACCGCACCGAACTTCATCTCGAGATCGACTTCACGGTTTAGGAAATCAGATAGCAGTTCGACCCGAGCCTGATTCCCATGCTCGTGGCTAACTGCGAAATCTAACCAACGTGCACGCAGCAGCGGTGTGAGTTTATTAAGCAGTGCACCAAACAGTTCTGGAGAACGTAAATAATCAGTATAGTGCAGCAACTTAGTCACCGCCACACAATTGCGCACACGAGTGGCGAAAATAATCAAACTACTTGCCTCCTGCCCAAGTTTAGGAAGGGCTCGGATAGCGTTAATCTCCTTCATTACGATTTGTTCGGGCCGTCCGAAACGCCGGTCTAGAGCTTCTATAATATCTACAGCATTAGGTGCCATCACGAGTAGCATACTCACCGCCTCGCGCGCAGCGCCCTTTATAGCCTGGTTTAAGCGTGCGAGGTTTTCAGCATCTGTAAAAGACCCTATAGTGTCCAGGAAGGCACGTTTAAACATTAACCAATCTAAAGGAGATTTGCCCTCAAAGACCGGTAATTTTATTAAAGTTTTATTAATAGTGCCGTTGTTCGTCAGCGTCCTCAATTCTTGAACCAATTGCGCAATTAAATTTTCCCCTCGAGTATCCACGGCAGCGGTCCCGTTACCCCGGCTAATATCGTGCCGAGGCAACTGAGCAGGACTATGCGCTGCAATACTCTGTGAAGAGGGTACGACATTCTGATGCAGTGGGTCCTGAGGACACAAAACATGATTAATAGGCCCTACCTCGCGTCCGTTCTTGGACGTCAAGCCGAGATTTGGATCCGGGAGTGATTTTATGGAAACAGCAGCGCTTTCTACCCACTGTTCCACGCTACTGTGACTACGTCCACTGCGAGAACCGTGTCGGCTGTCTGCCTCGATTGCGGCAATCTCTGCCTGGTATTGAGCTTCGGCAGCTTTGCGCTCTAGCTCTGCCCTGCTGGTTGTAACAAGGTCACAAGTAAAATTGACCCAAGAACCATCGGAGCAAGCCCCGGTAGAAACGCTGAGCGGAGACCAACATCACGGTGAGCAACCTCAGTTAGTAGGTACCTCGCAAATAGCCCACAGTAGCCGCAGTGCACGCACGCACTCCATCCGCACACACTCAAGCCGCTCCTCCATGGTAATCGCGGCGCGCAAGGCCGCCGCAGAAGCAGAGCATATGCGGCACGTTGCGCAATTAGAAATCGCGAAAATGGAGGCAGAAGCGATGGCGGAGGCGGAGGCTAAAATACGTGCCCGGCGGGCAGAGCTAGAGCGCAAAGCTGCCGAAGCTCAATACCAGGCAGAGATTGCCGCAATCGAGGCAGACAGCCGACACGGTTCTCGCAGTGGACGTAGTCACAGTAGCGTGGAGCAGTGGGTAGAAAGCGCTGCTGCTTCCATAAAATTACTCCCGGATCTAAATCTCGGCTTGACGTCCAAGAACGGACGCGAGGTAGGGCCTATTAATCATGTTTGGTGCGCATAGTCCTGCTCAGTTGCCTCGGCACGATATTAGCCGGGGTAACGGGACCGCTGCCATGGATACTCGAGGGGAAAATTTAATTGCGCAATTGGTTCAAGAATTGAGGACGCTGACGAACAACGGCACTATTAATAAAACTTATTATATATAATAAATACTATTGCTTTAGGGCTATATTTGGCCGGACACTTTAGAAAAAAAAAAGAAGGGTGTTATAAAATTATAACATTATTTTTAAATTTTAACACAGTTAATACTGATTTTGTGTGAAGCCATAACGGCCATTTTTAGGGTTCCGTAGCCAAATGGCAAAAAACGGAACCTTATAGAATCGTCATGTCTGTCTGTCCGTCCGTATGTCACAGCCAATTTTTCCGAAACTATAAGGGCTATAGGTACTGTTGAAACTTAGTAGGTAGATGTATTCTGTGAACCGCATCAAGATTTTGATGCAAAAATAATAATAAATATTGGGGTCCCCATACTTAGAACTGAAACTCAATTTTTTTTTCGTCAATAAATAACATAAGTGTGGAGTATCTATGGATAGGTCTTCAAAAATGATATATATTTTTTTCTAAACCGAATAGTTTGCGTGACAGATGCTTCCAAAGTGGAAAAAGTTAGTTCGTCGTAAATCGTAAACCGCTTATTACCGCATAATCTTTCACACAAATAACTTTAATCCTTTAATTTCATAATCAATGGTACAGAATGTACTAGTCGCCTCTACGATTTTTGAAAGCTCCCCTCGATTTCCTTGGTCTTCCATCATCAGATCCTGACCTGGTGAGTATGGGCCAAACTGGAAAGTATACACTTTCGAAAAAAAAAGAGAATTCTGCACATCGGTCTTAGAGTGATCGGTGAACATATGTAAAAAAAAAAAAAAAAGATTACGAAGAATTGACAACCTCCTCCTTTTTGTAGAGTCGGTTAAAAAAAGATTTTTACTCAATTATTACTTTGTCGTTTGACTTTACATTATTTGATTTCAATTATCATTTATGAGTGGTCCCAGTCGCCGGAAGAAATTTTTTTTTTATGAATCCGACGACTGGGACCGCGGTCCGAGTTAATTGCGGTCCCAGTGGACGGAAGCCTCGTATTAAAGATTAATATAAATCAGTTTTATTTTTATACATCGACCAGTAGGATAAGTCCTCATTGCAAAACATTCTTTTGCGATTTCCCAAAAATCGTCTTTTTTGACTTAAGTCAGTATTCCATTGAGCATGCGATATGTCCGGCCGAGACGGAGCACAGCCGCCGGCCGCGCACTAAAGCTAAGAGAAAGGCAAGGCACACTGGCACACAAGCGAATTATTACTACAAGCGATAACGACAGCTCACACGTGATTGGTTGTTTGATATTGTAATAGTTCTGTAGTTTTACTTCTACCTATACTTGTAAATCCAAAATGTGTACAACTACAAATGCCAGCTCCTAAATAGGTACGAGATTATCAATCGGAATATTTCTCTCATTGTATCCTGGTAACGGTAATATTTTTTATGTGTAGATTGAGAATGTGTTGAGGTACACGATGTTTAATTTATTGTCGTATTGTCAGCACCACTCTGTATATGTATATAGATATCACCCATCCCGTCATTCATGTCCGCCTGTACATTTATAATATAATATAATGAACAATATTGAGGGTCGCCAGTGCTCCAGCCCGTATTCTGTCGTTGTTCTAAGGATGCATTTTGGAAAGTGCGAGTGAATTGCATGACTTAATTCCTTCATCTCCGTTCCATCATCGGACGATCCTTCGTACGCGCGAGTATCCATCCTTACGTTGTTCGAAGCGTTCTGGTTAGTTCTTTATACCGGGTACATCGAGGGACTGGAGCAATTTGCCAGCGGCTGTGTTTCCGTCTGACTACCATTTAAGTGTCTTCAGGGCTAGAGTGAATAGGGTCTTAATAAACTAGCACGCTTTGCCATCAACAATTGCTTCACTCCTTACCATCAGGCGGGATTGCGGTCAAGTACACAGATTTTTTTTTTTCTGTATGGCAGGCAGTTCTGTAAGCGACACCCAACGACACGAGGTTGCTCTCACCTCCGCTAATATCAAGTGAACCAAGGTGGACGTAGACTACGTGCTCCTTAATGCTGGTGCAGGCTGCAGCCCTCTAACGGAGTTGCAAACCACACCCAGCGATACGAGTCTGCCCATACAGCCAAATAAGTAACATTAATTAATGTTTGCATCACCTGTAAAGGAAAATGTTTACATTAAAGCCTTATTATTAAGCCTTATTAATAAACATAAATTATTACATAGCAAACAGTTCGGTTTTACAAGGGGTCGTTCAACTACTGATGCCGGTGTTGAACTTCTAGGTCATATATATAATGCATGGGAGGATAAATGCGATGCCTTGGGCATCTTTTGTGATTTGTCTAAGGCATTCGATTGCGTTCTTCACGATACGTTAATCAGGAAACTCCGCCACTACGGGATCCGGAACTCTGCACTGGATCATAAACATCTTACTTGAGCGGTAGGATTCAAAGCGTTGACGTTAATGGAAAAAGATCTTCCAGATCTTTAGTAACAATGGGACTCCCACAGGGGTCAATTCTTGGTCCTTTTTTGTTTCTTATTTACATCAATGACCTGCCGTACCTAATAAAGGATAACCACGATATAGTGTTGTTTGCAGATGACACTTCACTTTTATTTAAACTGAAACGTCAGCAGCAGGTTACTGATGATATAAATAGGCCGATCTCCAAAGTAGTCCATTGGTTTAATGTTAATAATTTACTCTTAAACGAGAAAAAAATCAAATGAAGGAAGGAGTAAACTTAATAGTTTACTCCACCTCACGTGAGGCAGGTGGAAACTAAAGTGTTGATAAAGGGCGAAGAATTGAAATCTGACGACAGCACAGTGTTCTTGGGTATAACTCTGAATGCTAGGCTTCAATGGGGTCCACACGTAGAAAAATTGACAAAAAAACTAAGTTCTGCTGCATACGCAGTTAGAACAATTCGTAATTTGACTGATGTTGAGACGGCCGTTTAGTGTACTTTGGCTATTTCCACAGCGTAATGTCGTACGGCATTCTGTTGTGGGGAAATGCCGCCGATATTCAAACAATATTTGTTTTGCAGAAACGAGCTGTTCGTGCAATTTATAAATTAAGTCCGAGACACTCTCTCAGAGAAAAATTTAAAGAGATTAATGTACTGACCGTGCCGTCACAATATATTTATGAAAATCTTTTGTATGCTCATAAAAATATAAAATTGTTTAAAAAATACAGTGATGTCCATGATATAAATACTAGGAACAGGCACTTTATTGTACCTACAACAAGGCCCAAGAAAATAGGTGGCTCTTTCAGATGCCAATGTATACATTTTTACAATGGACTTCCAGAGGTGGTTCAAGATCTGAGCATGAATAAATTCAAATCCTTCATTAAACGTAAGTTGTGTGAGAAAGCATTTTATAGTGTGAAGGATTATATTGAGGACAAAAAGGCTTGGGCTTGAGCTGCGTCCGATTTCTATACACTGATTGTTATTTGATTTTTCCTCTTGTAGTTTTACTATGTAATTGTTTATGTTATTTGTTCAAAGCCTGTATTACACACTATGTAGCCAAGCATATTGTACGTTACGGAATTGTATCGCTGACAGAGGTGTTCGGCACTTGTACAGCTACACAGGAGCTAAACTTTCCACAGATTCGGGAACACTGTTGGAGCTGCTGAACCTTGGACAAAACTATCTTAGCATTGTGTAGATTCAATTTCTTAGTATTGTATAATAGCAAACCTGTGAGCACAATGTACGAATGTGCTGTAAGGCATTTATTTGTTGGGTTAGTCTTTTTTATTGACTTGATTGTGCTCTGGCTGTTGAGAGTATGTCATTCTCACTCAAACGTCTCGCTGATGGTGGCGTGTGTGTTGGGTCATTAGGTTCCCTTCGATATGGTTGAGCTGAATGATGCTGATCCATACGTCATGTTCGTGAACGGACGCCGTCAGAGGGGGTCATCTCTTAGCTGCCACGGCGTATTTTAATTTCTGAATTGATTTTTGTGTGTGTTTCCATAATGGACGCTCTCAGCGTACAATATATTTCTGCATCGTTCTCACGCGGTTGATTTCAACATGAATGGTGTAATCAAATATTTGTAACAATAGCTTGAAAATTTAAAAGAGTGTCCATGGAGTTTCTTGTCCGTTCTTCTCCATAGGTACCTACTCTTTGGAATGGGCGACTAGCTTCATCTTATTGACTGACCGACCTTCTGACAATTCAAAGTGCCTGTAACTGGTTTATTTTAAATAAATGATTTGATTTGATTTATTGTAAGTACCTAAATAATACAAATCTAAAGAGATATTCACACGCAACTGCATGCCATATTTTGACGCAACCGCGTACATTAACCCTTTACACCCGAGAAAAAAAAGTTACGTATATTCAAGAAAAAGTTAATGTTACGGATTTTTAGGAGTACAAGGAAGCTAGGAAAAATGCAGAAAAAAATCCAGAGTTTTCAGTTTTCCTGAAAAGGTGCCCTCACGATCGTGAGGCTTAGGTATAATCTACTAGTCTCACAGTAGTGAGTATTATCTTTTCAATTAAAATTTTCTTCAATAAAACAATGAATTAGGTACTTATCATTATTTATTTATTTGAATAACCTCTTCATTAATCAGTTTTTACCAATTAACAGTAAACTAAAGCTACTTTTACCTAATTCTCTTACAAAAAATCAATAAAATTCTCAAAATAAACAAAATCATCCTCTGACAAACTTAAAATCATAAAATATCAATTATTTTAACATTTAGGAATAAAAACAAGATCAAAAATTATGCTGAAATATAGTAAGAATAGCAATAATTAACAAAGATTGAGAAAACGTAACTAAATATTATGGTTTGAGATGATAAAATTGGAAACAGTTATGGTTTCTAAAAAGACACTTAAAAACAACACACTTGGAACATTTGATCTTCGATCGGCTATGGCATCTCTCCATCATGCAAGACCTTTGTGCCTTTATATTTCTTCCACTAAAGGTGCCGTAGTGAAAAAATGATAATGATAAACACAACTTCCTGAAGGTACCTACACTTCTGGTCAAATGCAGTATTACCGAAGGTCTCAGACCCAAAGGCGTATCAGCCAACATTGTATCAGCGACTCTATAAATCTCGAAATCGAGCATCAGACCTTCGCTAGTCGTTAAAACAATTTTTTTAACATCGGCCAGTGAAGGGTATCATTTGCTCATCTATGGAACGAAACGAATCTATGAAACTGGAAAGAGTTCCATCCTATTGGATGGAACTCTTTCCAATTTTTTGCAGGTATCCTGAATCCGTTTGATTATTGGTTGTACCTTCCAAAGTGGATTGTTGGTCTCATTAGTAGTTGGCTGATCGTGATCAACGACATGAAGAGCATTACGCAAAGTTATAAACCGGTCGCGAACTATTTTGTTAGCAATAAGACCGATCTTCATGTTAGCTCGCCAATACATCGGCATTTGTGGATATGGAAGGCATCCCATGAGAATATGCACACCGAGCTATTGCCGCTTTTGTAGTTTTGAATTCTTGGCCAGTCTTTCGCATGTGGTATAAGTTTGTACACAGAGCAGTATTCTCGTAGAAAACATCATTAAAATAATCATTAAGATGTTCGGATGAGTTAGAACTGAGTTTTAGGTACAGTTACAGTATAGTCATGTGGCTTATCGGTAAATGGAATATTCTTCCAGGTGTCTCCATGACCATGTTGCTGTAGATTTCGCCGATTTGCCGACAACGTCCTCTACCTGAATGCACTCGCTGCGAAGTAGTACTACGAGACCTTCCCCTGTTTCCAATTTGCCGTGATGTAGTACTATTTGGGGTCGTTACCTAACTTAGAGGTTCTTGTTCTATTTCATTGCTTGAACTTTGAGAATTCTCGTCCTCGTCTACAAGTTCAGCGAGAACACGCGGCTCCATTTCTGAGTCTTCTTCGTCGTAGAATTTTTCAATATCTGACTCAGTTCCATCGCCAAGCAGTTCTAAGATACGGTAATCAGATATAGGAAGCGCTAAAATAAAAAAGCAAACAACTACTTAGCCACAATACCATCTTTTAGTCAATAAACAATAAAAATACGTTAAAATCAATGTTTAAGGTTACGACCGAAATGCCACGATCGTGTTACTTCAATTGTAGGTACAATTTATTTCTAATTTACAAAACAAAATACAAAAAATTTATTGTATATCATGTGATTAGTGTTTAAATTGTAAAATAAAATAATAATAATACTCAAAATATAACAATAAACAATAATAAACAATATTTACATGTGCCGTAGGTCGAATCAAAATACGTGGCCATCGTTTACCTCCGATTGAGACGAACTAGCAACCGATTCAACAGATCGGGTGCATCTACGCGTAAGTACACATCACTCACGATCAATCGTCTTCGGTTGCGTTCAGAAAAATGAATCCGCGCGGTCTTGAAATTTTTTCAAAGTTACCCGCACTATCGTATACTGTCGGGTGTAAAGGGATAAACAATTATTTTTTTTTAATCAATATCATGAGGTTGGAGATATCTTTATTTCCCAAAAGAAATTAATCACTAACATGAAACATTTTTAAATACTAAAATTAAACAAATATTTAAGACGTACTGTACAGTAAGACACTATACAAAAATATAAAAATGTATGTAGGGTAGATTGCTAACACAACATGGACCACGCACAACTAGATGTGGCTTGTACTAAGGTGCGCTCTCTTGAATGAATATAATTATGTAATTTTAAATGCTTTTTAAATATAGACTTTGCGTTTTTCTTTTTTGTTTCATACGAAATTTTTCCTCGAGGATACTTTATATTCCAGTACTTATACACACTTTTATTCCCGAAGAATCGACTAAGATACTGCGCGACGCGTGGAACATGGAAAGCAATCGAATCGTCCATTGGCCGCGTCCGTGTGGGCAGCCTTTATTTGTGGCGGGGAGCGCGCCGGCACTCCCATCGGCCGAGTACTTAGACTATGTTGTGTCGTGTGACATCTTACGAGCCTTTTGCTTCCTGTACCGTGTCCCGTGTGTCTTGTCGCGTGCCTTCGGCCTTCTGCCTGGTCTGTAGTGTGTTGTGCGTCCAGCCGCGTTTCTCATATCTGGTGTTACGGCCGCCGCAGTATGCACCGCTCTTCTGGCTCACTAGTCGCGGTGGCGCTGGTGCTGGGTGCCTGTGCCGTGTACACCCGACACTCTGCCAAAGCTACCGGCGCAGCGATTAGCAACGTCCCCGCCTGTGAACGCCTGGCAAAGGCGAATGTCAATAGTGAGTGTTGTTTCGTCTAAAACCATGCATCCTGTTGCTAACGATCTACCTATGTACATGCGGTGATGACGTGCGTATGTACCTATGTACATGCGGTGATGACGTGCGTATGTACCACGACAAACCTGTATACTAGTTTTATGTAAATGACTGTAACGTCAATGCCTCATGCTGCTCGGGCGCCTGCAGCAGCAGCACGGCATCGTGTCACGTAGCATGTATTGATAGATATTTCCCACCGCTTTGGATTAAAGACTCCTTACTACCTAAAACAAAACATTTAATTTTAATTTTGTTACAACCTCGAGTAGGTACACTGCCCTGTTTGAATTTTAATTTACATGAAATGCTATTATTAAAGTACAGCTAACAGTACCTATGTAAATAATGTGTCATCCCTACGTGCATGTTAAAAATTCGATTTAGATAACGGCCTTTTAATTTTTTCATTGAGTTCAAGTTTACAGTCTCAGAATATCCAAATCAATATTTACGTAGGAGGATAATATAACAAGTAACAATAGAAGCTTAATCTCTTCAATATTGTGTTTTCCTCAACGACAATGAATATTATTCATTAGGTCGGTACCTATAGGTACGTAGTGAAGCAAACAATAACTTCACGTTAACTGTAAAACGCGGTAGAGCTCAACTCTTTGTTTGCGTCAGCGACAAATGTTTTCAACTTGTCAGCTTCCACATGTGTGCCTATACTGCCTATCTAATGTGATAATGATTGAGTTTGTATATTTGATACTGTTCAGTTTGAAATTTGTATGCAGCATTTTTACCGCGATTTCCACTCCGCCATTTCTCTCGCCACTCCCACATGTGGGCGAGGTCTTTGACTTCCAGACCCCATGATGGCAATCCGGAAAGGATTGCCATCATGGGGTCATTCAGGCTTGCTACCTCAGCGGCGACTGTGCGGCATCCTCGGATCTGCTGAACATCCATGACCCTCTAGGATGCGGTAAGGCATTGGGGTTGGTCGCTTCCTTAGCGACCTCGCCCATACCGGTGCCCCGTAAAGGGGCAAATGGGCCGCACGGCCCCCGCGTAGAGCCTCCTGCAGGAGGCATTTGGGCGCCTTAGGGCAGACCCGGCCCGTTCAGCCAAACGTCGGAAGTGCTCCTTGAAGTTCTACCGGCTATCGAGGACGAGTCCCAGGTACTTCATCGTCGCCCCGACGCCGATGTAAACCCCTCTTACCGCTATGTGAGAACCCGACGGTGGCGCGATCCGAGGACCATAAAAGCACATGGTCTTGGGCTCGTGCAGGGCCACCTCGTATCCCAATTGTCGGATCGCCTCGACGATTGTCGCAACCCTGAGGATCGCTGCATTACCCGCCGCCTGGAGCGACCTCCGTTGTGCCAGAACTAGCGAGTCGTCAGCTAAACAAACTACGCTGACGTTGATAGGGACGTCGGCGCGCAGCACCCAGTCTTACCCGATGTTCCACAGATGCGGATTAAGAAGGGCGGTCTGGCTATTTTAGAGCCCAGTTCGTAAAATTTCAGCTAGTTCTACTTGATGATAGTTTGTTTGTTCAGCGTAGTCTCTATTAATATGTTCCCCTTTTATTATCGGTGACGGTATAGTATACCATACTAAGAGAGAATGACATCTTTCTTTCATCCGCTTGACTTAGCATTTTTGTTTTTATTGTACAGAAATTAGACACTTGTATGTAAGTTTGATCGTGGATATAAAATAACACCATACAGAATTTTATTGAAATCGGTCAAGTCGTTTCGGCGATTAGCTCGTATAAACAGGTAGAGAAACAAAAGGGTTGACAAATATCTAAGTTTATCTTTTAGTTCTTGCATCCCCCTGACTAAGTTTATCTTTTAGTTCTTGCATCCCCCTGACTAAGTTTATCTTTTAGTTCTTGCATCCCCCTGACTAAGTTTATCTTTTAGTTCTTGCATCCCCCTGACTAAGCGTTTAGCATTTTTCTTAATTGTACACACAGCTCCGCAGAGTCCTCAACCCCCTACAATGTTTACGCGCGCCATCTCTAATTCATAAATAAAACTGTTAAGATATGATGTGTTATTATTATTCGACGAAGTTATGTGCGCGCCATCTCTGTGACATCAATGAGGTTAGTGTTCTGTATTGGCATCGATTCCCCAAGTAAGCGTACAAGATACCCAATTATTAACAATAATTTACGTTATTGAATACAAAGTTGTGATGTTAACCAGCATCAGCATATTTAGGCCCTGGTGATAATAGTAGGGCCATAGCGGGGTGTTGCGGGTTGAGAGGGGAAGTAGGCGGACCTTCGAAATAAAAGAAGATTTTTTTTTATATGTTATAAACCAGCGCTTGACCGCAATCCCGCCTGATGGTAAGCAGTGATGCGATCCTTGACGGTAAAGCGCGCTAGTTTATTAAGAGCCTATTCACTCTAGCCTTGGAGACAATCAAATTGTATTCCGACGGAAACACTGCCGCCGGCAAGTTGTTCCAGTCCCTTGATGTACGCGGTATAAAGGAGGAGGCGAAACGCTTCGTCCGGATCGTAGTAGGTAGTGTTAACAACATAAGGGTGGAGACTCGCCGTACGACGGGTCGTCCGATGGTGGAACGGAGATGGGGGAATTAAATCATGCAATTCCCTCGCACACTGCCCAAAATGCATCCTATAGAACACCGAAAGGCTGGCTACTCTACGCCTGTGCTCTAGGCTTTGGAGACCATCTCGAGTTAAATCAGGGTCACCAATTACGTAGCCTCTTCGCACGCCTCTCCACTGAATCTAAAGTAGCCAGGTAACATTTGGCAGCACCAGCCCAAATGTGACTGCAGTACTCCACACACGAACGGACCTGTGCTTTGTACAACATCAGAAGCTGCCCAGGTGTGAAGTACTGCCGGACCTTTGCGATAACGCCAAGTTCCCTGGCAGCCACCCTGGCCTTGGACTCAATGAACCGCCCAAAGTTTAGGTTCGAGGAAATCTCAACTCCCAAAAGCTGAAGGCGGTCGGTGCACTCCAAGGATACATTCTGAAAAGTAGGAGCCAAGGTGAACGGGCTCCTTATGGCGGTGAAAAGACACGCCTGTGTTTTGGTTTTAGATCAACTTATATACGCAGTATTATTTAATATTCTTATAGTATTAATTAATATATTAATCCAATTTAGATTAATAAATATGTCGCAGACAGCGACAGCAGAGCGGTAGGGTCGACAGCATCTTGGTGTGGTGGTACAGGTTCCATTTCGTAGGTGAGTTTTGAATTGAAGCACGACGTGTAGGTATACCCCCCAATCTTGACAATCACAATTTAAATAGGCAAACCGACAGTTTCGGTTCGGAGAAGTGCCTTGGTCCGCATCTCGATGCAAAGTGACCGTTCGACGAACCCCACTTTCCAAAGCGACTCCGTCCATGTGCAGCCATCACAAAATGACGTCACAAGCGTTTGCCCCTGAACTACGTAAATGAAATGAGCAACTTTCTCTGTAGTCTCTACTAGTCTCTTCTATCACGAACGCGCGTGGGGCCGCGGGAGTCTAAATTCTTCCGCAGCCCCACACTCTCGTGCTGGCCCGGTCTGTCCGGGCCTCGTCTCCGGCACGGGGTAGTGGGGTGTTAAGCTACCCCGTGCGTCGCCTCAGAGGCGCGCGCTGACACTCGCGCGCTCCTCCGCCTCGGGGTCCATCGAATAGGAGGCGGGGACTTCCCCATGTCCCTCGCCCCTGGACCCATTCATGGAGGGCGGAAGAGGGCGTTATCCGCCCTTCTTCGGCCTGGCCACTCTGGATTCGGTGGAGAGGCGTGCGAAGAGGCTGATTGGTGACCCTGATTTAACTCGAGATGATCCCCAGCATAATGGAGCATAGGCGTAGAGCAGCCAGCCTTTCGGTGTTCTATAGGATGCATTTTGGGGAGTGTGCGAGGGAATTGCATGATTTAATTTATTGTTATTGGCTATCCATTAAGAGTCCTTTGTGAATAACCAACCACATTAAAACATGCAAACATTATGTTAGCCATAGTAAGACTACCATCCCATATAAAAAAGTAAAAGAGGATATCATCGTCATCGACAACACAATTTACACACAACACAATTTTCACATTTTACAAACACAATCTTGCTTTACACCACACTCGTCTCCACAGAGTAGGCAACTCGTTCATGGGTCAATGTATACACTTTTACAACAAGCTTCCCATGTACGTTCGAAACTTACCCATTAAACGATTTAAGAACCATATAAAGGCCAAACTTTGCAAAAAGGGGTATTATAAAATCACAGATTATTTAGAAGACAAAAAAGCTTGGGACTGAGCTGCTCGCTCTGTTAAGCATTGTTAATTGTTATTAAGCAATATGCGTAATTATAAGGTAAATTATTGTAAACATTTCCATTTTTAATGTCTGGACTTGAAAAAAGACGATGATCCCTGAGTTTGTTTCGGCTATTTCTTCTCAGAGGTAGTCAGTTAGGAAATGCCGGCTTCATCTAGTTAAAAAAATAAAATAAAAAATAAACATGACGTGTAAAAGTGATCACTGATTCTACTTGATTAATAAACGATTTCATTTCATTTCATTTCATCAATCATTAATTGATTTAAAAAATCTCATATTAGTGAAAGAAAAGCCATTTTGTGCCATCATATTGGACAGCAAACACATCTCAATTAAGTACGGACTACATTGGTAGAGTCTAAAACTTAGACATTTCGTTTTAGAACGAAACAACGTGTGAATGAATAAACATCTCAGTAGTTATAAAATCACAATATTATTTTGCAAGTTAACATTCGGTCAGTCTTTATAATTTTATTAGTTAAAAGTAACGCGGCCTAGGCGAAGTTCCATACCTACTTAACAACAATTAAACTGAACGTACCTATACCAAAAACTACTTTATTGGTAGTAGTTGAAGTCAAAATACTAATGAAATAGCATATCGTATCATACTATGGTATCTAGATAGCCACGACTACGGCATGAACTTAAACTAGTAGTCTTAACTTTTAATTGTAAGTATGTACGTAAATATTAATCATATCATCAGACAATTGGAACTAAATCTTATACCAACCAATCTGCATTAATATTATAAATCAGTCTTACATAGTGACCAGTAGACGTGGGTAAATACATAATATTAATGAAATTGTACATAGAATAACATAAAATTACTTAGTTGTTTCGTACTTACTATATTTACCTAACATTCGTTTCTGGAGAATTCATCTTTCAAAATAAGCTGTATAAATAAAAAAATACGTTTAAAATATTTCTTATTCCAATAGGCCATCATCCTATTCATCAGAAGCAGCAACAACGGTGTGATGTAGCAAAGAGTTTAAGTATGGGTGATACTCTAAGGGAATAACATCTGAGCGGCACATGTCCATTAAGGCTTTATATTTAGCAGCAGGGACCAAAATAGGCTCAGAATATACACTATACAGGTTTCAGTTCAATTTGTAGGTACTGAGTTACTCGTGTTACCACGATTCACTAAAATATTATAAACACGTTGAGCCAGGTCATATTTAAAACACAATTTCTTGGGATCACTACTGTCTCCATGAAGTTCGCGAATGTTACTCCAGTAAATCTTCTTCTTGCCTTTAATATCTTTCATCCAAATCATATTAACCAGGTATTTAAAGTAAAACACGACATTTTGGGTTATGTTACGGACAATATAGGGTTCTCCTTCATTCTTGGCCCATCTTATTAATAACGTCACTCATCAGGGGTATAGTTAGTTTTGGTTTGAGAAGCTCTCTCGATAACCGAATGGATACTGTCCCCTCATTTTAGGTCCGCTTCTTCTGTAAAAATCGGTGTGTTATGCAAATGATGAACTTTTTTCCAGCATAGTGTACGATTAATTGCGGATCAACCTACCCGAAAATGTAAAAAATTCCCAATCAACCTGGAGCCTTAAAGCTTTATAGGTAGGGGTAGATGGCGCTACTGACATAAACAACATCATCTGAGTATTTTTATCGCAAAAATTATTTACATCTCATTAAAACCAAAAATATAATTAGTAACGTAAATGTTATAGTGTAAATTCTATGTACTATTGTTATCTGAGTGCTACGTGGAAGTATAGTAGAAAAAAAACCTTTTGAATAAAGTGTCACAACAGATATTTTTAACTAAGTCTACGAACAAATAACTACTAAATAATTAAAGTGCAGTGAACAGAACATTAAACTTAGTGTGTATAATATACTCTTAAGTGAAATAATAATATATTAGCAAGTTAAAGTGTATTTGTTAGAATTACAAAAAACTGTGGGTTGCGGTAAAATTGTCTACATAAACATTTAAACGAGTTAACGACCGTTAGATATATTACTACGACTAATCAAATCAAATCAAATCAAATCATTTATTTCAAATAAACCAGATACAGGCACTTTTGAATTGTCAGAAGGTCGGTCAGTCAACAAGATGAAGCTAGTCGCCCATTCCAAAGAGTAGGTACCTATGGAGAAGAACGGGCAAGAAACTCCTTGGACACTCTTTTAAATTTTTAAGCTATTGTTACAAATATTTGATTATATCATTCATGTTGAAATCAACCGCGTGAGAACGATGCAGAAATATATTGTACGCTGAGAGCGTCCATTATGGAAAACATACAAAAATCAATTCAGAAATTAAAATACGCCGTGGCAGCTAAGAGATGACCAGTCCCCTCCGACGGCGTCCGTTCACGAACATGACGTATGGATCAACATCATTCAGCTCAACCATATCGAAGGGAACCCAATGACCCAAAACACACGCCACCATCAGCGAGACATTTGAGTGAGCATGACATACTCTCAACAGCCAGAGCACAATTAAGTCAATAAAAGAGACTAACCCAACAAATAAATGCCTTACAGCACATTCGTACATTGTGCTCACACGTTTGCCATGCAATTATACAATACTAAGAAATTGAATCTATACAATGCTAAGATAGTTTTGTCCAAGGTTCAGCAGCTCCAACAGTGTTCCCGAATCTGTGGAAAGTTTAACTACTGTGCAGCTGTACAAGTGCCGAACACCTCTGTCAGCGATACAATTCCGTAACGTACAATATGCTTGGCTACATAGTGTGTAATACAGGCTTTGAATAAATAACATAAACAATTACATATTAAAACTACAAGAGGAAAAATCAAAGAACAATCATTGTATAGAAATCGGACGCAGCTCAAGCCCAAACCTTTTTGTCCTCAATATAATCCTTCACACTATAAAATGCTTTCTGACACAACTTACGTTTAATGAAGGATTTGAATTTATTCAGGCTCAGATCTTGAACCACCTCTGGAAGTCCATTGTAAAAATGTATACATTGGCATCTGAAAGAGCCACCTATTTTCTTGAGCCTTGTTGTAGGTACAATAAATTTGTGCCTGTTCCTAGTATTTATATCATGGACATCACTGTATTTTTTTAAACAATTTTATATTTTTATGAGCATACAAAAGATTTTCATAAATATATTGAGACGGCACGGTCAGTACATTAATCTCTTTAAATTTTTCTCTGAGAGAGTGTCTCGGACTTAATTTATAAATTGCACGAACAGCTCGTTTCTGCAAAACAAATATTGTTTGAATATCGGCAGCATTTCCCCACAACAGAATGCCGTACGACATTACGCTGTGGAAATAGCCAAAGTACACTAAACGGGCCGTCTCAACATCAGTCAAATTACGAATTGTTCTAACTGCGTATGCAGCAGAACTTAGCTTTTTTGACAATTTTTCTATATGTGAACCCCATTGAAGCTTAGCATCCAGAGTTATACCCAAGAACACTGTGCTGTCGTCAGATTTCAATTCTTCGCCCTTTATCAACGCTTTAGTTTCCACCTGCCTCACGTTAGGTAGAGTAAACTTAATGCATTTGGTTTTTTTCTCGTTTAAGAGTAAATTATTAACATTAAACCAATGGACTACTTTGGAGATCGCGCTATTTACATCATCGGTAACCTGCTGCTGACGTTTCAGTTTAAATAAAAGTGAAGTGTCATCTGCAAACAACACTATATCGTGGTTATCCTTTATTAGGTACGGCAGGTCATTGATGTAAATAAGAAACAAAAAAGGACCAAGAATTGACCCCTGTGGGACTCCCATTGTTACTAAAGATCCAGAACATCTTTTTCCATTAACGTCAACGCTTTGAATCCTACCACTCAAGTAAGATGTAATAAGATCCAGTGCAGAGTTCCGGATCCCGTAGTGGCGGAGTTTCCTGATTAACGTATCGTGAAGAACGCAATCGAAAGCCTTGGACAAATCACAAAAGATGCCCAAGGCATCGCATTTATCCTCCCATGCATTATATATATGACCTAGAAGTTCAACACCGGCATCAGTAGTTGAACGACCCCTTGTAAAACCGAACTGTTTGCTATGTAATAATTTATGTTTGTTAAAAAAATTTAGCATTTGGTTTAAAATTAATTTCTCAAAAATTTTACTAAAGGTAGGTAGTACAGAAATAGGTCTATAATTTGTGGGGTCTGATGTACTACCAGATTTAAACAAAGGTATTATTTTACTATTTTTAATGAGATCAGGAAACTCTCCACAGTCAATACAAGCATTAAAGATAACAGCTAGAGTGGGTGCCACAATATCAATAATAGACTTAGCAACTTCCACCGAATGACCCCATAGGTCAGCAGTCTTTTTTACATTCAGAGTGTGAAAGATTTTAATTATATCTCTACTGATAACATGTTCAAAATGAAGCTCCGAATCACAAACATTAACATTTTCTTTAAGCAAAGACTCCGCAACAGAAGGTGATGAGTTTAGGGATTTAGTAGTTGAAACAGGAATATCCGAAAAGAAATTTTCAAATGCCTCAGATACTTGCGAGTCTGATTTAATTATGTTGTCATTAATAGACAGGCTATAGTCAGTATTTCTATCACTGGACCTTCCCGTTTCACTATTAATAATTTTCCAAGTCGTTTTAATTACATTGCCACTGTTCTTTATCTTTGAACTCAAGTAACGTGACTTGGCCATATAACAAACTTGTTTGAATAATTTTGAATATTTTCTAACATATAAATTGAATTCAACAGTGTTAATATAAATCCTCTCATTGTACAATTCATAAAGACGAGTTCTACTTTTATGAATACCGATGGTAGCCCAATCAGAGAAAGATGCTTTACTATTAACAGAGATAGTCTTGGGAACAAAGGTGGAATCAAATAGCTTACAGTATATATTAAAAAAATTGTCATAGAGATGATTAGGATCAGCATTAACAGCACTGGATAAGACTGGCAATTTATTGATGAGATCAAATCTAAAAACCTCCAAGCGGCTTTCAGTTTTGGGGTTAACAGTGATATCCTTTTTGGCCACTTTTTTACTATGGTTTGGAATAGTAATCCTTTGTCCGCAGTGATCAGAATCAAGTAAATTTAAAACTTCTTTGTGGCTTGGTATTATGTTTATAAAAATATTATCTAGGCACGTGGCACAAGTAGGTGTTATTCTTGTGGGCTCCAAAAACAGGTTTACAAGATTGTAGGACTGAAATAGACATATAATTTTATTACAATAACCAGAGTTCTCTAATAAATTAATATTAAAATCACCGCAAACGATAATGGCTTTGTTTGAAACACAAATCTTGTGTAAGACTTCATCCATTACCTTTTCAAAGCAGTCATACAATCCTGAAGGGGGTCTGTACACACTTAACACAATGAAGCCCTCCAACTCTATACAGGCAATTTCAGCTGTTCGTTCAACAGACAGGCCCACAATGTCTTTACGATTTTTAAACGACTAAAAACAGACAATCTATTTTGACTGTCATCCTTAAGTACGGGTTGGTGCGATAGATACGACGGCGACCCGCCGTTCATGATCTCCCGAGTTCCGTCCTGACTTGTGACAATCACTTTTTGTATTTTATAAAGATTTCATTTATCAATTTATTCATAATGGATAACATTGAGCAGCAAAACATAACGTTCCGTCGCACGAGGCGATCATTGTCATGTCACGAAATATCCAACACAACTATATTTGACTCAACAATGTTAAGTTTACCAGATACCTCCACTAATACGCACAAATCCTGTTGTGAAGACTTACGATCTAAGGTTGAGACACTAACAGAAAATCTTGCAACTGCGACTAATGAAATAGACAATCTACATGACGAAATAAGCAACCTAAAAAGTGAACTAGCTAAGTATTTGAAAGTTATAGAAGTTTATAAAAAGATTGCCTGCTCTAATGTATCAAACTCAAATAGAAAGAAGAAAAGGCTATCCATGCATGACAAGAACAGAGCAACCCTAATAACTTCGTCCCCTTCACAAAATGTTGCAGTGTCCCCAGTAACTGAAAAATGTTATTTGAATACTTCTGATAACGAGACTCCTGATGTTACTAATATGCTGACAAAAGGTACTACAGCATCACCAACTATCGTGACTCCAGCACCTGTGACTAATATGAACCAAAGTACTTGTAATTTTTCACGGGAAGGTCAGGGCATATCCACTATAAATATGACTTCTACCAACAAAATCATTCCTGTGCAACAGAGGGTACGCGTAATTGTTCTGGGGGATGACCAGGGTCGAAATGTTCGCTACACCTTGCAAGCCCTGTTGGGCAAAGAATTTGAAGTTTTGTGCTTCTGGAAACCTGGTGCCAAAACATCTGACGCCTTAACCAATTCTTTTAATTTCGAGTCCCTAACGAAAAACGACTATGTTATTGTATTGACAGGTACTAATGATACCAATCCTCTAGATTTTCAAATCGACCTTGGTGTTTGGTTTAAAAATATTAAACATGTCAACATTATTGTATCAGAAGTCCCTTACAACAATCATTTAAATGAACGGAGCTTGAATAGTTTGCTTCGTCACATTTGTAACAAATATAACGGTCTATTTGTTGACATGGGGTATACTCACTCTATACCACGACGGCAGCGACATCTCACTGTTCAAATTTGCAGATACTTACTAAAAGAAATATTAAGTATTGGATTCAAAACTAAATTTTTGACATATATTGAACAAAATCGGATTCTTAACATAAAAGCTGACATTTCAACTCAAACTTATTGCAACACAAATGATGACATTGTTATTTCTACCTGTGACAGATCCACTCAGACTAGTTACATTCTTGATGACAAAAATGATGACTTTTTTCTTGTATAAAAAAATGAATTTCAATTTTAATCATATAACTATTACGCACCAAAATATTGCTGGTCTCTTAAACAAGTCCGACTTACTAGTCATTTGTATACAAGAATTGTTATGTAAACAAATCAACTTAGATGTTATATGTATAACCGAACATTTCATAATGTCTGGCCAAGAGAAAACTTTACACATACCAAACTATAAGCTAGCGTCATGTTATGCTAGACAAAACATTAGGCGCGGTGGAGCCTGCATCTTAGTTAAAAAAGGCATTGAATATAAGGAACTGTCTGACATTGTGAGATATTCGGTAACAGGAATTATGGAATGTTGCGCAATTAAATTGCTTTCGCAGGACCTTACAATTATATGTGTGTATAGACCACCAAAAATTACTAATCTACACCAATTCTACGAGAACCTGGATATTATACTTAAAAAGATTTCCAAACCAAACAAAAAAATTGTTGTATGCGGGGACTTTAATATAGATATTCTGAAAAGGAACAGAACTAGCATGGATTTTGAATATTTTTTAACAATATTTTTTAGATTTTATAGTAAAACTTGCTTAGACAATTTTGCGCACAATTTGAAACAAAGCTGCCAAAGTGAAATAATAGACTTTGGATTATCTGACCATACGGCTCAATTACTTACAATGAAAGTCAGGAAGTTTAGACAAATTGGAACATGGAAAACCTTAGGACGAGATATATCTAAAGAAAACTTAACTATTTTTAGAAATCATCTCGAAAACTTATCCTTTTCTGATATATATAGCACAGAGGATCCAAATGTAGCCTATGATGAGTTTTTAGAAATATTTCAACTCCTGTATAATCTATGCTTCCCTTTCAAAACAGTCATATTAAGATCTGAAAAAAAAATATAAAGTGGGTATCTAGAGGTATTCGAATCTGCAGCAAAAGACAACGCCAATTACTCTGGAAACAAAGACTTAAACCTACTAGTGAAAATAAAACGATATTAAAAGATTACTCCAAAAAATTTTAAAAAATCATCAAATTGACTCAGAAAGCACAGAACAACTATCTAATTAAGAATTCCAGAAACAAATCTAAAACATCGTGGCAAATAATAAATAGTACAAAATCTATACGTGAACCCATAACAAGAATAAAAAAAGATGGTTTAACATTAACTAGGGTTAACGAAATAGCTCAAGCATTTAACGATATTTTTATTGATCAGATCTCTGTTCCACCCCTGAACTCAACTAAAAATACTGTAAAGATTACATATAACCCTAACTCTATCTTCATGACCCCTGTTGTCCCTCAAGACATCACAAGGGTGATCAAAACTTTGAAGAACAGGAAGAGTTATGCATATCCGCTGCAATATTCCCCGATATTCTTAAAATCACAATAATTAAACCACTCCATAAGAAACAAAATAAACAAGATATGTCTAATTATAGACCAATAGCGTTAATACCCGTATTTTCGAAAATCTTTGAAAAAGTTATATATGAATCGTTTTATTCTTTTCTGTCGAAATACAATATATTATGCGAGGAACAAAAAGGTTTTCGTAAAAATAAAAATATAAATATGGCCATATACGATCTAATAAATAGAGTAATGCTGAATGTGGATAAGAAAATACCAATTTGTGCCATTTTAACCGATATGACCAAAGCATTTGATTACGTGAATCATGAAACATTATTGGCCAAACTTAACAGTTACGGTATACGAGGGAATGCTCTACGTCTAATAAAGTCGTATCTAAGTGGACGTTTTCAATATACGGAAATCTCTAAAGTTTGCGACAAATCAAAGCGTGAGGTTAAATATTCATCTGGCCCTAGAGAAATAAAATTCGGCGTTTTGGGACCATTATTATTCTTACTGTACATAAATGATTTGCCACAACATATCCCATACCCTTGTGTTTTATTTGCCGATGACAGTACTATCCTAGTAGACTGCCACAACAAAGACTTTTATGAAGACGAAATAAATAAGTGTCTACAATTAACAATAAACTGGCTTAATCAAATCAAATCATTTATTTCAGAAAATATCCATAGTTAACAACAAAAGAGACTTATAAATAAAACACATACTTATAAACTAAAACAAACAAGAACCTCACACGGCAGTAATATGTCTGCCGCAGCATTGCTGGATGTACAGACAATCCAGACGGTTGGCAATCATCGCGAGGACGGTGTTGTCGCTGCCCCGCACTCTGTGCACCAGAGACGCGCACCGCTTACGCATTGTGGCGTGAAAGCAGTCGGTACGAGCCTCTGCGAACATGCCCGAGGCGCTGCAGTGGCGGGGCAGCCTCAGCACCGCCCTAAACGCATTATTGAACTGGACGCGGAGGGCGCTATATGCTGCACGGGTATAATCAGCCCACAGGCTGCACGTGTAGAGGGACGTACAGTAAGCTCTAAAGAGCGTTATCTTTACCTCCCTCGAACAGCGCACAAACCTACACGCTATCATATTACCCCTAACTGACAACGCCCTCCGCTCCCGCTCAATGTCCAGATCGTCTTTCAGGTCAGCTGTAAGAATGTGACCTAAGTATTTAATTTGCAACACCTTCTCAAGCGGTGCTTTATCTATAAATACAGGAGGCACACTCTTCAGCAAACTAGCACCAAACACCATGAATTTACTTTTACCTGCATTATATTTCAACCCATGGATCAAGGCATACTCTTCACAGGTCCCTAACAGTTTTCTAAGACCGCAGACCGATGCGCTCAGCAGCACCATGTCATCAGCATAGCTCAGATTATTAACGCATACTCCGTCTACATGGCAACCAACATGTTGACTGCTCAGCCTAACGATCAGGGCGTTCATATAGAGGTTGAAGAGTGCAGGAGAGGTCAACCCCCCCTGTCTCACCCCACACTCCAATTTATAGGGCTCTGACATTACACCCGCCCATCTGACGCTATTGGTCTGGTGTCTGTACCAATATTTTAATATATTCAAGAGTTCCGGGGGTAACCCAATACTCTTCAGTTTCTCCCACAGTATGTTATATGACACTAGGTCGAAGGCTTTGGAAAGATCCAGGAAGCACGCATACACTGGAGTTTTGTGATCAGTATAATACCTGACGACATGCTTAAGACTCAAAATAGCAGTTTCAGTGGACAGTTTGGGCCGAAACCCAAACTGATTGTCATGAAATGACAGATATTCACCTAGGCGATTATTAAGCACGCCATCAAACACTTTTGCTATAACTGTTGCGAGTGAAATTGGTCTGTAGTTATTCACGTCAGCAGCATCCCCGTCTTGTTCTTAACCACAGGCACTACAACAGTTTTCATTAGATCCGAAGGAAGGTAACAATGGCTCATACATAGAGAAAAGAACATTGCTAGCACTCTCGATATATGCGGGCCTGCATGTTGCAGGTGCTCAATGCTGAGCCCATCATAGCCGGGGGATTTACCTTTAGTCATCGTCTTTATAAAAGTAGCAATTTCTTTAGAATTAAATTTATTCCCCACAAGACCACTAGGCATCCCAGCAGTGGGCACCCCAACTCCTTGATCTACTGGAGACCGAACACGGAAATGGCTTCCAAATAAGTCAGCAATTTCTTTAGAGTCACTCACCCCACCGACGCACATCAGACGGCCAGGTTTCGGAGTAACGCTGTTAGTGGATTGCCAGAAACTCCGGAAGTCTCCAGATAATAATGATAATGATAATAATCTTATCATAAACCTAAACAAAACAAAAATAATGCATTTCTATCAAAAAATTCTACCGTTAAACCTAAAAATTAATTATAAAAGCCAAACGATGGATAGCGTAAATGTGACTAAATTTTTAGGTATATTTATTGACAGTCAATTAACTTGGAAAACGCAGGCTGAGGAAGTTTGCAAAAGATTAAGTGCGTCTGCATATACTCTCTACAGTTTGTCCAAGAAAGTTAACGTTGATACATTAATGGTTGCGTATCACGGTTTGGTGGTCTCTGTTTTAAGGTTTGGTGTAGTGTTCTGGGGTAACTGTTCTGAAAGGGAGTCTATATTTAAAGCTCAAAAACGGTGCATAAGAGCCATTTTTGGTCTCAAGGTTACAGATAGTTGCATTCCTTTTTTCAAGAAATACAACATTCTAACTTTCCCTAGTATATACATTCTAGAAATGGCTGTATTCGTAAAAACTAATATGCACCTATTTCCTGCATTGAATGATACGAGGATACGTACGACTGCCATGAGATCAAAATATCAGGGTCTATTATGTACTGGAAGATTGAACACTGCTTTGCTTAAAAAAAACATTATAGGTATGGCACCAACTATATTTAATAAATTACCAAATAGTATAAAGGATCAGCCGGTTATAAAATTTAAGAAACTCCTGTCATTGCTTCTGACAGAAAAGTGCTATTACACTGTTACTGATTTTATAAATGATAAATTGTAATATTTTTTGTAATTGTAATGTTTTTGTGATTGTAATATTTGCTCTATTTTGTTCTAATTATAAATATAAATATGTAAATAACTTTAGACTTAGCATGATCTCATTTTTAATATGACTATCTCGGATTATAAATTATATAATAAGTGACCCCTCTGTATTTTTGTATGCCAAAAGGCAGAATGTACTGGGACTATATCTGACGAAAACACCTATATTGTAACACCTGCATTCTAGACAAATAAAGAAATTATTATTATTATTATAGATAAAGTTGAAAATGTAATAAAGAAATGTGACAGATTGTAGTAGCTTGATGTGCTGTTGTCTGTATTATGATAATACAAAGCGGTTACGATTTTGGCCAGAACAATTGTCTGACGAAAAGCAAAACTCTTTGACCCCTTGGTCAATATTAGCCTGGATAAAATCTAAGAGGGAACTGCTTACCTCATATGCGCCACGTTTTGCCACTAATACATCCCACATATAAGCAAAAAGATTTCTTTTCTTGGTCTGTTGGGTTTTATTTCAATCGAAAAGCGTGACATTCATTTATCGGAATATTTGATGATGAAAATCCACTGCATGCTCGATCTCGCAGTTGCCAAAATTTTGTGAAGCAGTACAACGCTGTTGGTAAGATATTTTATCAGAGGATTTGTACCGACATTTGCATGCAATATGATTAGGGCAGAATGTGCTGTCGCGGATTAAATGGTTGTTAGTAGGAGATGGCCTCTTATCCGAATGGCAAAGTAGGTGGGATAATTCCATCAAGGGCCGGCACCTCCATCTGTTCTTTCCATCCGTTGGCGATCGGCTGGCTAAGACATGGCTGGAGGTTGACCACTGCGTTGCCCAATATCTCACAGGTCATGGCAACTTTAAAAGTAAACTGTATTCTTTTAAACTTGTTCCTTCGCCTTTGTGTCAGTGTTCTACATCGAACTGTGAATTTGAACAGTCCGCACATCACATCTTGTGGGAGTGTATTCTTTGGCAGAATGAACGCAATATTATGTTGGATAGTGTACAAGTTACATCCGGAGTTGTTTATTATACGGACCTTGTTGAAACTAGAACTAATTTCCGTGCGTTCAGGCGCTTTTGCCATACCTATTATTGGAATCAATTGTAACAGCAAATACCTACATAAGACCCATTAACTTGATCAAATGTTATTCCGTGGTGCTTGGCAATCTGGGCTTCTCCCAGTTGCAATAATGTCCCTTGGTGCCGATTGGCCTAGTTCTGTTCTGTCTCCTGCTTATTATGGAGGGAAGTGGAAAAAATATCTTTTTTCTTACTCCTCCGCTATTCTTTTCTGATTAATTTCGTTGCGGGACCCAAGACAGTTGAAACGTTTCTCCGGGACTCGTCGAGCTTCATTGCTCGGCGTTTTTCTGGCGGTCTCCACTGTTGATTCTGGCTTTCAGGAGTTGCAGTGGGTTGGGAACAGTGTGGCGGGTTTTGTCCCATTAAAAAAAAAAAAAGTAGGAGATGGCATATGAGTTGGCACAGACAGTTTCATATTAATCGGGGAAACTACCAATAGATCTTCAAGCTGTATTAAACTGAATTGAATTTTTTATAATTAAATTGAGTAAATTTTCAAAACTAGATGGCTCTTCCAAAACAATGTACTAGGTTGTTCGTTGTAAATATCCTCGGCAGACGGATCAGACATGACAGTTGGTATTGAGCTGTTACAGGTAATTTCTTTGATCCCACCATCTTTATACAGAAATTCTCCCCATATATCAGCTAGGTAGCTGCTGACTGATTTCTTCTGCATCGGGAGGCAAAGGTGACGTTTGTTGTTTCATGTCATTGTCATCAATGTACGCAACTGAAAAAACTGTATGTATATGTGTACTGTGTAGTTATAGGTATTCATAACAATATTATTTAGAAAACAATGTATTTTCCGGTATTTTTAAATGAACAATGTCCTAACTGATTTCATTATCCCAGTTAAAACGTCCGATCTCAATATCGAAGAAAGAAGTCGTCTGAAAAAAACGTCCTATATTCCCATGAAACGCTTAGAAATTCAATAATGTTCGTATAATATCGTTCTAATATTTCATAAGACATCTCTTTTTTGCTGTTTATTATTTCAGGATATATGATTACCTTATGACTACACACGACGAAAATAGTATTTTCGCGTTAAAATTTCATTTTTATACCTCTCCGCCTAAAAACGTCCTTTATAAAAATAGATCGCCCAAAACTGTTTACTGAAGCAAAAAAGCAATTTAGACCTATTATTTATTAATTTAAGAATTTATTAGTGTATATCATGAAGTAATACTACTAAAATAGTTAAATTACCTGTATTAACAATTTCCTTCACATTATAAACAGTATCAGCAGGAATATTTGAATATGTTGAAATAAGCTCAGGCCTTTCTACATCTTCTTTAAGCATATCCAACATTTTCCGTGAACACAACATCGCTATAAATATGATTATTCATGCAAAAGACTTAAAAATATATATTTTTTCATCAAACCGCAAAAACCTAAGCGCATGACATAAAAACGTCCTCCCTCCAACAAACAGCGGCCGGTCTGAAGAACGGACGGGACGCCCGCGCAGCCCTCGCTCACCGCGCGGCGTCGGTTGGTCACTCCGTGCGTTTTTATGCGGAGGTAAAGTCAGATTGATCGTTATTCGATTCTATATTTCCTAAATTAAGTAAGATTCGAAAATTCTAAAAATGTGGATCTGTAGAGTTCGTATTCCATAACTCGTCTAGCTATTTAACTCATTTTCGATCTATGATCACATCGGACTCTGTTCTACGGATAGGTCGATATGTTCTATTTCGTTTGCAATTTTATGCGATTTAGTTTGTTTGAAATTTTCATTTGTTTTATTTTTGATGCTAGGTCTTTTTCTATGGTTTAGGATTATTCCTAAGTTCGTTTTTTTCATTTATTGTCGTATTATCAGCACCACGGGAGAAGATGGGATTACCTCGGAGCTCTTGAAAGTTGCAGGTACGCCTGTGCTAAAAGAGCTTCAGCGTATATTTAATTCTGCTCTTTTTTCGGGGAGAACGCCTAAGGCATGGAACAGAAGCGTAGTGGTTTTGTTTTTCAAGAAGGGCGATAAAACCTTATTGAAGAACTATAGACCCATTTCGCTTCTGAGCCATGTCTACAAGCTGTTTTCGAGAGTGATCACGAACCGACTAGCGCGCAGACTCGACGAATTCCAGTCGCCTGAGCAGGCCGGGTTTCGAGGAGGATTTAGTACCATAGACCACATACACACAGTGAGGCAGATTATACAGAAGACCGAAGAGTATAATCAGCCCCTGTGTCTAGCATTTGTGGACTATGAGAAGGCCTTTGACTCCATCGAGACCTGGGCTGTTCTGGAATCTTTGCAGCGATGCCAAGTCGATTGGCGATATGTCCAAGTGATAAGATGTCTTTACAAAGCCGCCACAATGTCCGTCCAAGTCCAGAACGCTGGTTCTACTAGACTAAAGATATCCCTCTTAAGCGAGGAGTGAGACAAGTGGACGTTATTTCCCCCAAATTGTTCTCCAATGCCCTCGAGGATATGTTTAAGACGCTGGATTGGCAGGGTTGGGGCATTAACATCAATGGCGAGTACATCTCACACTTGCGATTTGCGGACGATATCGTCATCATGGCGGAAACGCAGCAAGAGCTGGAACAAATGCTGGCCAACTTAGCTGACTCCTCCCAACGCATCGGTCTCCGGATGAACTTAGACAAGACCAAAATTATGTTCAATGAACGGGTCACTCCGGGACCGGTTGCCGTAAATGGAATGCCGCTCGAAGTTGTTTCAGAGTATGTATACCTCGGGCAAACGTTGCAATTAGGGAAAAACAACTTCGAGAAGGAGGCAAAAAGAAGGATCCAGCTGGGATAGGCAGCATTTGGTAAAATTCGTCGGGTATTTTCGTCGCCCATACCTCAATGTTTAAGACCAAAATCTTCAACCAGTGCGTCCTACCTGTCATGACTTACGGAGCCGAGACGTGGACACTAACGGTCAGACTAGTCCATAAGTTTAAAGCCGCTCAGCGAGCTATGGAGAGGGCTATGTTGGGCGTCTCTCTGAAGGACCGCATCAGAAATGAGGTGATCCGACAGAGGACCAGAGTTACCGACATAGCTGAGAGGATTAGCAAGCTGAAGTGGCAATGGGCTGGTCACATATGTCGCAGGACCGACAACCATTGGGGTAAACGAGTCCTTGAGTGGAGACCGCGTCTCGGCAAACGTAGCGTAGGACGCCCTTGGGCGAGATGGAGCGACGACATCAAAAAGGTGGCTGGTAGTGGCTGGCGGAGAACTGCTCAGGATCGAGCTTGTTGGCGTGCCATGAAGGAGGCCTATGTCCAGCAGTGGACGAGTAAAGGCTGATGATGATGATGATGATGATCAGCACCACTCTGTATGTTTATAAAAATAATATTATGTTGTCATTGATTAGACTCATCGAGGCGCAGCGTTTCGGTCGAAGGGCGCACAGTCAACGTGACGCTGGTGTGGGGCAGCGAGCCGGCGCACGCCGCCGCCGCGCTGCTGGGCGCGCTGCTGCGGCACGTGCACCGGTACCGCGACGTGCGCCTGCCGCGTACGCCGCACCCGCACCGCACCGCCGCACTCGCCGCCAGCGTCATCAACTCCTCTGACAACGCATTGGACCAATACTCCAAGTACACACCCCTATTACTCATATAGTTATGTTCCCAATTAAATGGATACTATTTCTGCGTCTCCTGGGAGACTCGTTAATCAACTGCCCTATTAGACCAGTTTCCGCTAAGCGTCTGCTTAACAAGCTAGGTAGGTTCGTGAGCTGTTAGGTTCGACCTATCGGACAGTGAGACTCATAGAGTTGCTCAGGTGACTCAGAAAGTTCCTATTGCGACAAAAAGTTTTTATGTATGAGAAACTGGTCAATTATAATTTATTTTAAAAATATGATTATTTATAACTAATAATATAATAGGTACGTACCAAATTCAAAACATCCCTCCACATTTTTTGCGAGCTAATTAAAATTATCGTGTCTCTTTGAAAAATGGATTTGCGTAGAGACCATTTTCGCGCTATTATTTTTACGATTTCAAATGTCACCTGAAACCAGATGAATCTTATGATAGACTTCAAATGGCATTCACGGATGAAGGCAACCGTGTATTTATTGTATAATGAATTTAAGCGGCAGTGGCAGTAAGGTTCTGGAGTGGCGACCACGTACTGGAAGACGCAGCGTAGGGAGGCCCCCAACAAGGTGGACCGATGACCTGGTGAAGGTCGCGGGAAGCCGATGGATGCGGGCAGCACAGGACCGGTCAGCGTGGAAAGCCTTGGGGGGGCCTTTGTCCAGCAGTGGACATCTATGGGCTGAAGAAGAAGAAGAATTTAAGCGCGGTCGACTAACATTAGAGGATGAAGAAAGAAGTGATCGTCCTTTCACGGCTCTCACAAAAGGCAACTTTCGGACATTGAAAAGTTTGATCCAAGACAACAGACGAATAAATAAAACAATATGTTAAGAAAATCCTGTCCGACCCTTAAGGATAGTAAAGGTTAGGTAAACACATGACAAAATAACATATGAAATTTTACGTAATCATCATAGTAACAATACTAGTGAATTTTGAAATAATCTTTTTTTTCCCGCGAATTAATTCCAACTTCTCTAAAATTTGGTAATTCTTAAAAAGTGACAACATTATTTTTGACGGTATAATTCTGAGCAAATAGCGATGCCACTGAATGCCGCGTGCCCTGCCCCTCTTCGCCCGCGCCTGTTTGGCCTACCGCACATGTATTATGTTACCTTTTTTTGCGAAACAATATTTATTTTTTTAAGGGGATTTTTTTAAGTTTAGCCCGGCTTTGTAGGCATTAGTAGAATCAGTTATCGATACCTAACAATACCTTCACGGATCGGACAGGGTTTTCTTTACATATTGTATACTAAGAAATTCAGCATAAACTGCAGTCTGCAATTGCAATCTTCGGTTTTGGAGGATAGTTTCACGCTGGATGCCACAATCACAATCTCACCGATTCTCTGAAGCAGGCCCTGGTGGAATGGCGCCATGATATCTATACTTCTATAGTTATATTATAAATCGAAAAGTGAGTTTGTTTGTTTGTTCCGCTTTCACGCTGTAACTGGTGATCCGATTACTTTGAAATTTTCCAGACGTAAAGTTAGAAGTCCGAATTAAATAATAGGGTACTTTTTATCCCGAAAAAATTTGATATTCCCAAGGGAAATCTAAAAAGCGCGATATAACCGAATACCACGCGGGCGAAGCCGCGGGCGGAAAGCTAGTTAAGTGATAGATAATTTTGAAGCAGGCTTGTCTCGGCGTGTTTACGACATCGTTACAAGTGATGATTCTTGGGTTTATCAATACGATCCAGAAACAAAGCGCCAGTAGACGGTTTGGGTGTTTCAAAACTAATCAACGGCTATTAAAGTGAAGCAATCTAGAAGCGGGCTAAGATTTTTCAGTTTGACTGGCGACTTCGTATCAGTTCCTTTACGAAACTAAAGAAGCATTAACGCTGAATTGGATACTACCAAATGCTTGACAAAAGTTTTCTGCGTTGTGAGCAACAAACGACCAAACACAGGGCAACGCGGGTTACACCGGTCAAACCGGTCCTGGGTCACCCTCCATAAAGCCCTAACCTAGCAACGTATGACTGCTTCTTAACAAAAATAAAAGATCAGCTCAAAGGGATACAGATTTCATCACCGGATGATGCACTGTCAGCGTTCGAGCAGTTGTAAACGAGGTTTCTGCGGCGAATTGGAAAGTGTTTCGAAAACTGGTTCAGATCCATGAAACTTTGTATAGAGGCTGGTGGAGAGTACTTTGAAAAGATGTAATTAAAATATATATTATGAACCCACAGATTTTTTTTTTTAATTATTATTGCAAAACTTTCTAAGTGTCCCACGTATGTATATGTGGGGGAACACGTCAGGAAGGCGGGGCGGGGGGAAGTTCTGGATAATTGAGGTGTCTTCTCATCTCATGAGCATCCATCGTGGGCGGTATTTCGAGAAAACGTTGATTATAACTATAGTGTGATGTTCGATTCCTATTATTTTAACTGTACAGACACAATTTAATATTAAGGGATCAATGGGGGACTAAAGGGGATAAAGGGGACAATGATAATCTCAGATTGAAACAGATAAGAGCCGCAGAGAAATTGATCGACTTAAAAAAAGAGTAATTTACGAACTGATGCAAAACAAATCACAATATTCAAAATTAACCAGTCACAGTGCTCTCAGGACCTCCTTGTTCCGAATGCGAACCACAGGCATTGACGTTCCGCAATGAGGTAAAATAGGTGGAGCAGCACTGCCAGTATCAAGACGCAAACTATGGGCAAAGAGAGATTTGCATCTCTCTTTGCCCATAGTTTGCGTCTGTTAGCCCCTTTTTGTAGGACTTGGCAGCACGATTAAAGGCTGTCTTCTTTGAGCTTAGATCCGAAGCTCCGCGGTCACGAGCGTCAACCCAAGTGACAAATGCCGTGTGCTTACGCTATTCAGCTTGGACACAATCGGCATTGAACCATAGGCGAGCCGAGCCACCGACGGGCACGTCATTAAAGGGGATAAAATACTCCATAAATTGACGCACCACATCGGTTATAGCATCCGCACAGCTTGACGGATTGTCAGAAGAGAAGCAGACCTGCTGGCAAGGGAAAGACGCAAAGAAGTGGCGCATCTCATCCCAATCTGCTGACTTGTATCGCCACATTCGCAGTTCACCACGATATTCGTGATCTGGTGGGGAGAAGGACGATACAGACTTCACTAGACAGTGGTCTGTCGTTCCCAACGGTGAGGAAACTGTTACAATACATGTTGAAGCATTTTAATACATATTAGTTAGGAATACAGTCCACATTGCTTTGAATAAGTAGGAAGCTAGCCGCCGATCATATTTAACACAATGTATTGCATATTTAAAGTTAGTTGCCAATAATCACCATCAAAGACAGACGTTTCTTTAACTGTTACACCTACTCGCCAAAGTAAATAAAACCTTAACCTACACAACATAATGGTCATAATCAAGCCGCATCATTAATGAAGTGAATACAAAAGAACCACATTCCATCAGAGATAGAAGCCGGCGAGTGAGTCCTTACGAGTAAACAAGTAATTAGTGATTTGAAAAATTTTATAATATTGAAGTTTTTGCGTGTTAAATATATCAAATATGTCTAAATCAGCCGAAAAAGCACTAAGTAGATTACAAGATACGGCAGAGTTACTGAAGAAAATGCAAATAAACTTAGGAAAATGTCCTAAGCAACGTTTAACTAAAGGATATATTCAATCTAGAATTCAGTGCCTCGAAGAATACTGGAAAACGTTTAACAATACGCATCAAGACTTGGCGAGGTTAACGCCGAGAGATAAACGTAATTTAGTAGCGTAGTAACTTAGTAGCGTATTTGGTTAATGAAGAGTTTTTTATTTACGAAGATCTTTATTTGGTTGTGTTGGATCAATTAGGCGACATGTTAGAAAGGCTAACTAAAACACCTCAATTGATGAACGTCAATAACGCGGATGAAGATTACCAACAGACACAAGTATGATTGCCACGTATAACAATACCTACGTTTTCTGGAACCTATGAAGACTGGCCTGAATTTAAAGATTTATATGTTTCGTTAGTGCATGATAACAAGTCACTAAGCAACGTTCAAAAGTTGCACTATTTAAAAACCAGCATCAGCGGTGAAGCAGCAACCCTACTTAAACACATACAAGTAACTGAAACTAACTATAACTGGAATACAATTTGAGTGTCTTCAAGGCTAGAGTGAATAGGCTCTTAATAAACTAGTGCGCTTTACCATCAACGATTGCGTCACTGCTTACCATCAGGCAGGATTGCGGTCAAGCGCTGGTTTATAATTTATATATATATATAAAAAAAAAAAAAACTATTTACAAGCATGGGAAACTTTACGGAATCGTTACGGCAATAGAAGATTGATAGTTAACTTAATGTTAAAGAGATTAGTTTTTCAAAAAAAGGCGAATGTCCAGTCGGCCAGTCAACTGAAGTCTATTTTAGATACAACTTCAGAAATCTTAGACAACATTAAAAACTCGAACGTGAACACAGACTTCTGGGATCCTATTATCATATTTCTGGTCGTGCAGAAGTTGGACCCGGAGTCACATAAGGCCTGGGAAGAGCACGCTTATAAGGGTAATTTGGAAGGATTGCCTACGTGGAATGAATTGAAGACTTTCTTAGAAGGCAAATTTCGTGCATTGGAACTAATAACACCTTCAACATCAGCTACGCGAGAAAAAGCGCCTAAAGAACGAGGTAGTACATTCCATGTTTCAACTAATGAAAAAGATAATACTTGTATATTGTATATCCCCCTCTCGCCCAAAACCTTACTTGTGAGCGGACGTGTGTTCGGTTTACGCGTAAAATTATAAAAAGTGTGCAAGTAACTTTAATCCGTAACTTCATAGACAAAACGGTGAATATTGAACAGTGATAATTAAAAAAAATTAATTGTTTCCGATGACCATCTTTGTGCCGCTGACCTAAGTACCTGTCGCGCCCCGCCCACCTGAGGAAGCAGGACAGTTGCCATAATTGCTATCCCGCCTACTCCAGCGTGCGTTTGATGTGCACTTGCTTTGCACCGAACATTAATAAACTTGTCGCTTCGTGTGTTTTTGACGAAGATATCTTCGCTTAGCAACAGTAAGATGCCACTAAAGCGTACGCCGCCGACGTCAAAAACCTCTCCACTACCGAAAAACATTGATGCAGATAAGGACGTAAACATTGAGAGTGTATGCAATGCCTCTGGGGGAATTCAACATTATGATTCCGCGCCTGATTTACCGTCAATGTTGGAAAATTTTACTGCTAACAAAAAGAGGAAATTTAATGAGCTCAATACTTGTAGTGCCGACGCAATTAAACAGATGTTCACGCTACTTTCGCAAGAACAGACAGCTAGGTTTGATCAATTACAATCAACTATCAGTAGTCTTAAAGAACAAAATTATATGTTGACGCAAAGTGTCGAGCATATGTCAAATAAGTACGATGAGTTTTTGTCAAGAATTGAGAGGCTTGAGTCTGAGAGGGGAGTGGATAAAATGACTATCGAGTCTCTTGAAGAAAAAATCGAATATCTCGAACGTAAGTCTCGATCGACGGGCATAGAAATTCGCAATATACCAAAGAACGCTGGTGAAACTAAACGGGATTTATGTACCTTATTGGAGCGTGTTGGACAAACTATCAACGTCCAGATTAATCAAACTTGGGTAAGGGATATTTACAGGACAAAATCGAAGGACGCATCAAACCCAATCATTGTTGAACTTTCAACTGTATTGCATAAGGAAGAAATTCTTGGAAACATAAAACGCTATAATAAATCCAAGAAACCTGGCGAAAAACTTAATACAAGTACACTTACCTTACAAGATCCTGTAAAACCAGTTTTTATATCGGAAACACTCACTGCAAAGACGCAAAGACTTTTTTATCTGGCCAGAACTTTTCAACAACAGAACAACTACTCATTCTGCTGGACGTCTCATGGTGTTGTTTATCTCAGGAAAAAAGAAAAAGATCAACACATCAGAGTGTCTTCTGAAAAGGATATTGATAACCTCAGGAAAATTGATTGACTATTTTTTTCAGTAGAAGTTTTTATAAATAAATTAATTAGGTTCATTTTTTCACATTTCGATTATTATAATATGCGTTTAGTTTGCATGCTTAAAAAATATATCTATGTTATAAGTACACATACTACTCTTTACACATTTGATTATATACCTGCGGTAGATTCTCCAAGGGTGAATGCCTCTCACTGTCATTATTTTGATAATACTGCACTTAATTATTACAAAATTACAAAATTTCTTTGTAACATCAAAATTGTAAACTACTTAATATATTATAATTTCTCACATTTAAAAAGCAAATTAACCTCTTCTTCATTAGAATACTGTCAGACAGATCCTTTATGTTTCTTACGTACCAATGGCCAATTTTGATAATCTTACAAATAACATTGATGAGTTTGTTGTATCCGAAACTTGCGAATGTGAAGTTGATGACTGCAACAAAATATTCCCATCACACTCATCGTTGTCAGTTATTACTCAAAATATTCGTAGTCTGAATTGCAACTTTTTGGGTTTTCAAGTTTTAGTAACCAGACTCGGGATTGATTGTGACGTACTCATCCTAACGGAATGTTGGTTGAACTGTGTATCTTGTGTTCCTATAATTAGCGGATATTGTTCATTTTTTACTTCATCAAACCCACTTCATAACGACGGCGTTGTTGTGTATATAAAGGAAGAACTTAGCTTTTGTGTTGAGGAACCTAACGTAAGAAATTGTAATTGCCTTTTAATTAAAATAGGAAATAACGACACGGTGTTACTTGCTCTCTACCGCTCACCCTCTTATTCAAACATTGAACCATTCTTAACGTCGCTGGATGAGACTTTGATGAAATGATCTGGATATAAAACTATTGCAATATTGGGAGACCTAAACATAGACATAATCTCCGAAAATCTGAGCACATCTGCTATTCAATATCTGTCTCTTACTGCCTATCACGGTTTATTGCCAGCACATACTTTCATCACTCGTGAGTCGTGACGCAAGTGGCTCCTGTTTGGACCATGTGCTTTTAAGGACAAACCTTCCCTCAAGTATAATTGTTCCGCAATCCACGCTCACAGATCATAAATCTGTCATATTTTGTTTGAAAAAGCGACAGTCGCGTAAGTATGCATCCTTAACGCGCACTAAAGTAGACCAGGAAGGTTTAACTCATGACATAAGCAAAATTAACTTTACTCCCATTTACGAAACAGATGACGTTGACTCCGCATTCAACTATGTCACTGGTGAATTGAAGACTGCTCTGAGTACTAATTCCGAAACTATTATACTTTCCTGTCGCAAAAAGATTATCAAACCGTGGATAACTCAGGGCCTGCTGCGATGCATGCGCAACAGGGACAAACTGCATAAAAAATCAAAATCATTTCCAGATGACCTAATACTTAAAACTAGTTACACTAGATACAGAAATTTTTGTTGTTCAATATTAAAGAAAGTTAAACTAGAATATGATAGAGAACTTGTTCGGAAAGCTGGTAAAGATAGCAAAAAATTGTGGGATACAATAAAAAATATAACTAATTCAGCAAAAAATATGAACTATCCAAAGGAACTACTTTTATTAAGTGACTCTTCTCAGCACTCTGTGAATGAAATAAATTTATATTTTTCCAACGTGGGCAAATCATTAGCTGAACAAATTACGCGAGTACAGGCTTTTCCCCCCCAAAGAAGTGAAGATGTCTGTGAGCAAAATCTTAGTTCTTTTGTGCTCTATGACACGAATGAAGGGGAAGTTATGGGCCTAATAGCTGCACTGAAGAATGAGTGTTCCGTAGGTTGGGATAATTTGTCGAATCAGCTACTGAAAGATCATAAGGACGTTCTTGTGCCACACTTAACATACATCTTTAATATGTGCCTTAACAGTGGTAGCTTTCTAAAGCCCTTAAAAAATCTCAGATTCGACCAATTCACAAGGGTGGGGACAGGGACCGTATCGAGAACTATAGGCCTATTTCAATATTACCTTCTCTGTCAAAAATTTTAGAAAAAATAATTAATAAACGTTTAGTAAACTATCTCGAAAATAAGCACATTTTATCTGAAAATCAGTACGGTTTTCGACGTGGAAAATCTACAGACCAGGCAGTTTCCAATTTAACAAATTTTATAACCACTAATTTAGATAAAGGTAATAAATGTATAGCAATATTTCTTGATTTGGCAAAAGCTTTCGATACGGTTTCGGTTCCAGCCCTTGTACGCAAATTAGAAAGAGTTGGCGTTAGAGGGAAGCAACTCAACCTTTTCGCCGATTATCTTACTGATAGGACTCAGTGTGTTAAGGTAGGTTCCTATACTAGTTCTGATCTTCCAGTTACTTATGGCGTACCGCAAGGTAGCATTCTTGGTCCAACACTTTTTCTCGTTTACATAAACGATCTCCTTTGTCTGAACTCTTTTCATGGAAAAATTATCTCATATGCAGATGACACTGCCCTCATTTTCGCTGCTAATACATGGAATGAGACATACCAGCTAGCCCAGAAAGGTTTTGATTCGGCAAAGAGGTGGCTTCATGATAATGTTCTTACCTTGAACATTGAGAAAACAAAATACTTGACCTTTTCAATCCGTACTTCATCACATTCGAGTAAAAATATAATTGCACATAACTGTCCTCCGGAGGCTTTGAGTCATGCTACATGCTCTTGCGCGCCTTTAGAGCGCACAAAGACAATCAAATATTTGGGCGTTGTAATTGACGACAATTTTAGCTTCAAAGCACACATTCAATTGATGAGTAAAAGGATTCGAAAACTTACCTATATTTTTAAAACACTGAGACATGTAGTGACCCCGTTATTCCTAAAACAAATTTATTTTGCGCTTTGTCAGTCGCTGATTACATACTGCATTTCATCGTGGGGTGGTGCACCGAAAACTACTATAAAGCAACTTGAGGTTTCACAGAGAACCATACTGAAACTCTGTACTTTTAAACCTTTCCGTTACTCTACCACACTTCTGTATGAATACTGTGAGGTGCTGACTGTACGACAATTGTTTATCTTGAGTATCGTCTCAAAACAACACGCTATCTTGGAGTACAATCCAATTAAGTTAATACGACGGAGTGGCCTACCTGTATGCAAGAGGTTATCTCATCTAAAAACGGCTTTTATTCGTAGGTTTTACCCATTTTTGGGCCCTTATTTATATGATAAAATTAATAAAGTTCTGGAAATATACTCGATGAATAAAAGGTCGATGAAAAAGTCGGTATCTCTGTGGCTTTGGAAGTTGACGTACGACCAAACTGAGGATATACTGACTATCCTAAAGTAATGACGAAACAGTTTGGAAATTTCACGTGAAGAATCTACTAGCTAAAATGACTTTATTCTTTACACACCCTCTAACACACATACACTCACCATTCACATTACACATCTAGAGGACATCAAACTATCAAACTTTCAGTCGTTCTTTTCTCTGTTATTTTTATTTTTTTTATTTTTTTATTTAATATGGGACAATAAACAGCTACAATATAAACAAATTACAAGCAATATATAACATTATAGCTAGTATAACAATATTGCAGCCCACTACATTATCCGCATGTTAACAATACAAGGAATAAGGTAAAAAGAGCGCCACTAGATGAGCATTATTCAGCATAAGCAATATACATACATATATAATCAAGAACACCTGAACACAATAAAAACAATACAAATTTTTAATAATACTGGAATTAATAACAACGGTTTATTTCTTATTAACACAAACAAGAAAAAGACCAAACAAAAAAAAAAAAAAAAAATTAAATACGGAATTATTATCTACAATTCTAAATATATTGAAATTAAATAAAAAGGTTGAAATTAATTAAATTATGAATAATACACACACTATTTCTCACCATCATTAGATAATATTTTCAATACATTAGATTTAAATTTCGATTTGGAACATACAAAAATATCAATATCAATGAAGCTGCGATTATAAGTTTCCGCCATACGACGGATAGGACATCGCAAACCTGAATTTGTCCGACAGGTATTTACAGCAAATAATGTACCTGCACGGACACTACGCTTATTTACTGTACGAGGGACCACATAGCACAATCTACTTGTGAGATCCATGCAATCAAAGTGATTATGAACAATACCATGCAGTATGCTGGCTTCCAGAAACTTACGCCTAGACTGTAATGGTAACATATTATATTTTCTTAGTAGCTGTGAATATGACAAATACCTTTTATGGCACCTATAGTGCATGGCGCGAAGAAATTTACGCTGGACCTTCTCAATCATACCTACATATTTCTCATAAAATGGATTCCAGATTGGGACCGCGTATTCAAGCTGTGAGCGTACAAGCGTATTATATAAGTGGAGATAAGTGGTGGGCCGTTTGAAGTCAGCAGAAGATCTCATGATAAAACCATACATCTTAAATGAATTATTAACAATGCTTTCTACGTGTTGATTAAGCGATAATTTACTGTCCAGTAGAACACCAAGATCTCTTACAACGGAAGTGTTACTCAGCATGGCTTCATTTAGAGTATACCTAAAATTTGTAATAGATTTGTTTTTTGTGAAATTTATACAATGACATTTGGAAATGCTTAAATGGAGTTTGTTGTCAGTACAGTATGCTGAAAGCCTATTCAGATCTTCTTGAAATTTTAAGCAATCTTCTATAGTGGTAATAGTTTTAAAGGCTTTCAAATCATCAGCATACATAAGAAATTTAGTGCTTAAGAAACATTTTCCAATGTCATTTACATATATATTAAATAAGAGTGGTCCCAAGATTGAACCCTGTGGAACACCAGAAGTTATAAACACTGTATCAGACTGATGGCCACTCACCACCACCTTCTGTGTTCTATTAGTAATGTAAGATGAGAACCACCGAAGCAAGTTGCCGCGAATGCCATTAAATGCAATTTTATTCAGTAAAATTTCATGATCCACCTTGTCAAAGGCCTTCTTGAAATCTGTGTAAACAGCGTCCACCTGCAAACGTCTATCCATGTTTTCAAAGAGATAGTTAGTGAATATTAGTAAATTGGTAACAGTAGATCTGCGTTTAACAAAACCATGTTGTTCAGGAATCAGTACGTTATGCAGGATTGGATAGATTTCGCTATATACAAGTCTCTCAAATAACTTCGACAAGGTTGACAGAATTGAAATAGGTCGATATTGCTCAATATCATGTTTCGAGCCTCCCTTGTGTACGGGCGTTATATTGGCCCGTTTCCATATTTTAGGAAACACCCCTTCACACAGGCATTTATTATAAATTATGTGAAGCGGTCCACAAATGCTATTAGCAGTGGCCCTAAAAAACAAAGCGGGGTGTCCGTCTGGGCCGGCCCCCTTGGACGGGTCGAGGTTTTCTAACTCTTGAAGTAATTTAGATTTCTCGATATATATGGTGTCGATTAAGATGTTAGCGTCACATTGGGATGGTGCGGTCCACGTCGATAACGTGGACGATGCAGGTTCAAATACCGATAGAAAGAAATCGGAAAACATATTGCAAACCAAATCCGGAGCACTATACTTAAGGCTATGGTATTGCATCGTAGATGGGATGCCTGATTTATCTTTTCGATTAGATAAATAAGTCCAGAAGTTTTTAATATTGGAGGTAAGATTATCTTCAACAGATTTAATGTACGCAGAATAGTTACGGTTACAGGCTTCTTTAAATGTTGTTCGGTATTCAGAAAACATGTTATAATCTTTAATATTTTTAAATTTCTTCCACTTAATCCAAAGACGCTTTTTCTTTTTAAAAATTTTGATCAAGTGTGGAGAAAACCAAACAGGAAAGTCAGGCGCACGAGACCTCAATAGAGGAACGTTTGGTGAAACAATACCGCTCAGCACATTATAAAATACGTCAACCGCTTCCTCGGACGAAAGATGATCCAATAGGACCGACCACTCGACTTCGTTGATTTGTTCCTTAATGACATCGTAATTAGCCTTACGGAAATTGTATTTCTTCATGGGTTTTCTTTTAATGGTTTGTATTGACACACCTATGGGAACAATTGCAACAAACGGAGGGTGATGTGGGTCTACAGGAAGTAAGGGATCTATTGGAGGGCTTAAAGTGCTAATTATATTTGAAATGAACAAATCGAGAATTTTACCATTTCCATTACATATTGTATTATATTGGTAGGCATCCAAGGTTGACATTAGTTGTAGTAGTTCCAAACATACAGGGGAAGTCCCAGTGCAGGACGTACCAATGGTTCGATTCTGATTATCTGTTAAGGCCACCCGCCATGTAATATCCGGAAGATTATAATCTCCAACAATGAATGCACTTACCACGTCAGGTACATTTAATAGGTCGTGCAGTGTATCGAAATGAGAGTTATATACATCAGCAGTCGCCCAAGGTGGTATGTATGCTGCACTAATAATATGCATTTTGGAATTATCTCCTTTATTTGGAAATCCAACCATAAGATGCTCAATGCTGGTGGTGGAGCTATTTTGCGAGCGACAAGAGATATTAAGGGAACACGACCGAAGTTCCCGTAACACTGCAATGAGGACCCCGCCGCCATCCCGCTTTTTTGTTGTATTACGATCCCGATCGCATCTATAAACAACATATCGAGGGTCAACGAGCTCAACACTAGCAATATCAGGCACAAGCCATGTTTCAGTAAGAATAATGACGTCATATGAGAACGATAAAATGTTCACAAACAAGGTGTGCAATTTGGTTCTAACACCTCTACAATTTTGATAATATATTGATATTTGTTCGCTGCTATCCATAATCACAACACACAACTTTGAATTCATATAAAACAATTAATGTTGTGCACGCTAGTAATAGCCAAATCATACCGGAAAAACCTAGCAACATATTCCCATATGAGATAGGACTGAGAAAGGTCATCGATGGAGTTAAACAAAATCGACAATCGGATAAATCATACTCGCAAAATACAATCAGACTCAATTCGGGTAGATATTGTATTGAAATATTATGCAATATAAAAATAAACATTGTGTCCCAAACAGTAACAATAATAATTAACATTAAGAATAAATAACTGGACAATGGTGAGAAAATCAAATCATTTAAAATTTTAAAAAATATTAAATAAAATTGGTAATATAAAATTGGTGATAATAAGATAATTAAAATTAACAATACATACAACATTAAGAAAGCAATATAATTTAAAAAACATTGACAACAAACAGTGATTAAGCAGCGGATACCTTTAAAGAAGAAACATTTATTCAGCTGGTTTAGTTTTGGTTTTAATTTTATTGAGATCGTTTTCTCCACGTATGGCAAATGCATTTTGACCCTCATACTCGCGCACCAGTATAGTTCCATTTCTGATCCATACGAATTTGTGGTTATGGTTGTTAGCAACTTCACGGGCTTTACGAAATAACTGTTTCTTCCGTAAGGTCAAGTGCTCATTAACGTAAACAGATGTGGTAGTGCCAGTAATACCGATTTGGTCAGACCTCAATGACTTAGCTTTACGGAACGCGCTAAGCATATTGTCCTTCTGCAGGCGGGTGGCGAATTTGAGAATAATATTTTTTGGTCGTGTGCTTTGTTGGTGTGCGTGGGGAACCCTGTGCACCGAAACAATGTCACTTAACAAGACCGGAGATTTAAGTGCACTACCTATAGCCTGGACAACAACTGATAAGTCTTCATTGCGCCTCTCGGGTACGTTACATATTTCCACATTACACTGCCTAGCCTGCTGTTCCAATACGTCGATCTTAGCTTCCAAGTTGCCAATTAATAGCTCCGACACAGCTGGTGCGTGCGTACTGCTCAGTTCGTCAACACGCTTCTGCAGTATATTGTAGTCCACTGACTGACTCTGGGCACTAGTCTGAAGTATTATTACGTCCTCACGAAGATTAGAGACTCGCTGGTTTAAGAGGGTTTGCTCTGTACGTAGTGTTTGCATTTCCTTCTGAATATCCAATAGTGTTGTCTTAATATCATCGCGCAACTGACGCATGTCTTTATTCATGTCACTACGCCATTGACTCAGGGTTGATTGCAGATTAGCAGTGAACGATTCAAAGTCCACATTAGTATTACTAGGCTTTAACGACTTTTCCGTGATCACCGTTGTATTGCCTAAGATGGTTGATGAGCAAAGAAAATTTTGATCTAGGTTATCACATGACATATCCATAGTGAGGTCCTCAGCTGGGAGCCCAGTGTAGCTGCGCACAGGCGTATTTATGTTAGACCTAGTGCGTCTAGAAACGTTACAACAAGCCGGGCATTTCCAGGAAGACTTGTATTCGTCGCTCAGAGTCGAAAACTGCTGCGATGTCACATTCAAGCATTCGAAGTGGTATTTACCACCACATATATAGCACTGGAGGATACTGTTGGCCTCCGATAACGTATCAACACAACACTGCATAATGTGTGATCAAAGTAAAATCAAAATACTGGCAACACAGGTAGCGCCCTCTATATTTACCCGATGTAATTGGCTAGGATCAAGTAAAAGCAAAGTTGCGGTCGATAGTTACTGTATTCTATATCTAAGCAATTTCGCTATTCCACAACAGATGGCGCTGTTACCAGTTTAAGCTTAGGCCATATGACTAGGCAGTCTTGATAAAGCGGCTAGGTTTTCAATACGGTAACAAACACACTCAGCAATCACAATTGGGCGCTTCCCACTACTATAACACGGAGAATCACCAACAAAATCGTTGTCTTGGTCCAGTACAATTACCTTTATTCGATGGAAGTGTTTCATCTAGTTCACTACCCACTATTATATATACACTTTACAAGATATAGACCCCTGCCACCAACTAGACAACTTATACAATCTTATTGCACTTGTTATTTTTGAGTTAAGCACGAGAAAAATCAGATATTATTATTTAACAAGATAGGATGAATAAGATTGGAGTGCCTCATCAAGTTCACTACCCACTATTATAAATACACTTTATTACTTTAAGATTTAGATCCTTGCGACTAATTATCAACATAAACAATGTTATTGCACTTGTTATTTTTGAGTTAAGCACGAGAAATATCAGATATGAACACTTAATATATTTTTAATTATTATTCAAATACGGAGCGTTATAAAGAGAAAGCTTATGCTTGCGCCCTCTAGTGGCGAATGTTATAAATATGTTCATAGTTTAAAACTGTTTCCTTTTGTTTTTAAGCTCATACTTGCATACCCAGTCTGAGGGCCGGAGGCGCTGCGTGCTGAAACACAGGCTTTAAACCTAGTTCGGCAGCAGATGCTAATTGGACACAATTATTGTTATTAATTTATTCTAAGCATAATTTTATGTAGCTAAAACAAATTGTGTAACGGATTTACGTTTTTTGGCTAAATAAATATATTATTATTATTATTGTGTAAAGAGAATCATACCCTGTCTCACTGCAAATTGTTTGCGAAAATGCAACCTTCAGAACGATTTGATTATGTAAAGAATAACAAGCTCTGTTTTAACTGCCTGGCATCAGGACATCCGGTCTTCAGATGTCGTCTACCGATGTCCTGTCGCAGGTGTAAACGACGCCATCATACTCTCTTACATCCAACAAAGAAGACGGATACCTCGGCATCAATAGAAACTATACAACCGACAGTATCAAATCAAGCAGATGTAGAAGAAAAGGTGCAAGTCAATACAATTATTGCGTCGCACTACAATGCCAGAAAAGATATAGGAATGTAAGCAACAGCAATGGTAATAGTAAAGAGTGAACAAGGATGCACCATTACGCTCAATGCACTCATAGATCCAGGATCACAAGCCTGCTTTATTAGTGAAAAAGCTGTACAACAATTAAAACTCAAAAAGCAGGTTACTAATTGCATGGTAACTGGAATGGAATCCATGAAGGTCGCTGTCAAGCATAAAGTAAGCATAGAATTATCATCACGATGGGAATCAAATTTCATTCTACCTATACAAGCCTACGTGATGTCCAAGCACTTGACAGTACAATTACCTGAAAATACGTGGTCCACAAACAAATGGCCACACTTAGCTGATCTAGACCTGGCAGACCCGAGGTATGGAATGTCAGGGAACATTGATCTGCTTCTAGATGTGCAGGTATATGCGAAAATATTACAAGAAAGTTTAATCAAAGGTACACCGGGGTCACCTGTAGCTCAAAAACCCAACCTCGGCTGGATAATATTTGGTGAAATATGCATAAAAGCAAACGCAAAAGAAATTAATAGCTATAAATGAACAAGTCGATGCGAAAGAACTATTGAAAACTATGTGGGAATTAGAAACTGACACAAAGAGAAAATCCATACTAATATTATAAATGCGAAAGTAACTCTGTCTGTCTGTCTGTCAATCTGTCTGTCTGTCTGTCTGTCTGTCTGTCTGTCTGTCTGTCTGTTACGCTTTCCCGCTTAAACCTCTCAACCGATTTTGATGAAATTTGGCACAGACAATCTTTAGACCCTGAGAAAGAACATAGGCTACCTTTTATTCCGGAAAAGTTTGATGTTCCCAAGGGAAATCTAAAAAGCGCGATATAACCGAACTCCACGCGGGCGAAGCCGCGGGCGGAAAGCTAGTATGAAATAAATACAAAAAGGTCTCTGTCATGTCATCTGTCTACTTACCCCACCACGCAGTAATCAGGAATGACAAAGAAAGCACGAAGACTCGCGTCGTTTTTGACGCCTCTTGTAAGGGTAACAATGGAGTTTCCCTAAACGACGAGTTACTAGCAGGGTCCTGTTCTACAAGATGACTTAGAAGTTTAATCGTAAGATGGCCTACACACTATAGTGTGATGTTCGATTCCTATTATTTTAACTGTACAGACACAATTTAATATTAAGGGATCAATGGGGGACTAAAGGGGATAAAGGGGACAATGATAATCTCAGATTGAAACAGATAAGAGCCGCAGAGAAATTGATCGACTTAAAAAAAGAGTAATTTACGAACTGATGCAAAACAAATCACAATATTCAAAATTAACCAGTCACAGTGCTCTCAGGACCTCCTTGTTCCGAATGCGAACCACAGGCATTGACGTTCCGCAATGAGGTAAAATAGGTGGAGCAGCACTGCCAGTATCAAGACGCAAACTATGGGCAAAGAGAGATTTGCATCTCTCTTTGCCCATAGTTTGCGTCTGTTAGCCCCTTTTTGTAGGACTTGGCAGCACGATTAAAGGCTGTCTTCTTTGAGCTTAGATCCGAAGCTCCGCGGTCACGAGCGTCAACCCAAGTGACAAATGCCGTGTGCTTACGCTATTCAGCTTGGACACAATCGGCATTGAACCATAGGCGAGCCGAGCCACCGACGGGCACGTCATTAAAGGGGATAAAATACTCCATAAATTGACGCACCACATCGGTTATAGCATCCGCACAGCTTGACGGATTGTCAGAAGAGAAGCAGACCTGCTGGCAAGGGAAAGACGCAAAGAAGTGGCGCATCTCATCCCAATCTGCTGACTTGTATCGCCACATTCGCAGTTCACCACGATATTCGTGATCTGGTGGGGAGAAGGACGATACAGACTTCACTAGACAGTGGTCTGTCGTTCCCAACGGTGAGGAAACTGTTACAATACATGTTGAAGCATTTTAATACATATTAGTTAGGAATACAGTCCACATTGCTTTGAATAAGTAGGAAGCTAGCCGCCGATCATATTTAACACAATGTATTGCATATTTAAAGTTAGTTGCCAATAATCACCATCAAAGACAGACGTTTCTTTAACTGTTACACCTACTCGCCAAAGTAAATAAAACCTTAACCTACACAACATAATGGTCATAATCAAGCCGCATCATTAATGAAGTGAATACAAAAGAACCACATTCCATCAGAGATAGAAGCCGGCGAGTGAGTCCTTACGAGTAAACAAGTAATTAGTGATTTGAAAAATTTTATAATATTGAAGTTTTTGCGTGTTAAATATATCAAATATGTCTAAATCAGCCGAAAAAGCACTAAGTAGATTACAAGATACGGCAGAGTTACTGAAGAAAATGCAAATAAACTTAGGAAAATGTCCTAAGCAACGTTTAACTAAAGGATATATTCAATCTAGAATTCAGTGCCTCGAAGAATACTGGAAAACGTTTAACAATACGCATCAAGACTTGGCGAGGTTAACGCCGAGAGATAAACGTAATTTAGTAGCGTAGTAACTTAGTAGCGTATTTGGTTAATGAAGAGTTTTTTATTTACGAAGATCTTTATTTGGTTGTGTTGGATCAATTAGGCGACATGTTAGAAAGGCTAACTAAAACACCTCAATTGATGAACGTCAATAACGCGGATGAAGATTACCAACAGACACAAGTATGATTGCCACGTATAACAATACCTACGTTTTCTGGAACCTATGAAGACTGGCCTGAATTTAAAGATTTATATGTTTCGTTAGTGCATGATAACAAGTCACTAAGCAACGTTCAAAAGTTGCACTATTTAAAAACCAGCATCAGCGGTGAAGCAGCAACCCTACTTAAACACATACAAGTAACTGAAACTAACTATAACTGGAATACAATTTGAGTGTCTTCAAGGCTAGAGTGAATAGGCTCTTAATAAACTAGTGCGCTTTACCATCAACGATTGCGTCACTGCTTACCATCAGGCAGGATTGCGGTCAAGCGCTGGTTTATAATTTATATATATATAAAAAAAAAAAAAAACTATTTACAAGCATGGGAAACTTTACGGAATCGTTACGGCAATAGAAGATTGATAGTTAACTTAATGTTAAAGAGATTAGTTTTTCAAAAAAAGGCGAATGTCCAGTCGGCCAGTCAACTGAAGTCTATTTTAGATACAACTTCAGAAATCTTAGACAACATTAAAAACTCGAACGTGAACACAGACTTCTGGGATCCTATTATCATATTTCTGGTCGTGCAGAAGTTGGACCCGGAGTCACATAAGGCCTGGGAAGAGCACGCTTATAAGGGTAATTTGGAAGGATTGCCTACGTGGAATGAATTGAAGACTTTCTTAGAAGGCAAATTTCGTGCATTGGAACTAATAACACCTTCAACATCAGCTACGCGAGAAAAAGCGCCTAAAGAACGAGGTAGTACATTCCATGTTTCAACTAATGAAAAAGATAATACTTGTATATTGTATATCCCCCTCTCGCCCAAAACCTTACTTGTGAGCGGACGTGTGTTCGGTTTACGCGTAAAATTATAAAAAGTGTGCAAGTAACTTTAATCCGTAACTTCATAGACAAAACGGTGAATATTGAACAGTGATAATTAAAAAAAATTAATTGTTTCCGATGACCATCTTTGTGCCGCTGACCTAAGTACCTGTCGCGCCCCGCCCACCTGAGGAAGCAGGACAGTTGCCATAATTGCTATCCCGCCTACTCCAGCGTGCGTTTGATGTGCACTTGCTTTGCACCGAACATTAATAAACTTGTCGCTTCGTGTGTTTTTGACGAAGATATCTTCGCTTAGCAACAGTAAGATGCCACTAAAGCGTACGCCGCCGACGTCAAAAACCTCTCCACTACCGAAAAACATTGATGCAGATAAGGACGTAAACATTGAGAGTGTATGCAATGCCTCTGGGGGAATTCAACATTATGATTCCGCGCCTGATTTACCGTCAATGTTGGAAAATTTTACTGCTAACAAAAAGAGGAAATTTAATGAGCTCAATACTTGTAGTGCCGACGCAATTAAACAGATGTTCACGCTACTTTCGCAAGAACAGACAGCTAGGTTTGATCAATTACAATCAACTATCAGTAGTCATAAAGAACAAAATTATATGTTGACGCAAAGTGTCGAGCATATGTCAAATAAGTACGATGAGTTTTTGTCAAGAATTGAGAGGCTTGAGTCTGAGAGGGGAGTGGATAAAATGACTATCGAGTCTCTTGAAGAAAAAATCGAATATCTCGAACGTAAGTCTCGATCGACGGGCATAGAAATTCGCAATATACCAATGAACGCTGGTGAAACTAAACGGGATTTATGTACCTTATTGGAGCGTGTTGGACAAACTATCAACGTCCAGATTAATCAAACTTGGGTAAGGGATATTTACAGGACAAAATCGAAGGACGCATCAAACCCAATCATTGTTGAACTTTCAACTGTATTGCATAAGGAAGAAATTCTTGGAAACATAAAACGCTATAATAAATCCAAGAAACCTGGCGAAAAACTTAATACAAGTACACTTACCTTACAAGGTCCTGTAAAACCAGTTTTTATATCGGAAACACTCACTGCAAAGACGCAAAGACTTTTTTATCTGGCCAGAACTTTTCAACAACAGAACAACTACTCATTCTGCTGGACGTCTCATGGTGTTGTTTATCTCAGGAAAAAAGAAAAAGATCAACACATCAGAGTGTCTTCTGAAAAGGATATTGATAACCTCAGGAAAATTGATTGACTATTTTTTTCAGTAGAAGTTTTTATAAATAAATTAATTAGGTTCATTTTTTCACATTTCGATTATTATAATATGCGTTTAGTTTGCATGCTTAAAAAATATATCTATGTTATAAGTACACATACTACTCTTTACACATTTGATTATATACCTGCGGTAGATTCTCCAAGGGTGAATGCCTCTCACTGTCATTATTTTGATAATACTGCACTTAATTATTACAAAATTACAAAATTTCTTTGTAACATCAAAATTGTAAACTACTTAATATATTATAATTTCTCACATTTAAAAAGCAAATTAACCTCTTCTTCATTAGAATACTGTCAGACAGATCCTTTATGTTTCTTACGTACCAATGGCCAATTTTGATAATCTTACAAATAACATTGATGAGTTTGTTGTATCCGAAACTTGCGAATGTGAAGTTGATGACTGCAACAAAATACTCCCATCACACTCATCGTTGTCAGTTATTACTCAAAATATTCGTAGTCTGAATTGCAACTTTTTGGGTTTTCAAGTTTTAGTAACCAGACTCGGGATTGATTGTGACGTACTCATCCTAACGGAATGTTGGTTGAACTGTGTATCTTGTGTTCCTATAATTAGCGGATATTGTTCATTTTTTACTTCATCAAACCCACTTCAGAACGACGGCGTTGTTGTGTATATAAAGAAAGAACTTAGCTTTTGTGTTGAGGAACCTAACGTAAGAAATTGTAATTGCCTTTTAATTAAAATAGGAAATAACGACACGGTGTTACTTGCTCTCTACCGCTCACCCTCTTATTCAAACATTGAACCATTCTTAACGTCGCTGGATGAGACTTTGATGAAATGATCTGGATATAAAACTATTGCAATATTGGGAGACCTAAACATAGACATAATCTCCGAAAATCTGAGCACATCTGCTATTCAATATCTGTCTCTTACTGCCTATCACGGTTTATTGCCAGCACATACTTTCATCACTCGTGACGCAAGTGGCTCCTGTTTGGACCATGTGCTTTTAAGGACAAACCTTCCCTCAAGTATAATTGTTCCGCAATCCACGCTCACAGATCATAAATCTGTCATATTTTGTTTGAAAAAGCGACAGTCGCGTAAGTATGCATCCTTAACGCGCACTAAAGTAGACCAGGAAGGTTTAACTCATGACATAAGCAAAATTAACTTTACTCCCATTTACGAAACAGATGACGTTGACTCCGCATTCAACTATGTCACTGGTGAATTGAAGACTGCTCTGAGTACTAATTCCGAAACTATTATACTTTCCTGTCGCAAAAAGATTATCAAACCGTGGATAACTCAGGGCCTGCTGCGATGCATGCGCAACAGGGACAAACTGCATAAAAAATCAAAATCATTTCCAGATGACCTAATACTTAAAACTAGTTACACTAGATACAGAAATTTTTGTTGTTCAATATTAAAGAAAGTTAAACTAGAATATGATAGAGAACTTGTTCGGAAAGCTGGTAAAGATAGCAAAAAATTGTGGGATACAATAAAAAATATAACTAATTCAGCAAAAAATATGAACTATCCAAAGGAACTACTTTTATTAAGTGACTCTTCTCAGCACTCTGTGAATGAAATAAATTTATATTTTTCCAACGTGGGCAAATCATTAGCTGAACAAATTACGCGAGTACAGGCTTTCCCCCCCCAAAGAAGTGAAGATGTCTGTGAGCAAAATCTTAGTTCTTTTGTGCTCTATGACACGGATGAAGGGGAAGTTATGGGCCTAATAGCTGCACTGAAGAATGAGTGTTCCGTAGGTTGGGATAATTTGTCGAATCAGCTACTGAAAGATCATAAGGACGTTCTTGTGCCACACTTAACATACATCTTTAATATGTGCCTTAACAGTGGTAGCTTTCTAAAGCCCTTAAAAAATCTCAGATTCGACCAATTCACAAGGGTGGGGACAGGGACCGTATCGAGAACTATAGGCCTATTTCAATATTACCTTCTCTGTCAAAAATTTTAGAAAAAATAATTAATAAACGTTTAGTAAACTATCTCGAAAATAAGCACATTTTATCTGAAAATCAGTACGGTTTTCGACGTGGAAAATCTACAGACCAGGCAGTTTCCAATTTAACAAATTTTATAACCACTAATTTAGATAAAGGTAATAAATGTATAGCAATATTTCTTGATTTGGCAAAAGCTTTCGATACGGTTTCGGTTCCAGCCCTTGTACGCAAATTAGAAAGAGTTGGCGTTAGAGGGAAGCAACTCAACCTTTTCGCCGATTATCTTACTGATAGGACTCAGTGTGTTAAGGTAGGTTCCTATACTAGTTCTGATCTTCCAGTTACTTATGGCGTACCGCAAGGTAGCATTCTTGGTCCAACACTTTTTCTCGTTTACATAAACGATCTCCTTTGTCTGAACTCTTTTCATGGAAAAATTATCTCATATGCAGATGACACTGCCCTCATTTTCGCTGCTAATACATGGAATGAGACATACCAGCTAGCCCAGAAAGGTTTTGATTCGGCAAAGAGGTGGCTTCATGATAATGTTCTTACATTGAACATTGAGAAAACAAAATACTTGACCTTTTCAATCCGTACTTCATCACATTCGAGTAAAAATATAATTGCACATAACTGTCCTCCGGAGGCTTTGAGTCATGCTACATGCTCTTGCGCGCCTTTAGAGCGCACAAAGACAATCAAATAATTGGGCGTTGTAATTGACGACAATTTTAGCTTCAAAGCACACATTCAATTGATGAGTAAAAGGATTCGAAAACTTACCTATATTTTTAAAACACTGAGACATGTAGTGACTCCGTTATTCCTAAAACAAATTTATTTTGCGCTTTGTCAGTCGCTGATTACATACTGCATTTCATCGTGGGGTGGTGCACCGAAAACTACTATAAAGCAACTTGAGGTTTCACAGAGAACCATACTGAAACTCTGTACTTTTAAACCTTTCCGTTACTCTACCTCACTTCTGTATGAATACTGTGAGGTGCTGACTGTACGACAATTGTTTATCTTGAGTATCGTCTCAAAACAACACGCTATCTTGGAGTACAATCCAATTAAGTTAATACGACGGAGTGGCCTACCTGTATGCAAGAGGTTATCTCATCTAAAAACGGCTTTTATTCGTAGGTTTTACCCATTTTTGGGCCCTTATTTATATGATAAAATTAATAAAGTTCTGGAAATATACTCGATGAATAAAAGGTCGATGAAAAAGTCGGTATCTCTGTGGCTTTGGAAGTTGACGTACGACCAAACTGAGGATATACTGACTATCCTAAAGTAATGACGAAACAGTTTGGAAATTTCACGTGAAGAATCTACTAGCTAAAATGACTTTATTCTTTACACACCCTCTAACACACATACACTCACCATTCACATTACACATCTAGAGGACATCAAACTATCAAACTTTCAGTCGTTCTTTTCTCTGTTATTTTTATTTTTTTTATTTTTTTATTTAATATGGGACAATAAACAGCTACAATATAAACAAATTACAAGCAATATATAACATTATAGCTAGTATAACAATATTGCAGCCCACTACATTATCCGCATGTTAACAATACAAGGAATAAGGTAAAAAGAGCGCCACTAGATGAGCATTATTCAGCATAAGCAATATACATACATATATAATCAAGAACACCTGAACACAATAAAAACAATACAAATTTTTAATAATACTGGAATTAATAACAACGGTTTATTTCTTATTAACACAAACAAGAAAAAGACCAAACAAAAAAAAAAAAAAAAAATTAAATACGGAATTATTATCTACAATTCTAAATATATTGAAATTAAATAAAAAGGTTGAAATTAATTAAATTATGAATAATACACACACTATTTCTCACCATCATTAGATAATATTTTCAATACATTAGATTTAAATTTCGATTTGGAACATACAAAAATATCAATATCAATGAAGCTGCGATTATAAGTTTCCGCCATACGACGGATAGGACATCGCAAACCTGAATTTGTCCGACAGGTATTTACAGCAAATAATGTACCTGCACGGACACTACGCTTATTTACTGTACGAGGGACCACATAGCACAATCTACTTGTGAGATCCATGCAATCAAAGTGATTATGAACAATACCATGCAGTATGCTGGCTTCCAGAAACTTACGCCTAGACTGTAATGGTAACATATTATATTTTCTTAGTAGCTGTGAATATGACAAATACCTTTTATGGCACCTATAGTGCATGGCGCGAAGAAATTTACGCTGGACCTTCTCAATCATACCTACATATTTCTCATAAAATGGATTCCAGATTGGGACCGCGTATTCAAGCTGTGAGCGTACAAGCGTATTATATAAGTGGAGATAAGTGGTGGGCCGTTTGAAGTCAGCAGAAGATCTCATGATAAAACCATACATCTTAAATGAATTATTAACAATGCTTTCTACGTGTTGATTAAGCGATAATTTACTGTCCAGTAGAACACCAAGATCTCTTACAACGGAAGTGTTACTCAGCATGGCTTCATTTAGAGTATACCTAAAATTTGTAATAGATTTGTTTTTTGTGAAATTTATACAATGACATTTGGAAATGCTTAAATGGAGTTTGTTGTCAGTACAGTATGCTGAAAGCCTATTCAGATCTTCTTGAAATTTTAAGCAATCTTCTATAGTGGTAATAGTTTTAAAGGCTTTCAAATCATCAGCATACATAAGAAATTTAGTGCTTAAGAAACATTTTCCAATGTCATTTACATATATATTAAATAAGAGTGGTCCCAAGATTGAACCCTGTGGAACACCAGAAGTTATAAACACTGTATCAGACTGATGGCCACTCACCACCACCTTCTGTGTTCTATTAGTAATGTAAGATGAGAACCACCGAAGCAAGTTGCCGCGAATGCCATTAAATGCAATTTTATTCAGTAAAATTTCATGATCCACCTTGTCAAAGGCCTTCTTGAAATCTGTGTAAACAGCGTCCACCTGCAAACGTCTATCCATGTTTTCAAAGAGATAGTTAGTGAATATTAGTAAATTGGTAACAGTAGATCTGCGTTTAACAAAACCATGTTGTTCAGGAATCAGTACGTTATGCAGGATTGGATAGATTTCGCTATATACAAGTCTCTCAAATAACTTCGACAAGGTTGACAGAATTGAAATAGGTCGATATTGCTCAATATCATGTTTCGAGCCTCCCTTGTGTACGGGCGTTATATTGGCCCGTTTCCATATTTTAGGAAACACCCCTTCACACAGGCATTTATTATAAATTATGTGAAGCGGTCCACAAATGCTATTAGCAGTGGCCCTAAAAAACAAAGCGGGGTATCCGTCTGGGCCGGCCCCCTTGGACGGGTCGAGGTTTTCTAACTCTTGAAGTAATTTAGATTTCTCGATATATATGGTGTCGATTAAGATGTTAGCGTCACATTGGGATGGTGCGGTCCACGTCGATAACGTGGACGATGCAGGTTCAAATACCGATAGAAAGAAATCGGAAAACATATTGCAAACCAAATCCGGAGCACTAGACTTAAGGCTATGGTATTGCATCGTAGATGGGATGCCTGATTTATCTTTTCGATTAGATAAATAAGTCCAGAAGTTTTTAATATTGGAGGTAAGATTATCTTCAACAGATTTAATGTACGCAGAATAGTTACGGTTACAGGCTTCTTTAAATGTTGTTCGGTATTCAGAAAACATGTTATAATCTTTAATATTTTTAAATTTCTTCCACTTAATCCAAAGACGCTTTTTCTTTTTAAAAATTTTGATCAAGTGTGGAGAAAACCAAACAGGAAAGTCAGGCGCACGAGACCTCAATAGAGGAACGTTTGGTGAAACAATACCGCTCAGCACATTATAAAATACGTCAACCGCTTCCTCGGACGAAAGATGATCCAATAGGACCGACCACTCGACTTCGTTGATTTGTTCCTTAATGACATCGTAATTAGCCTTACGGAAATTGTATTTCTTCATGGGTTTTCTTTTAATGGTTTGTATTGACACACCTATGGGAACAATTGCAACAAACGGAGGGTGATGTGGGTCTACAGGAAGTAAGGGATCTATTGGAGGGCTTAAAGTGCTAATTATATTTGAAATGAACAAATCGAGAATTTTACCATTTCCATTACATATTGTATTATATTGGTAGGCATCCAAGGTTGACATTAGTTGTAGTAGTTCCAAACATACAGGGGAAGTCCCAGTGCAGGACGTACCAATGGTTCGATTCTGATTATCTGTTAAGGCCACCCGCCATGTAATATCCGGAAGATTATAATCTCCAACAATGAATGCACTTACCACGTCAGGTACATTTAATAGGTCGTGCAGTGTATCGAAATGAGAGTTATATACATCAGCAGTCGCCCAAGGTGGTATGTATGCTGCACTAATAATATGCATTTTGGAATTATCTCCTTTATTTGGAAATCCAACCATAAGATGCTCAATGCTGGTGGTGGAGCTATTTTGCGAGCGACAAGAGATATTAAGGGAACACGACCGAAGTTCCCGTAACACTGCAATGAGGACCCCGCCGCCATCCCGCTTTTTTGTTGTATTACGATCCCGATCGCATCTATAAACAACATATCGAGGGTCAACAAGCTCAACACTAGCAATATCAGGCACAAGCCATGTTTCAGTAAGAATAATGACGTCATATGAGAACGATAAAATGTTCACAAACAAGGTGTGCAATTTGGTTCTAACACCTCTACAATTTTGATAATATATTGATATTTGTTCGCTGCTATCCATAATCACAACACACAACTTTGAATTCATATAAAACAATTAATGTTGTGCACGCTAGTAATAGCCAAATCATACCGGAAAAACCTAGCAACATATTCCCATATGAGATAGGACTGAGAAAGGTCATCGATGGAGTTAAACAAAATCGACAATCGGATAAATCATACTCGCAAAATACAATCAGACTCAATTCGGGTAGATATTGTATTGAAATATTATGCAATATAAAAATAAACATTGTGTCCCAAACAGTAACAATAATAATTAACATTAAGAATAAATAACTGGACAATGGTGAGAAAATCAAATCATTTAAAATTTTAAAAAATATTAAATAAAATTGGTAATATAAAATTGGTGATAATAAGATAATTAAAATTAACAATACATACAACATTAAGAAAGCAATATAATTTAAAAAACATTGACAACAAACAGTGATTAAGCAGCGGATACCTTTAAAGAAGAAACATTTATTCAGCTGGTTTAGTTTTGGTTTTAATTTTATTGAGATCGTTTTCTCCACGTATGGCAAATGCATTTTGACCCTCATACTCGCGCACCAGTATAGTTCCATTTCTGATCCATACGAATTTGTGGTTATGGTTGTTAGCAACTTCACGGGCTTTACGAAATAACTGTTTCTTCCGTAAGGTCAAGTGCTCATTAACGTAAACAGATGTGGTAGTGCCAGTAATACCGATTTGGTCAGACCTCAATGACTTAGCTTTACGGAACGCGCTAAGCATATTGTCCTTCTGCAGGCGGGTGGCGAATTTGAGAATAATATTTTTTGGTCGTGTGCTTTGTTGGTGTGCGTGGGGAACCCTGTGCACCGAAACAATGTCACTTAACAAGACCGGAGATTTAAGTGCACTACCTATAGCCTGGACAACAACTGATAAGTCTTCATTGCGCCTCTCGGGTACGTTACATATTTCCACATTACACTGCCTAGCCTGCTGTTCCAATACGTCGATCTTAGCTTCCAAGTTGCCAATTAATAGCTCCGACACAGCTGGTGCGTGCGTACTGCTCAGTTCGTCAACACGCTTCTGCAGTATATTGTAGTCCACTGACTGACTCTGGGCACTAGTCTGAAGTATTATTACGTCCTCACGAAGATTAGAGACTCGCTGGTTTAAGAGGGTTTGCTCTGTACGTAGTGTTTGCATTTCCTTCTGAATATCCAATAGTGTTGTCTTAATATCATCGCGCAACTGACGCATGTCTTTATTCATGTCACTACGCCATTGACTCAGGGTTGATTGCAGATTAGCAGTGAACGATTCAAAGTCCACATTAGTATTACTAGGCTTTAACGACTTTTCCGTGATCACCGTTGTATTGCCTAAGATGGTTGATGAGCAAAGAAAATTTTGATCTAGGTTATCACATGACATATCCATAGTGAGGTCCTCAGCTGGGAGCCCAGTGTAGCTGCGCACAGGCGTATTTATGTTAGACCTAGTGCGTCTAGAAACGTTACAACAAGCCGGGCATTTCCAGGAAGACTTGTATTCGTCGCTCAGAGTCGAAAACTGCTGCGATGTCACATTCAAGCATTCGAAGTGGTATTTACCACCACATATATAGCACTGGAGGATACTGTTGGCCTCCGATAACGTATCAACACAACACTGCATAATGTGTGATCAAAGTAAAATCAAAATACTGGCAACACAGGTAGCGCCCTCTATATTTACCCGATGTAATTGGCTAGGATCAAGTAAAAGCAAAGTTGCGGTCGATAGTTACTGTATTCTATATCTAAGCAATTTCGCTATTCCACAACAGATGGCGCTGTTACCAGTTTAAGCTTAGGCCATATGACTAGGCAGTCTTGATAAAGCGGCTAGGTTTTCAATACGGTAACAAACACACTCAGCAATCACAATTGGGCGCTTCCCACTACTATAACACGGAGAATCACCAACAAAATCGTTGTCTTGGTCCAGTACAATTACCTTTATTCGATGGAAGTGTTTCATCTAGTTCACTACCCACTATTATATATACACTTTACAAGATATAGACCCCTGCCACCAACTAGACAACTTATACAATCTTATTGCACTTGTTATTTTTGAGTTAAGCACGAGAAAAATCAGATATTATTATTTAACAAGATAGGATGAATAAGATTGGAGTGCCTCATCAAGTTCACTACCCACTATTATAAATACACTTTATTACTTTAAGATTTAGATCCTTGCGACTAATTATCAACATAAACAATGTTATTGCACTTGTTATTTTTGAGTTAAGCACGAGAAATATCAGATATGAACACTTAATATATTTTTAATTATTATTCAAATACGGAGCGTTATAAAGAGAAAGCTTATGCTTGCGCCCTCTAGTGGCGAATGTTATAAATATGTTCATAGTTTAAAACTGTTTCCTTTTGTTTTTAAGCTCATACTTGCATACCCAGTCTGAGGGCCGGAGGCGCTGCGTGCTGAAACACAGGCTTTAAACCTAGTTCGGCAGCAGATGCTAATTGGACACAATTATTGTTATTAATTTATTCTAAGCATAATTTTATGTAGCTAAAACAAATTGTGTAACGGATTTACGTTTTTTGGCTAAATAAATATATTATTATTATTATTGTGTAAAGAGAATCATACCCTGTCTCACTGCAAATTGTTTGCGAAAATGCAACCTTCAGAACGATTTGATTATGTAAAGAATAACAAGCTCTGTTTTAACTGCCTGGCATCAGGACATCCGGTCTTCAGATGTCGTCTACCGATGTCCTGTCGCAGGTGTAAACGACGCCATCATACTCTCTTACATCCAACAAAGAAGACGGATACCTCGGCATCAATAGAAACTATACAACCGACAGTATCAAATCAAGCAGATGTAGAAGAAAAGGTGCAAGTCAATACAATTATTGCGTCGCACTACAATGCCAGAAAAGATATAGGAATGTAAGCAACAGCAATGGTAATAGTAAAGAGTGAACAAGGATGCACCATTACGCTCAATGCACTCATAGATCCAGGATCACAAGCCTGCTTTATTAGTGAAAAAGCTGTACAACAATTAAAACTCAAAAAGCAGGTTACTAATTGCATGGTAACTGGAATGGAATCCATGAAGGTCGCTGTCAAGCATAAAGTAAGCATAGAATTATCATCACGATGGGAATCAAATTTCATTCTACCTATACAAGCCTACGTGATGTCCAAGCACTTGACAGTACAATTACCTGAAAATACGTGGTCCACAAACAAATGGCCACACTTAGCTGATCTAGACCTGGCAGACCCGAGGTATGGAATGTCAGGGAACATTGATCTGCTTCTAGATGTGCAGGTATATGCGAAAATATTACAAGAAAGTTTAATCAAAGGTACACCGGGGTCACCTGTAGCTCAAAAACCCAACCTCGGCTGGATAATATTTGGTGAAATATGCATAAAAGCAAACGCAAAAGAAATTAATAGCTATAAATGAACAAGTCGATGCGAAAGAACTATTGAAAACTATGTGGGAATTAGAAACTGACACAAAGAGAAAATCCATACTAATATTATAAATGCGAAAGTAACTCTGTCTGTCTGTCTGTCAATCTGTCTGTCTGTCTGTCTGTCTGTCTGTCTGTCTGTCTGTCTGTTACGCTTTCCCGCTTAAACCTCTCAACCGATTTTGATGAAATTTGGCACAGACAATCTTTAGACCCTGAGAAAGAACATAGGCTACCTTTTATTCCGGAAAAGTTTGATGTTCCCAAGGGAAATCTAAAAAGCGCGATATAACCGAACTCCACGCGGGCGAAGCCGCGGGCGGAAAGCTAGTATGAAATAAATACAAAAAGGTCTCTGTCATGTCATCTGTCTACTTACCCCACCACGCAGTAATCAGGAATGACAAAGAAAGCACGAAGACTCGCGTCGTTTTTGACGCCTCTTGTAAGGGTAACAATGGAGTTTCCCTAAACGACGAGTTACTAGCAGGGTCCTGTTCTACAAGATGACTTAGAAGTTTAATCGTAAGATGGCGGACACACGCAGTGTGTTTTATTTCTGACATACAGAAAATGTACCGAATGATTTTGGTAGCCCAAGAAGACACCGACTACCAAAGAATACTGTGGCGAAGTGATTCCTCTGAAATAATTCAAAATTTAAGACTCCTGACTGTTACTTTTGGTACAGCTTCAGCACCGTATTTAGCTGTAAAAATACTAATGCAACTTGCTAACGATGAAGGTGCTAAGTATCGTGAAGCAGCTAGGGTGTTGAAAGAAGATCTGTATGTTGATGACGCTATGTCAGGATGTGACGATTTGGAACAAGCCATTAAGATAAGCAAAGATCGGCAGAGTTTATTACTGCTAGGCGGCTTCCAGCTAAAAAAGTGGTCGTCAAATAAAAAAGAATTTTTGGAAACCATACATCATGAAGACAGATCTGTAAGTGCACATTTGGATGAAATTTAGATGGTACCATAAAGACTTTGGGCATTCAATGGAACTTAGGCAGCTATCAATTTGAATACCAACTGGACCTACCCCCCTTCCTGAGATTGTTACGAAGCGAAGTATACTATCAGATGTTCAGAAGCTCTTTGACCCGCTAGATTGGATAACGCCATGCATCGTACAAGCAAAAATTTTGATTCAGAACCTCTGGCAAGCTAAAGTTGACTGGGATCAAGAAATCACTCCAGCTTTAAAAAATGAGTGGAAAACCATATGCGAAGATATGGCCAACATTAAGGGAATAAAAATAGATCGATGGATGGGCTAATATCGCAAAGTCTGCTCCGATTTTAACCTATAGTCTGCTACAGTCGTAGGTACATGTTTGGTTCCACGATAGATGCATTTAGATGATCTCTTGCATAAACTATTACCCCGTCGTTCTGATTGGAAATTGAGTTGCTCTTATACATACAATATCCCGGAATTTGTGGTATTTTGTATTGTTTAGCAAGCCAACATTCAGTTAGGACAATAATGTCACAATTTATGTCTAGTCGTTTTAGAAAAATGGTGAAGTTATCGAAATTCTTAAAAACACTGCGAATGTTTTGGGTTAATATGGTTATTGGACTAGTGTAACAGGTGAGAAATTGTTTACAGTGTTCAACGTCACAAACTTGCGATTGAGATACAGAGAAATCATCTATGTCACTAATTAGATTATTAATCATATTAAAATATGAATTAAAATATCAATACAGGCCAAGAAGAATCGTAATTTAAGGCGTTCCTAGGCGCCTCCATAATCACTAGAGTTTATGTACCTATTTTCCGCTATTATTTTCGACGGACAGTCCGCTGCACCTGTTTTATGATTGCTTGGCTTTTTATAGTGCAAGCAAGTAGCGCATTATGGTTCCTCTGCTTTCTTAGTGCATTCTTTGATGGAATGCCCCAATTCACCACAGTGGTCACATGTGTAGGTGGTTTCCCGACATGATTTAGCCGCATGTCCGAACTGCTGGCATTTATAACAACGTGTGACTAGGGTAAAATCTCTTACAGGACAGGAGACCGATTTACAAATACTCTGTCTTTACATATCAGGGCTTTACGTATCTGTGCAGATACTTCAATTATAAAGTTACAGGTGTCAGCATCCTTCTTACCTAACTTGTGACTCGGCTTAATGGAGGACAAAAACGTCTCGAGGCTGCAATCCTGAAGTTTTTCAGCTAAGTTTTGGTTGTACAGACAAGTAAAAACTTCCATCTCCTGCATGGATGAGGGCACACCGATAATTACGACTCTAGGTTTTCTTTTCTGAGGTTCGTCTACTGTAAGGCCTGTATTTGTTGACTGCATCGATTTCTTTACCTTCTCAATGTTATCTTTGGTTTCAGTGCTGATGATAACACCGCCATTTTTTGTCTTGCGTAGTCCTCTTACTTGTAGTTTCATCTGTTCTGGGCATATACGTTTGTACAAGTGACTTTGTCTCCTCACTGGATTTTAGTTTGTCGCTAGGATATATGGCCGCTGAGCTTAAATTTAAGGGCTGAATAAATTTGTTGGTACCTTTTTTACCATATCAGCAAAGGAAGATCCCGTATTTGGCTTAGTTTTTTTCGTATTTGGCAAGCAGTTCACAGGCTGACAGAGTATATAAGTACTAACTTAGATAATGGCTTTCACACTATAGGGATCTTTTTGGACCTCGCTAGGGCCTTCGACACTATTTCTTGCTCTATATTATTGCAAAAGCTTGAAACACTTGGTATAAGAGGAGAGCAACTTTCTTTATTCTCTGATTATCTTAGTGACCGCTATCAATGTGTTAAAATAGGACAGTACACTAGTTCTGAGATAAAAAGTAGTATTTTTGGTATACCGCAAGGTAGTATTTTGGCCCCGACATTATTTTTAATCTACATAAACAACCTTTGCAGTATAGGTCTACATAATGGGATAATACTATCTTATGCCGATGACACTGCTCTAGTGTTTTCCGCTAAATCCAAAGATGAGGCATACAAACATGCCCAGAACGGCTTTAATATTGTGTCTGATTGGCTTCATCAAAATCTTCTAAGTTTAAATGTAGAAAAAACAAAATACATTTTATTCTCAATGAGAAACATTAACATTCCGCTTACTAACATAAACATATATGCACACAACTGTATTCATGCTGACACTGCTTGCACTTGTCCCACTTTAACTAAAGCCATATAAAATATCTGGGTGTTACGATTGACACAAATCTCAATTTCCGTAAACATATCGAGTTACTGTGTACGAGAGTGCGTAAATTAATATACATTTTCAAAAACCTACGACACATAGCGGACTATCAGTTAATAAAACAAGTCTATTTAGCTTTGTGCCAATCTGTTATCACCTACTGTATTACTTCTTGGGGTGGTGCCGCAAAGACCATACTGCTGCCTCTAGAACGTGCTCAAAGAGCTATTCTAAAGGTGGCAACCTTCCGTCCTTTCAGATTTCCCACCCACCAGCTTCATGCGGAATGCAAGGTTCTAACCGTACGTCAACTATTTATCTTGCATACCGTACTTCATCAGCACTCTGAGCTTCCTTTTGACCCAGTACCTTCAACCAGGAGGAGAAAAGATATGGTTTGCACAAAACCACAGACGAGACACGCTTATGCCTATAGATTTTATGTATTTTTAGGCCCTTTCTTATATAACAAGCTTAACAAACTATTAGATATATACAGTATAAATTATAAAAAATGTAGTCAAGTAATATCGGAATACCTATTGATTCTCAATTACACAGACACAGAAAAGCTTCTGGAAGTTATAGTGTGATAGTAAATAGTTTACAGATAAAATTTAGATAAGATATAAAATTAAATAGTACATAAGATAGCATAATAAATAACTAACGTTTTTGTTTATTGAATTCCTAGTCCATAACGTTGCATAATTGAATCTTACGGACTTATTGATATATTGTGATGTAAAGTGAGCGCCTGAAACACAGGTTTAATAAACCTAGCTCGGGCATGTCGCTAATTTTACATGATTCTCTGAATAATAATACGTTCTGTATGACCTTATGTATATTTTTAGGCACACATAATACCTAGCTGTTATTTAGGCAATAAGATATGTATGTAATTGTATAAGAATATTTTTGTAGCTTTGGTTTTACAATGTTGTGTAAGTTTTATGAATAAAGATTATTATTATTATTATTAGTAGAGGCTCCAAATGTCATCTTAAGTTCTTGCAGTTGCTGCGACAGGTCAATTTGGTCCTCAAGTCTTTGTATGGTAGAATTGGCTATGACAGCTTTCATCTTGACAGACTGGTACTGGATAGCCATCTGAGATGTGCCGTGCCGTGCCCAATTTTTCGACATAAAGCACTTATGCGCATCTTTTGTTCAGAATTTAATTTGCTCTCTGGTGCAATAGCACACACTTCACCTAGATATTGATCGATGGTTTTCATCCAGTTTTGTATTTCCAGCGTTGAAATCACCTCCATCTCGTGTCTTTGGGTGGGCGTCTGAGTATGAAATGTCTGTGTGGGCTCGAGTTTAGATGTATCTGTGGGCACGGGTGTAGGAGGTGGACTCCGAACACATCGGTCAGCCCGTCTGAAGGGGCTGCTCGCCATTGTGACACAGTTATTGACTTGGTATCACTTTACACATTTCATTACGTAAAATAAATTAGCAAATACTATGCCTACGTTTCATAGAGTTATTCGGCCAGAAGGTAAAACCAGGTCACGATTCAGCGAGTTTTTATTTATTAATTTTATAATTCTTCGACACGTCCGTTCACTACTTGTGTACTCTATCTATCAAGAACTATAAAGTTCGTTTAACTATTCCATAAATTGAGACTAGGCTAGATAACTTGGAACAACAGTGGACTTTATTTACAGGCACTCATCCTAAAATTATTACTCAAGTTTAAGCGAAGTGATTTGTACAATTCGGACTATCATAAAAATTGTGTGTATGATGAGATAGAAAAATTGTATGTACAATTTAAGACCGATTTAAAGGGAATGATATATAGTTTAAAAACTCCAGAAACACAGTTAAATTCAAGCAGTCAATGTGAAGGTTTAGCCGGACGTTTTAAATTGCCAGTAATTAAAATACCAACGTTTTCCGGGAAATACACCGAATGGCAGCCGTTCAGAGATTTGTTTTTAGGGCTTGTGCATTAAAATAAGTCTCTGGATGATGCTCAAAGGTTCTACTATCTCAGGGGTCATTTAACTGGTGAGGCAGAATAGTTATTGCGGAACATTAAACTGACATCTGATAGCTATAAAGTTGCGTGAAAAAAATTGGATGGTATGTACAACAATAAGCGGTTTTTGGCTAATGGCATTTTGAATCGGCTGCTTAACCAAAAAGGTTTGGTGTCTGAATCTGCCTCTGAAATTAAGAAGTTAATTAACACTACATCAGATTGTTTAGAGTCTATCAGAAATCTAGGTGTAGATATTTCATCTTGAGATATTTTAATTATTCATCTAATGAGCGCGAAATTAGACAAAGAAACACGAAAAGCATGGGAATTAAAGGTGTTTTCAGATCCATCTGACGACTTTCCTAGGTTTGGGCAATTTTCAGATTTTTTGATAAGGCATTTTAGAGGGTTAGAAAATTTAGATACCGAGCCCAACATAGAAAGCAAAAGTATCAAATCTTTTCACATTGTAAAACAGAATAAAATTACGACATGTGCGTATTGTACTGCTGATCATAAAATAACTGCTTGCAAAAAATTCGCCAAAGAATCTAATGACAAACGACGTGACATTGCAACGGAGAAAAAATTATGTTTTGTGTGTTTAAACCGCAACCACTCTGCTAAATTTTGCAAAAACATGGTCCGATGCCGGATGTGCAACCGCCGCCACCATTCCTTATTACACCCTAGTGGTGATTCTGGTTCTGTTAGCGCAGAAATTAAGACGGTTCACGAGATAGCTTCATCGACAAGTAAAAGGTCGATTGAGGAAAATGCTGAATCCGACAGCATTAAGCTTTCCGCGCAAGCGGAGGGGTCTAATAAGCCATTTGTGTCTTGTCTTTCGACAGGGAACTGTTGTAAAACGGTTTTATTAACTACAGCTGTGGTGCAAGCTGAGTCGAAAGACGGGACATACCTTCCGGTTAGGGCATTAGACTAAGGGTCGCAAGGGTCTTATAATATTACTGAAGCTACGGCTCAGTACTTGGGATTATAAAAGATTGCGGCCAAACACACCATAGTAGGTGTAGGTGGTGACCAAAGTGTGACTTCAAAGTCCACGGTCAAAATTAATATAAGGTCGAGAGTAGACCCCCAGTTTCAGGTTAAGGTTGATAAGCATCAACCTTAACCTGAAACTGGGGGTCTATCTTGCAATCAGTTACGTCTCTTCTCCCAGTTACCAAAGTAACCAGTGTAGAATGGGTAAATATGACTGTTGATGATTTGGCTGATCCGGCATACCACAGACCTAATAAGATTGATATCTATCTACATCTATCTATCTGCAGATATCTTATTAAGTGCTGAGGTGTACATGCAAATCATTCAAGAAGGCATTAAAAGAAATCTAGGTGGTTCTCTCTTGGCGCAGGAAACTGCGTTTGGATGGATAATGTCGGGCGTCTGTGAGGTAGATAACTCATCCAATATACATTCTCACCTCCATGTAATGCATTCAAGTTTCGATGCTGACGGCATGCTGAAAAGGTTCTGGGAGCCGATGGCTGAAACATCAAAAAAACAAATGCTCACAGAGGATGAAATTAAGTGCGAGAAACGATTTATAGCGTCCACCATGAGAACTAAAGAAGGTGGGTACCAGAACGCGGAACCATCACTAGGCGATTCACCTCCTGGAAAGTGGTTGTTGAGTAAAGTGAAGCACAAAAACCCGGGCCCAGATAAAATTACACGGGTGGTGACGATCTGTACCAAAAATCCCTAAAAGACCTACATAAAAGTTATCGATGTTCTCCTAAGCAAAATATCTCAGATTAAAACAGATAAGAGCTAATAGGTTACAGCGCGTGCTTCCGTTGGCAGCAGGAATGTCAGGCGTCGGCGTCATGACACGCGGCCGCGATATGACAGTCGCCACCCCTTCAAATCACGCCTACTACTCTATTCCGTGTTAATAAATAAATAAATAAGCCACTTATTTCTTGCTTTTACATATTACAAGTTTAAATGCGGTATGAAAGTATCTATAACTGTATAAGAAAAAAAGGATAATATATCGCTGCTTCAATTCAAAACTGCCACAATTCCAAATAACACTTTTACAGGACGACTAATTAAAAAAATAAAAACTATTTTTTGCCTAATTCTTTCTTATTTCATAGCAAGTATATACATAATATACTTCGTTAGAAGCGTATTTTTAAGACGCATCAAATGTTTTAATTAGGTTTATAATAAACTAAATACTAGAGGAATTATAAGCAGATAAATTGCTTTAGAATATAAAAATATGTTAAAAATATGCAAAAATATGGAGTAAAACAACCACAAATCAAAAAATTATTGTATTAATCACGTTTTACTGTAAAACTTTTAAGAAAATACTAAAATCGCCTTTCAATTTAATAACATTACTAAAATGCTATCTTAAAGTTAAAACAAATCAAAGTTGTCCTGAAAATAACAAATAAAAATATCGAAATTGTTATTAAAATAATCAGTAATTATTTTTAAATATTTTTTCAACACGCTACGTTTGCCGAGACACGGTCTCCACTCGAGGACTCATTTACCCTCGTTAATTTTAAAAATAAATTAACCCACTTATGAGATCATAAAATAACAACAATATTTTGTTAATATAAACTAAGTTAAAATGTATCATTAGTAATATAAGTTACTTGACCAAATTACGTACTCAATGGTCACTGCGTTACTCATAATCTAAATTATCAGCCCTAGAGATTTTCAAAGAACGATTTATATTATTTAGGAATAATAGTTTTATTAATAAGGTAAAGAATACCATGTTTCTTTGCTTGCGCTACATTTAAATTTTGATTATAAAGTTTGTTTGGTGAACTAATATTCTGAGATTGATTCCTTTTCATCTGCCTGGCCTTATTAAGCGTGGACACTGATTTAAATTCATTATCACTATATGATGTTTTATACAGGAACTTGTTCTTGTCCGTGTTTATCTATTATTAGTATTTTTATATAAGACCATTTAACCTTCTCTCTGTTTTCTAATGAAAACAGGGCTTTAACTTTTAACTTTTTTTTTTTTAACTTTTGTTTTTTTTTCAGTATCGAGGCGTCACTCGTACGGAGTGATCGTGTTGATATTGTGTCTGTGACGAACTAGCTAATCGCGCATCATACGTAGGTAGACGATCGAAACACTGCTATTGAGTGCACGCGCACTGCGCGCCGCGATTCTCGCGTTTCATTGATATGCGACGAATCCTTTTTTGTCACGATAATGTCTGAAAGCGAGAAAGAAGATCCCTATCCAAGTACAAGTGATCATAACTTAAGAGAGGCCATCAGAGCGTCCGAGACAGGTCAATGCAACAATTCACAAGGACAAAATTATACAGAAGCACAATTAAATTACCTGGAAGTTTCGACACCTAATAAACGTGGGCGAGAAGAAGACGATATGGACTGGACTGTGGTCGGTAGTAATGGAAAGAAAGTTAAGGAGGATAATGTAAAAATTGAAGTATATATATCTAGTTCTGAAAAGCTGCCTAAACAGTTTGGCTTAGCAAAGATATTTAAGGAGCAAGGTATTATTGATACACTAAAAATTAAATACATAAACCCATATAGAATAAGAATAGAGTTTAACAATGAATTAAGTGCTGAGAAATTCATTACATGTGACAAATTCGCTTCTATGGGTTGGAGAATTTCTAAGTCTATGGAAGTTGGTTACTCCTACGGCATAATTAAAAATGTTGATTTAGATCTGGGTGAGGAGCAAATACTAGAAGATATCGTATGTCCAAGTCCAGCGAAACTTGTCTCTCTGAAACGCCTAAACCGACGAAACGATAACGGTGATGGATGGATTCCGTCTGAATCGGTTCGATTATGCTTTAAGGGTTATTATTTGCCAGCATATGCGTGCGTGGGTAATCTCAAAGTGAAAATTGAAAAGTATGTTTTCCCAGTATCACAATGTTCTCGCTGCTGGAAACTAGGTCATATATCTAAGAAATGTGAAAGCAAAGTGGTCTGCCCAAAATGTAGCGGAAATCATGCTAACTGTGACACTAAGATATTGAAGTGCCCTAATTGCTCAGGAGAACACATAGCGCTGTCCAAAGAATGCCCATCATATAAAAAAGAAAGAAGAATTCGTCTTATCATGGCTGACTTCAATTGTACATATCGTAAGGCCCTAACAATGTATCCTACAGATTCGCCTTCTAACTCCCCACTGCCGGCATCGCGTGTATTGTCAAACACCCAGGCAAGTAAGCCAATTGATACAAGCCCAGCTACCCCCTCCTTCGCTGATGTTGTAAAAGAAGGTTCACACAATAAACACCTAAGTCATCCCAAGACTACGCCTAAGAAAAAAGAAAATGCAAAGCCGAAACGTACTACAAGGGAATTTAATGTAAAAAATTGGAATGTCAAACAATCCGACACGGAATCCGAAAATAGCGAAACAAATAACCCCAGAAACCGGTTTACAAAGCGAGCCCCGGATGGTAATGTAACAATTATAGAATTAGTTAGAAAAATAAAAGAAGTAATTTTTTCCAAAAGAGACACAATGTCTGTTAAAATCCAAAGTATTGTTAAGTTATGCACTGAGTGGTTAATTATTTGGTTGGTAGGTAATATATCAGAGTGGTCATTATTCAAAAGGTTATTTGACTTTTCGCTTGCCTCGGACAATGACTCATCAAATTAAAAACACTAGCTTGAATATTATACAATGGAATTGTCAAAGTCTTAAACCTAAGTTGCGTAATTTTGAAAACTTACTGGTACTAGAAAAAATCCACGTTGCTGCCCTTAGTGAAACTTGGTTAGATCCCGATTCGGAACTTAGATTAAAAAATTATTACGTTTACCGCAATGATCGTTCTGATGGCTACGGAGGCGTAGCGTTAATAGTTCACAATTCCTTAAAATCCAGTATTTGCGTAATCAACTGTCAAAATCCAGGAATTCAAACACTTAAAATTGAACTACTCAATTTTAACGACATTAAAACTATAATAGCTGTTTATTGTCCTTCTTCGGTGACGACATCTTCGAATGACTGGGACTGCTTATTGTCTCAAGACAACAGCAAAACTCTGATACTGGGTGACTTTAACGGTCACCATAGTAATTGGTCCTACAAAACAGACCATCGCGGCAGTCAATTATTTGAGTTCTTATCGGATAATAACTTCATAGTATTAAATGATGGAAGCCCTACGAGGATAAAATTAGTAAATGACGTGGTTCAGAGATCCTCACCCGACTTATCTCTGGCATCATCAGATATAGCTATTAAGCTGGACTGGTTTGTGACAAACGAATCCCTAGGCAGCGATCACTTAATGATAAAAATTAAAGCTAGTTTAGGGGCTGAATCCCGACAATGCCAAACAAAGCGTCGAAATTTTAAAGCGGCCGACTGGAAATCATACAAAGAGTTAGCACAGGCCTTATTTAACAATTTCACACACTCAGTAGATTTACAAATTTCATATGACTCATTTGAAAAACTTATTAACGCAAGCGCAGATAAACACATTCCATATCATAAAGTATATACTGGGCCTTCCTCCATTTTCCGCCCGAAACCCTATTGGAACCCATCTTTATCTAAATCTGTCGCAGCTCGCCGCCGCGCTCTGGCTAATTTCCGTCGGAATCCTATTGCTGAAAACTATGACGAGTTAAAAAAGAGAATTAAGGAGTCAGAAAAATTAATTAATTCGGCCAGCCGATCGTCCTTCCGTGAATTCTGCTCGACTTTAAATAACCAGACTACGGCCTCAGAAATGTGGCATAAACTTCGGTGGATAAAGGGGTACATTTCACCTAGGGCCGACATTAATAAAACCGACATTGAGTGCCTTCTCACATCTTTGACGCCGGATTTTGTCAGTATGCCTACCCCACATTTCACGTCATGTAACCCAACACTGGATGCACCCTTTTCCAAACATGAATTATTAAAATCGATAAAACCTAAAAATAATACGCCCGGCCAAGATAAAATAACATATAATATGATAAGGCACCTCCCGGATAACGCAAAAAATATTCTACTATCCTTATTTAACCAATTTTTCCTTCACGGGTTTGTGCCTAAACAGTGGCGACAAATAAATATTATATCTATACCTAAACACACACATAGTACATCTGAAACTAAGAAACTTCGGCCTATATCCATGATGTCTTGTATTTGCAAAACATTTCACTATATGATACTGACCAGAATCGAGTGGTATCTAGAACATAATAGGATATTCTCGGATAGTACTGTGGGTTTTAGAAAATGTCGTTCCAGTCTAGATAGTCTTTCTAATCTAACTTCTAGAATACAGACAGGATTTTCGGAGGGACTGCACACTGTGGGTTGTTTTATTGATATTGAAAATGCCTATAACAATATCGAAATTATTCCCCTACTACGGTACATGAGTGAAACATTACATATTGGATCAAAAGTTTGCTTATATTTGTGGAACTTTCTCCAAAACAGGCAATTGAGTATATGTATGGGTGATGTTTCAACTAGTAGGAACACCGGCCGCGGTTTGGCTCAAGGTGACCCTCTCTCACCATTATTGTTTAACGTTGCTACTGTCCCTATTTGTAAAATTATAAATAACGTTCATGTAGCACAATATGCTGATGATTTCGTTTTATACACTGCAGACAGGAATTGCCAATTGGCTTCACTAAAGTTACAGACGGCTTTGGATAAATTTAACAATATCATTGCAGGTTTAGGTCTAGACATTTCACCGTCAAAAAGTAAGATATGTGTTTTCAAAAGAGGTTATAAAAGAGAAAATGTGAACTTGTTTGTTAATGAATCACCTTTAGAAGTTGTTGACAATATAAAATATTTGGGATTATGGTTTGATTCTAGACTTATTTGGAGGAAGCACATTACGGAATTAAAAGATAAAATTCTTAAGTTTGTCAATATTTTTAGAATGCTAGCCGGTTCGGGATGGGGAGTGCACCCTACCCACCTAAGGCGCGTGTATATAGCCACTGTGAGAAGTCGAATGGATTATGGTTGTGCTCTTTATGGCAATGGCAGTCGTACACATTTAATAAAACTAGATAGGATACAGAATCTGTGTTTACGTATAATAGGGGGTTTCATTAAGAGCACACCCATACATATTATGGAAAATGAATTGTGTATTGCGCCTTTGCACGTCCGTCGGCAATATCTTGGAAGTAAATTTGTGTTAAAATGCAAATCATTTAAAAATAATGTCACTATTGATATACTTGAACAACTGTCAGCGATGTGTTCGCATCGCTACTGGAGAAATAAAGCAAATCCGGTTTTAGTTACGATCCATGACTCACTTAGAAACGAACGTATCTACTGCACGGATATCATAGAAATGTTTAGTTTACCCACTTGGGTCAGCAACGTGGACCTAGACAATAATATAATTCCAACTATTGAGGGTATTGATCAAGCCAAAAAATATTATGACATGGCTCATTTAAAATCCCTTTGCGTTAGATATCTACAAACAAATTATACCGGTTTATATACAATCTATACTGATGCGTCAATGTCGAATAATGAAACTGGGGTTGCCTTTTTTGATTCATATTTAAATACCTCAATTAAACTTAAAGTGGATTCTGTGATTTCAATAATGCACGCTGAATTAATAGCAATTTTAGAGGCATTGTCCTATATAGACTCAATAGCATGTTCTGAGTTTCTAATTGTAACGGATTGTCGCAGTGCCTTACAGTTGCTAAGACGATGCACCTTACCCAAACGAGGGATTTCCATTGCCTACGTTATAATAGATTTAATGTATAAACTTAAAAGCAAGAATAAAAATGTTGTCTTACAGTCGGTGCCTTCTCACATTGGCATTGAAGGTAATGAGATGGTCGATCAGTTCGCTAAAGAGGCATCAACCGACGGTGAAAAGTACTCCTGTATCCCGTATTATACTGAACTTTACTGGAGAATAAAATACCTGTGTTATGATAGTTGGCAAGAATACTTTAATGAAAGGAGCCGCAGCAAAGGTATATGGTATGCCACCATACAACCGAACATCCTCAAAACTACATGGATAGACAGTGCCAATATGGGAAGGCAGACAATCACAACAGCTCTGCGACTTCGCTCCGGACACATACCCCTAAATAAATTTGCTTTTTTAATGGGTAAAGTCGAGTCACCAAATTGTGTGGAATGCAACGTGATTGAAGATGTTTACCACATAATCATGGAATGTGTCCGGAATGAGCCGGAAAGAAAAGATTTATTTAAAACTCTTGATAATATGTGCGAAACTGGGGTATGTAACAGCGTCCTTGCCGCTCCTACTTCGGAAGCGGCCAGGATGCTGTACAGGCTCGTGGATATTGGTATCCATCGCAGAGCTAATATAAGAATTTAAGTTTTAATTGTACAGTAGTCAGTAAGTTTGACTTGTAACGATGAGGGTGACATAATCTGTATAGATTAAAACCCTCCATAATTAAATAAGAAAAAAAAAAAAAAACTTTTTTTACATTTTTTTTTTTTTTTTGTAAAGCAAAAAGTTTAAAATCAACAAAACTATTATGAGCAAGTTCTTTAACTATGTAAGGAGAACCTTTTATTTTTGCAGTTTTAATTATGGTGATATACATACGAAAACGTCACACCGCAATGAATGTTGTTGAACTGTTAAAATGAAACCCATTGCAACTGGTACTGAATTACCCAATTACCCTGCAGGTACATTAATGGGCAACAGTAGTCACTTGTTTGAGCATCAATTGTTTCAAATTCTGGTTTTATCAGTACATTGTTGAAATAAATGTCTGTTAACAGATTACTACGGTCAGATCAAGTCGGTGATGTCATGATCGGTCAGGTCTTCAATCTCTTTATATAAACCTGAGGGTCCAGGTTGAGGAGATAATTGTTTTAGTCTGATTTTAGTTAAGATGTTTTCATTTTGAATACAATTAAAGCCCTGCCTAATAAGAAAATCTGGATCTTTAACAGTATCGTCGAAATCGTAGAATCTGAAGTAAACATATTAACGTTTGGTGTCTTTTCTAAACATTCATCGTCAAGTATAGACATACTGATACTGTGCTGACTGTCACGTATAGAATTACTATCCATAGACTCTTTCAGAAACACATCTGGTTCTTTCAACATTGGATTGTCAGTTTGCTGCTACTTCTGCAGGCCCCACCTATGTGACCTATTTAAACCTATCATGACAACATCATGGTTACAAAGGAACCTGGCGTTTTTAAAATGACTAAACTTCGTAAAATACTATCAAAACAATAACTAGTATACAACAAAACAAATCACGCAAAAATAAAATGATATTTAACATAAAATACCTACAACTGACCAATGCATGCCGACCGTTCAACATACCTTCGGATTTCGGAATAAATGTGAATACAATACATAAAAACTATAAATTTGTTTTGAGATAACGTCAGGTTTAATATATTTTACTCAAACAACCCTGTCAAAATAAAAGAAAAAGGAATGTTCCTGAAAAATGTCGTCTTAATTTAGAATTATAATAGAAAAAAACAGTGTTTTTTTTATATTGAAAAGAAACCATTTTGAAATACTGTACTTCATATTAACTAAATAAATGCAAAACGAACACATTGTTTGATAAATTCATTTTGATTTGAAAATATAATGTTTCTTTAGGTATATCTTATATGCAAAACAAACAGTTTTGAAATATGGTTCTTTTGATTTAAAAATAATGTAATACTTAAGTGATTCTATTATGCCAAACTGCAGTATTTCTAAATGGTGTTGTTTTCTTTTTAAAAATAATAATTAACAGACATTAATTTTGGAGATGTGGCACTTTTGCACAAAACCCAACTACGACAAAAAACGACGCTGAAAAAGTATAAAACAAGATTTTCAGAATACTGAACTGAACAAAGTTGCTAATATAGTTGCAAGTAAATGGGCACAGTAGACTCTACCAAGATGCCTTCGTTGTAAATTGACAATAATGTCTTACAATACTATTCTGAAGTATGCAATATTCACTATGTAGAGATAAATTTTCATGTTTGGAAAACCGCAGTCACACGTTATCAAAATGTAACGTGTGACTACGCCTTTCCAAACATGAAATTTTTTTTTAATTAGGCATCTTGGTAGAGTCTACTGTGTCCATTTACTTGCAACTACATTACCAACTTTGTTCAGTTCAGTATTCTGAAAATCTTGTTTTATACTTTTTCAGCGTCGTTTTTTGTCGTAGTTTGGTTTTAGTTTTTTTACTTTTTATTATTTGTACTATTTTGGTGTTAAAGTGTATTTGTGGCACATAATATTAACAAAAGTTAAATTGACGAACTAAAAACTAGGTAGTTAACATACGACATCTCTTTTGACTTATGTATCGGCGTCTAGTAATATGTAGAGATGTCCTATTTTACTATTTCGTAGCGCTTGGATCGTAGCGCGTATAGCAACGGTTTCCTCGTATGAAGCTCCCGGTTTTTCGTAGTAGCGACGCACATTTGCGTCGATGGCACCGAATGGGTCATGAATTAGTGGATGAGGTCGTTAGTATAAATAGATTGGATGTTTTTCTAACGGTGGTAGGCCATAACATCGGCTGCCGGCAGAAGTTACCACCCACCAGACAAAGTCTTGCCGCCAAGCGATTCGTCGTGTTCCAGCATGATGTCTGGTGAAGCCGTACGGAGGACGCGTCTGAGCACTTTGTGTTGCGTTGTGTGGCGAGCACGATGCGCCAAATGTTGTTGTGTCGGAAGTTTGGTCGTGGAGAGTCTCCAGATCTCTCTCTCTCTCTCTCTCTGCTTACCATCAGGCGGGATTGCAGTCAAGCGCTAGTTTATAATTATTAAAAAAAAAAACTTATATTAAGAGGACCTGGGAGGATTTCTTAATCTATCTAATTCTGCTAACGATCGACTGTCATGTGGATTTTTAAGTAATTTATTATGATCCAAGGCACTTATAAATAATCCCTCTATGATTTTGACACTACTGAGAGCGACATAGGCCTGTCCTTTAGCAAACAATGAATTTCCTAGATCTGTAACTTTTTATCTAGAGTACAACCTTGTAATTTATGTACAGTACAACCCCAAGAAAGAATCAGCGGGAGCATTTTACGCTAAATTTGCCCAGAACCCCTCAAGCCGTCAAATTCAGTGAGGCAAGGCTCGATTTTGATAATTCCGTTAATACCTGCTTTTATGGATGCGTCGTCAAATTGTATGAGAACAGCGCTTGGCTGTTCTCCTGTTCCAACTGATCGCGCCGAAGAGCAGCCCATTCGAAGGCCTTCACCACTCCCATCGCTCCGTTTACCAAACCCTGGTTTACATTCAAATTTCTACGAAGCATTACTAGGGATTATGTACAAACATAATGTACTAGTGAAGCTCTTTCAGATGATACCAAATACGGTATATTTATTTTAATTTTATATTAACACAGAACTTTTTGTCCGCTAGAGGGCGTAATACTAAATTTGGTGACAGGCTTTATAGCTCATAACCAACAGAATATCAAGGCCCTTCTAATGGCTCTGCAGTGGTCTTATTCTGATAAGTAGTAAAGAAGCTATCTATGAACGAAAAGATGTGAATTATATGCAATCAGCCGATGAATACAGGTAAAGTCACAAGCAAATGCTAGTAATATATATATATTCAAAATGTAAAAGTAAAGCCCTTTTAAATGATACCAAACACGGCATATTTATCTTAACTTTTTTTTTTTACTCTGTATATTTTGTCCGCTAGAGGGCGCCACATTAGATTTTGTGAAACTCCATATAGCCTATAACCAGCGGACAATTAAGACGCTTCTAATGATATGTCATTTATCGAATTCGAATAAGTAGTTTAGAAGTTACGAGGGAACAGATGAACATACATACATACATACATACATACATACATACATACATAGCCTGTCAAAAAAATCAGTCGGGTAAAAAGAAGTTCGTTTTTCCAAGCGCAACTAAAAATACCTATGGCAGTTTTGATTATATTTTGCGCGTTCAAAACTTAAATTCAAAACTAACAGTTGCGGGGTTTTGCATCTTAGAATGCAAAATCTATGGGAGTCTTTTACAAATAGGAAAATATAAAGGTTTATGATTGTATTTTTGCAATAAAAATATTTTTGGATTTTTTTTAATTATGGCAGTTTTGAATTGAAGCAGCGATATGTATTTGGTTAGTAAGTCTAATTGTAGCAAATAATTAAATGTTAGTTTTTTTAGTTTTTAATTTAACTTTTTACAAAAAGAAAACATGTTATTTCTATAGCAATAGAATTATTCAGCAAGAACCCCGTTTTGGGTAAAGGCCTCCTCCAAAGATGCCCATACATCCCTATCTCTTGCTAAGACAGTCCAGTTTGGGCCGGCTGTACCTCTGAGATCATCTTCCCATCTCGTTAGTGGTCGACCTCAGCTTCTCTTGCCCGTCGGGCCCTTCCACGATATCACTCTTGCGGTCCATCTATTATCTTCATATCTCGCGATATGGCCAGCCCATTTCCATTTCAGTTGTAGTGCATGCGTTAGAGCGTCGGTCGCTAGTAGTAGTAGGTACTTTTTCTGGTAGTTTTTCTTATTTTAGTATGCCTTACTTTATCTATCTTCCTTATGCTGAGCATACTTCTCTCTAACCCAAGAGGGTTAAAAAAGACAGGTACTGATTTTTTGTGTAGCTCTAGAGGTGAACTTCCACGTCTAACACCCATATGTCAAACATGGTAAGAGGCTCGAATTCATAACTTTTGTCTTGATGTCAATCGGCCAATTACTTTTAAATACATATTTCTTTTAGTTTCCAATATTTATTCCACGTGGATTGTACTCTTCTTTCTATTTCCAATATGTCGCTGTATTTGTCAAAACTTATCAATTTTCCCAAGTAAATATATTTGTCGACATGTTCCAGTGGCTCTCCATTGATAATTATGGGTATTTTCCAGCTGTCGTTGGTCATTACCTTGGTTTTTGTTAGGTTCATCTCTAGTCCCACCTTAATACTGACTTCGTGTAGAGATTCTATCATGTGTTGCATCTGGCCGGCCGTTTCAGACAGGACGACTAGGTCATCTGCGAACCTGAGATGACCTTAATAATTACCTTTTTTAAAGAGTCCTAGTTTGTGCCAATCCAGCTTACTAATTATATTTTCCAGGATTGATATAAATAGTATGGGAGAAAGTGGGTCTCCCTGTCTTACTCTTCTTTTTATAGAAAAAGACGGGCCAATTGTCTCGAGTTGTGGTGGCCTAGTGGTTAAAACACCAGCCTCTCAAGTGCGAGTGCGCGGGTTCGATTCCAGGTCAGGCAAGTACCAATGTAACTTTTCTAAAGTTATACGTACTTTCTAAGTATATCTTGGACACCAATGACTGAAGGTGAAGGAAAACATCTTGAGGAAACCTGGACTTTAAGTCTGAAATCGCCAACCCGCATTGAGCAAGCGTGGTGATTACGCTCAATCCTTCTCTATATGAGAGGAGATCTGTGCCCAGCAGTGGGGTGATAAAAAGGTTGATGATGATGATGATGATGATTGTCTCGAGTTTGATCCTACCTTTATTGTCATTGTATATACTTTGAATAGCTTTTATGTATACTTCCTCCACTCCTTGCTCTGCCAAGCTTTCCCATATGCTATTGTGTGAAACGGAGTCGAAAGCTTTTTGGTAATCAACAAAAGTCAAATAAAGAGTTCTCTGCTGTTCTTGGTATTTTTCTTTGACTAGCTTGTGTGGATCTGGTCGATTATTGAAAAACCTTTCCTAAAGCCGGCTTGCTCTACCGGTTGTTTTGTTTCTAATGTTGAAGTACTTCTTTTGTTTATAATTGTAGAGAACAATTTGATTGCTGGATTGATGGAAGTTGGCTGATTGGTCTATAGTTTTCGACATTCTTGGGGTCTCCTTTTTTATACAATAGTATAATGTTTGCTTCCGACCATTCTGTGGGAGTTTCAGAGCTTTGTAGTATCAGGTTGAATAGTTTGGCCAAGATGAACTGGGCAGTTTTTATCGCTTCATTTGTGATGTTGTCAGAGCCTGGACATTTTTCAACTTTAAGTTTCTTAACTGTTTCTATAATTTCGGACTCACTGATCTCTATATAGTCTTTAAAATTATTGTCTTGTTTGTTGTTATTTGGTGCTGTTATGTTGTTATTTTTGTCACTGTATAATCCATACTAATATTATAAATGCGAAAGTAACTCTGTCTGTCTGTTACGCTTTCCCGCTTAAACCTCTCAACCGATTTTGATGAAATTTGGCACAAATATTCTTTAGACCCTGAGAAAGAACATAGGCTACCTTTTATCCTGGAAAAATTTGATGTTCCTGAGGGAAACCTAAAAAGCGCGATATAACCGAACTTCACGCGGGCGAAGCCGCGGGCGGAAAGCTAGTTTTCTATAAAACTCCGTCGCAGTTCTTATAATGTCACTTCGTTTACATATATCTTTGTTGCGATTTTTGATTTTTTAGTTCTTTTATCCAAGAAGTATTTGTTCGAAGTTCCTTAAAAGGTTTCTTTGTGCTGCTACAAAGCTGTAGTGTCTCAGTATAGTGTCTTGTCTGTGTTTTGAATAATCTTTTTTATATATCTATTGACTAACTTGTATAAGACAGAGTGTTAAATACCCCGATGGTATTTAGGTAGGTTGACCTGTTGGTACACTAGTGAGGGTTGTAAATAAAACCACTGTGTACTGATCTGATTGCTCTCGATAGCTCGATCTCTTTCACTCGATCTCTCGATCTCTCTCTCGAACAATCTCTCATTTGAACTATCTCATTTATTAAAAAAAAACTTAACTTATATACTACACGCGGTAACGAAACCATAGCGACTTCTAAATCGACGCCAACGCCATCTATCGAGCGCGCCGACAACTTTACAATTAATTATGTCTTGAACATACCGCCCACCAAGGACATAACTGACGGAATGTCCTTTTAAACTGAACTAGTCTGACATATTGCTAATGCAAGTTGAACTAAACGGTTGTAATACATAAGAAATAATTTGAACTAAAACTTACAAGCTATGGTTCGGATACTAACTAAAATACTCAATACATAAAGGCAGGAAAATGTAACAATAACTTGAAGCTAAACATACATTATCCTAGATTATCCCGTAAAGGTGTACTTAGCCATAACATAAAAATTGTAAACAGTGTAAAAAAAACTTAAAATATGTGTATAATTTGATTTTTCACAGTTGATCTAAAGTTTACAAGCATAAAATGGTAAAAATAAGTTGGTTTTCATAACATATAAGGTATAAAGTTCATGGTTGTATAAAATCTGTCTTATAAACAATAAATACAGTACAAATTTTTATTCAACTACTGGTAAAATACATATTTTGGATGTTGGCCTTTTGATTGTTGAGGATTTGGTGCGTAACGTGACTACATGGGTAATATTGTCATCCACTGGATGTTATTATTATTTTTTTTTTAATCTTCGGCAGTATGCAACAACCCTAACCAATCTTCGTAATTGAGTACATTGATGAAAGAAGAAACAGTTTGGAATGACCGCTAGATGTGCCGTTTTGGACTCTTCCAAATCTGTACTGCAATCATTATTTGGCCTATTATAAATAAACTTTGTGATTTAAGAAAAGATGATCCAGAAAACCATAAATCGTTTTCTAGCAGGGAACTGGGAATTATACCTCTGGAGGCACAGTCTGCTGGATTGTCCTTAGTGGAGACGTGAAACCATTGCGACGCTTTCATCGCAGTCAATATTTCAGACGTCCTATTGGCCACAAACGTCTTCCATTTACTTGGGTGACTGTTTATCCAGGCCAATACTACAATGGAATCTGTATACGCTTTGACCTTCTCTGAGGAGATATTCAACACCTCAGATGTTTGCGTTAGTATCTGTGACAGCAAGACTGCACCGCAAAGCTCTAACCGCGGAATACTTATCTGCTTTACTGGTGCGACCCTGGTCTTAGCAACCAGTAACGATACACGAACATTCTTATCAGCGTCTACCATTCGCAAGTAAATCACAGCTGAGTACGCTGTTTTGGAGGCGTCACTAAAACCGTGAAGTTCCAGATAGTCTTTCGACTTGGTGCCAAGCCAACGAGGCATCCGAATCTTGGTGAGTAATACCAAATCTTCACGATATGATTCCCATTCATTCTTTAACTCATTGGTAATCTCCTCATCCCAACCAACACCTGCAAGCCACAACTTCTGGATAAATACTTTCGCCAATACCACACTCGGGGCTAACCAGCCTAATGGATCAAAAAGTCGTGCTATTACGGAAATAATAGATCTTTTAGTTACTGGGGCGGTCGTCGGCGGAGGGAGATTCACCGTGTACTGGAAGGTGTCTGCGTTGCGGTTCCAGGTAAGTCCTAGAATTTTAATAGTACTATCTAATTTTATTTCTACTTCCTTTTCCTTGTGTTCTGGTTTCTTTGATTTTTTGTACTCTATTGCTTGTTTTGTGTCCTGTATGATTTTGTGCTTAGTTGTGTTGTCCTTAATCATGTTGTCCTTTATCGTAATTTGATCTATTTGTTCTTTCAATGTACTACTTTCTATTTCTTGTATTTTGTCTACTACTTCTTGATTATTACTGTTCCATTTTTGGAGTGTGAATCCACCCTTTCTTAATAACGCTGTCATTTGCCTGTAGATTTCCAGACCTGCTTCTATGCTATTACAACCGGTCATCAAGTCGTCCATGTAGAAGCAGTTCAGAACCATGTCGGCAGCCAGATTATAATTTTTACCTTCATCGTGGGCGATTTGATGTGGGGTTCTAACTGCTTGGTATGGTGCTGATGCCGTACCAAAGGTCACCGTCATCAGCTCGTAGTCCTTGATTTCAGTCTCAGGACTGTCTCGCCATAATATGCGCTGAAACATAGCGTCTTCTTCAAAAATCCTGACCTGGCGGTACATTTTGACAATGTCCGCTACTATTGCTATGGGATGAAGTCTCCATCTTAACACCGTGTGTCTTAAATCGGACTGCAATGTAGGTCCCACCATCAACGTGTCATTGAGTGAGACTCCATTATAGTTTTTCTCGGACGCGTTGAAGACAACACGTATCTTCGAGGTAGTTTTGTCTTCCCGGATCACAGCATGGTGAGGTAAGTATACCGCCATTTCCTTATTTTTATCATTTTTGTTTACTTCCCTCATGTGTCCTAATTGTAAATATTCTTCTATTACTTGTTTGTACTTTTCCTTTAGATAGGTATTTCTTTCTAGCCTTTTTTCTAATGACTTACATCTTTTTTCAGCGATAGCACGAGAGCCTCCACCTTTACAAGAAGGATTATCCACGCGAAAAGGTAGTCTCACTACGTACCTTCCACTGCTATCCCTTACTGTAGTTTTAGTATAAAACTCTTCACACTTCTTTTCTTCAGGTGACAGTATTTTCTTTGAACTATTTTGCTCTTCAATTTCCCAAAATTTCTTTAGTATTTCGTCTTCATTAACTTGCGCATGCATAACATTAATTTTCGGTGAACCTTTAGATGTGTCCCTACTAACTGCACCAGACAGAACCCACCCTAAGGTAGTGCTCTGGGCAATCAGCGTGCCTGCCGGACTTTTAATTATGTCTGCCTTAATAATGCAGCTGTAAGCCTCAGCGCCTAGCAAAACATCTATTTTATTAGGTGTGTTGAATCCTGGATCTGCAAGTTGCAGCGTGTTAACGTTTAACCAATCCAAGGCAGTGTCGACTCTGCACTCAGGTAAGTACGATGTAATTTTCTTTAGCACGTAAGCGTTTAGTTTAAGATTAAACTTTGGATCTATCCGAGAATGGATATTCAAATGTACCATGCATGTTGCTATGGTTGAACTATTACCACCAAGGCCTGAAATAGTTCTTTGAATAGGGATTTTTTTCAGTCTTAGTAGCTGTACTACGGCTTCTGTTACGAAACATGCCTGTGAACCCTGATCGAGCAAGGCTCGGACAGTTTGAAATTCACCAGAGCGTGACTCGGCCTTTATTAGCGCTGTGGCTAGTAAAACCTGTTTGGGCTTGGGAATATTACCTGTCGATAGGCACGAAATAATCGGGCTAGTATTAGTTGAACTAACACTGTCGATAGCTGATGATGTCGAAGGTTGGTCCCTATTGTCCGACTCCTGACCTAAATGCAACAGCGAATGATGGGGCCTCTGACAAACCTTACAGGTAGTAGGTTTCCTGCATTCAGAAACAATATGATTGCCGCCTAAACAGTTGAAGCAAATTTTATGTTTGGCTACAAAATCACGCCTAACTTCAACTGCCTGCTTTGAGAACTTCTTGCAGAAACATAATTTGTGTCCTTCTGAGCAGAATTCACATTTTATTGATGAACTCGTAGCCATCATTGCTTTTGGAGTGTGAGAAAATGAACCTTTATTACTGTTGTTGCCCTGATGAACTGGTGCCTTTATTGGCTCTAAACACTCTAATGCACGAAACCGATTTTCTATAAAAGTTTGGAATTTATTGAAAGTTCGTAAGTCATTGTTGGAGTCATTGTTGCATACATAAAGCTCCCACTGTTTACGCGTTTCATTGTCTAATTTAAAGGAAACGATGTGGATGATTATGACATCCCATGTACTCACGTCAATTTTCAAATTACTCAACGCATTAAGACAATCGCAAGTGGTATCAAGCAAATCCTTCAAGGCTGTAGGTGATTCCGCCTGCATACGTTTTTGACCGAACAACCTCCTAAGAATACAGTTTGTTAAATATTTCTTATTGCTATAACGTTTTTGTAACTGAGTCCAGCACTGAATATAATTAGCATCAGTTATAGGAGTATGACGTATTAATTGCTCTGCTTCGCCAGAAAGATGTCCTTTTAAATAATGAAGCCTTTGTACGTTATCTAAAGTAGGTATCATTTTTGTGTACTAAAGATGTAAAAAGATCATGGAATGTTGTCCATTCATCATATTTTCCCGAGAATATTGGAATAGATATTTTGGGCAACTTAACAAAAGAACCACTTATTTTATTTATGCTAGTTGAAGTATTATCGGTTTGCTGTACAGAATTCTTAGCTAGCCTAATTTTATTAAGAGCTGTTTTTATCAAACTTTTATAAATTACATACGTGTCTTCTGTCGCATCGTAGATATCAACAACTTTCTGTACTATATCTTCTGCTTTATAATGTTCATATAATTTAGTATTATTTTCTTTAAACAATGCCCAATCCTTTTCCAATAGTTCTTGCTTTGTTTCTATGTATTCTAGTGTTAATCTATCTTTATTACATTTCTTAAAATTTGTCAATCCTTTTGTGATAACATTCTGTTGATCTTTTAAAACGTTAATTAACCCTTCCATTATTATGATCAATTTATGAACTACTTTCTCAAAAGATAACTAAATGCTAGATTTCTGAGTGATGCGAACAAAACTTATAAATGAACATAACAATTGAACAAAATTTTCTAAGTTATAAATTTCATCGAACAAAATAATACAAGTCTCAAATCACTATTTAAATTTTTACAAGTTTTTAAGTTAGAAATAAAATCTGGTGGAAATCGGGCATAGGTTCCCCGTTCCTCCGTTTTCTATAAAATATTCTAAGTCCTAATACTAACATGCACACAAATTGGTTATATACTAAAAGTTTTCTAAGTTTAAAAATGTTCTTAAAATTTTACAAGTCCAAAATTACGAAATAATTTTCTAAGTCCAAACTTCTTCACTATTGCCTAAGTTAAATTTCTTCTTGAAATAGAGTTCAAAATTGTTGACTCGAACTGTTTGTCCAATTCGTGGACAAGATAAATATAAAAAATGTACTCACAAAATTGCACTTCACACAAACACCGTTTTCAACCTGCAAGTGGCGCCCTCTGTGGCCGCAATCTGAACTGTGCGTGATGTCACCTGTGACGTTGTGTGATGGCTGCGGCTGCGTCACCTTGCTGTCCTCCAGTGATGTGTTGAACTGAGTGGCGCCCTCTGTGCCCACCCGTTGAACTAGTCTCCGCCAACGCTGGGCGAAGCTGGTTGTGTACCTTTCAGCAGCGATCCACTGCAAGTACACGGGACGAAAACAAAAACTGTCCAAGAGACCCGGCTCGTAGGACCAATGTTAAATACCCCGATGGTATTTAGGTAGGTTGACCTGTTGGTACACTAGTGAGGGTTGTAAATAAAACCACTGTGTACTGATCTGATTGCTCTCGATAGCTCGATCTCTTTCACTCGATCTCTCGATCTCTCTCTCGAACAATCTCTCATTTGAACTATCTCATTTATTAAAAAAAAACTTAACTTATATACTACACGCGGTAACGAAACCATAGCGACTTCTAAATCGACGCCAACGCCATCTATCGAGCGCGCCGACAACTTTACAATTAATTATGTCTTGAACACAGAGAGTTCGTTTTTCATGGAGCGAGTTTTGTTTTTGGTTGACTGTAGGGTTTTTCTTCTTTGTAGTATTTTTTCTGTTTTTTGACGTGACAACGTCTTATAAATTGGTTTGCCGGGTGACACTTCAAGAAACTGCGTTACGCTGCGCTCACGTTATGCGCTCACAATGAGAGCGAGTGAGAGGCACGCGTCCCTTCCACTCGGGCATGGTAAGCCCGTATATCACACATACATAAAAAATATATTTTTCTTGCCTTATATACATTAGCTGGTAACGAAACCATAGCGCGATCTATCTCGACGCCAACGCCATCTATCGAGGATGACGTCAATCAACAAAAATATAACTTAACGATTTTATTGATTCTTTCTCGCACTATGATTCCGTTACCTAAATATACCGCCCACCAAAGACATTATGCAGAATGTCCACCGAACGTCCACCATGCCAATAATGCTGTATCATGACAAAAACTACTTTAAAAACGATTTAACAAATACAAGTATGCTCTTACAAACTAACAAATGTTTCAGACAATTAAGCTTATATGTAATACACAAAAATAAAATTCCTACAAATTTTAACCTTATCTTTACTTGATAAACGGCAATAGACACAATTTGGAAATAGGTCCTTTAATAACTGAGGCCTTCGTGCGTAAAGTGACTACCCGCGTAATTCCGTCAGGCCCACAATGCTTCTGCTTAATCCTTCCCAACAATTTATAATCAAATTCCTAATTCCATTAAGAAAATGAATATTAGTTCATTTAAAAGAGAACTAAAAAAATTGCTGCTGTCCAAAAATTATTATGATGTTGCGGAGTTTTTAAACTATAAATTTTGAAACTTGACTATTAAATATATATTTAATTTCAATTAGGTATATCATTTTTCTTTATGGACTGAAATTAAATTGATTGAATTTTGATTTTTTTTTTTCTTTTTCTTTGACGGTAATTGAATTCTGACATTTTTTTTTCTATATTGACTGTAATTAAATATTGACTATTTCCTGTATTGATTGTAATTCAATTTTCAATATTATGTTCTTTTTGCTATTGAGTCTTACTAAGTTCTGACTCTTTTATATTAATTGTTTTTTTTTTTTCATTTAAATATTATTAAAATTAAATGTTCTGAAATAATTTTGTACGCCATTAACGGCAAAACATGTTGAACTCTATTAACATTATCTCCAGCTTCACATACACGTGTTTATACAAATAAATGATCTTATCTTATCTAACCATTTTCCTAGCTATTGGGCCAAGCCAGTACCACCTCACTATACGTCAATGCATGCCAATCACGCTTCTGGATACCTATTGATGCAATACCCTCGTACTTCAGCTATCAATTTGGATACAACAACGGCCCCACAAAGTTCAAGTTTTCATATAGACACTTGTCTAATATGTGCCACCTAAGTTTTCCTAAGTTTCCGTAGTTATCTATGACTCTGAAATACATGACAGCTGCATACGCCATTTTAGAAGCATCATAGAAGCCATAAAAATCCTGCCTTACGTTAGCAACAGTATGCAGCCATCGTACACACAACATAACATTATGTAACCTCGTTCAAGGAAACTAATTTGCGATGGTAAGTGATCCATTCCTGTATTAAATTATTAGAAATCTCTTGTTCCCACTCTAAACCTGCTAACCACCGTTTTCGAATAAGTATTCTGATGCAACTCGCGAACAGCTAAATATGGTGCTGATGCGGTACCAAAAGTGACTATCATTAACTCGTATTCCTCTATTTCTGTTTCAGGGTCGTCTCTCCAAAGTATGCGTTGATATATTGCATCTGAGTTGTCACCCAAAACTTGTCGATACCTCTTAATGATGTCGGCGACAAGACATATCTATTTTGACTCTCCATCGCATGAACGTAGGACGGAGTTCCGATTGAAAAGTCGGACCAATTAATAAGTTGTCGTTAAGAGACATTCCCTTCGTTCCATTACAGGAAGTACGAACCACGTCCACGACACGAACTTCCGTTGTTTCATTATCCTCCCGGGCGACGGCGTGATGAGGTAAGTGTATTGCTTTACTATAATCCTTTTCTTTTTCTGTAATTCTTCTCATATGCTTCAAATTTAAATATTCTTGAATGACCTTTGCATTATCTTCTCTTAGTTTACTATTCTTTCTCAACTTTGTCTCTAAACTCTTTAGTCTTTTTGTTGGCGCCATCTATTGGCGTTTATGAATGGAACTGTCGCGCAGTATCTCTTAGCTAATCCTCGTACCCGTAACCTACATCACGTCATGCACCCGCTGCCCGTGAGATGGCGCTGTTTCGTTATTGATCGAAACAGCGCCTAGATCATATGAGAAGAACACAGTTTAGTGTCCATTGGAGCTCCGCGCCGCGCACCGCTCGCCGCGCGCACCGCGTTTCACATCGCTCTTCGGTGTGATCCTATCCGCAAATCCGCTAACGCGAGTCCTCCCGTGGAGGCTCGTAAATGTCGCTCGCCCACTGTTTTCAACGCCCGCAATCACATAGTTTTACTGTGTGAATTTATCGCTGAACGATATAATCATTCGATTATAAGTTGTACCCAACCGCTCAATTGGAGACGTGTCTTTGTGGCTTCAAGAAAAGAAACCGAAGCTGTTAGCGGGAACTCGATAATCACGTGTGTTTTTGTTGTGCTTGTGCCGAACTGCGAGGGTGAAGAACCGTCGAAGACAGAGTGGACTGATCAAACTCCTACGAGACGACGGAACAGCCCGTGAAGAGAGGTAAGGTGCATGATATTCCATAACCAATTCCTAGGTTAAGAGTTTACAGCGCGACAGTGACGCCATTTTTTCTTTTCAACTATTTTACAAATTACAGTCCAGATCGAAGGAAGGTATATTAAACCCCGCGAAGCCACTTGGCCCCTCCATTGTGGTCCTTCGAACCTCGGATTATCCAGTTTCCGCCCCCCCTTTTAGGGCACCTATTAGATTAGTGGTAAAACCCGCCGTTTGTAAGTTTGTTAGCCTATTTTCGCACCTATTGCCTACGCTGACGTGTAGGTAATTGATTCATTCGATACCGCTTTACACTAAATAGGTACCATATATATTTACCCGCTGTTATACTAATATTTATCTTAATATTCGCTGTAAGTAATAAGTATTCATACTCCCAGTAAAAATCGAAAAGTTTCTATTTCGATAATTTTCGCTAAGATTCGTAGATACCTACCCGCTAGTATTTATTTTCATAATACTCACAAATTAATCAACTATTACTATATTTAAAATTCTCATTTCATAATGAAGAAAGCTATTAAGTCTGGTAGTACAGAATTCACGCTGTCGGCGTTGGAAGCAAAGCGGAATGCATTATTTGAATGCTTACAGTCAGCCCACGACTTATCAAAAAACATCAAAGACGATGTGGATAAAAGGGAGGCATTTTTAGACGCTAGCTCGAACATTGACGCTATTCGCTCCGAATTTCATCAGGTTATGGATCAATACAATTGCTGTTTATTGACGGCAGATCCAACAGCCCGCGCGGACTATAAGGCTTTGGTCTCTTTCGAGCAACTGTATGGCAGACTGAAACGCTTAGTAGCTTCCAACACCGCAGATGATATACCACCCGTCGTGGAGAGGGGACCGTCTATGATCAAGTTACCACCGATTGAATTAATGAGTTTTAACGGTGACATTCGCTCATGGCCATTGTTCTACTCAAATTATAAGTCAGCCGTTCATGATAATCCATCTCTCTCGGATCATCAGAAATTACATTATTTACAAGGAAAGCTAACTGGTAAAGCGCTAGCGGTCTGCACCGGCATTGTACCCACCGCAGAAAATTATGAACTCATTTTTAAATCGCTAGTGAGTAGGTATGAGGATAAACGCATGCTAGCGTCCACATATTTGAAGCAGATCTTGGAATTTAAACCGCTAACTTCCGCTACTTCAAATAATTTTGACATATTTAATGATAAGTTTGTCAGCGCTGTCCGCGCATTACAACATTTAAAAATTCCAGATTTATTGAATCTAATCTTCGTACAATTAGCTATTATGAAGCTAGACAGTGAAACTGTACGTAACTTTGAAAACAGTCAGGATCAATCTGGTGTCCCTGCATTTGATGATTTAGTAGACTTCATCAATAAACAAGGTAAAATATTGTATCGTGCTCACGCCGTCAGCGTAACACCGGCTGATCATTCTCGCATTTCTAATAACAAAACTTCGCAGTCCTCCGCACGCTGCAATGCCTATGTCAGCACAGTCGAATCTACTGACAAATGCTTGTGTACTAATGTCGCACATCAACATTTGTTTAAATGTCCCGATTTTTATAAACTGTCTCCGTATGAACGCCTACAGATTGTTAAAAAAATTAACGGTTGCGTCAATTGCTTAAGCATTAAACACAAGATATCGAGTTGTCAATCCGCAACTGGATGTAGGACGTGTAAGCGGCGTCATCATTCTTTGTTACATTTTGCCCGGGAATCGAACCCGCGCACCGGAGCAAATAATTGCACTCAGCTGTCTACGGGCGAACCGCCCGACACAGTGACGCCGACGCGGGCAAACGCCGCGGTCTCTTTCGATCCCACGCGCACGACAGAGACAGAGCAACCTGCCGCGCGGTCTGACGTAGCGTTGTGCTCAATGTCCATAGACGCGCCGCGTTATGTATCCCCAGATACGGCTTGCAGCGGGCCGTCGCAATGTGATGCGTACAACACTGTCCTACTCGCCACCGCGCAAGTCATAGCATACGACGGTAATGGTCGTGAGCATTTGCTGAGAGTTCTGTTGGACTCGGCGTCTCAAAGCAATTTCGTCACAAATGAATGTTGTGAACGATTATGTTTACGTCAAAACAATACATAGTCACGACTGTACGTGGTTTCGGAGGCGCAGAGAAGGCGTCGTTCGGAACAGTAAATTTAACCATATTTTCACGCTTTAATAAAAATATCCGATTTGATATCGACTCGTTAGTAGTCGATCAAATTACGGATAAATTACCTTCTGCTTTTGTCGATATTAAGGCCTTGCCTTATTCGAATAAACTCCAGTTCGCTGATGATAGTTTCGCAATGCCTAGTAAAATTGATATTTTAATTGGAGCTTCGCTGTTCCCGCATTTACTTATGCCTGGCGGGTTTCCTGGAGGCCCGTCAGTACCCGCCGCTGTCAATACTGTGTAATGGGGAATGCACCAACAGTTAACCACCGCCCAGCGTATGTTGCATCGTGCTGTACCGTAGTTCCTTCGCCTATGGATAACAATAATAATAATTCTATTTCCCGCTTCTGGGAACTTGAAGAAGTTCCCGGCCCGCCCATTCAACATCCCGCTGATGTTGAATGTGAATATTTTTATCGTTCAACTACGCAACGGGACCCAGTTACTGGTCGCTATACCGTGGGTCTACCGTTTGATAAAGATGTGTTCACACTAGGTGACTCTTTCAATGTCGCTCGTAAGCGATTTTTATGCTTGGAAAGGAAGCTTGAAGCTTCACCGGGGCTGCGCGCCGCTTACGACGAGGTCGTAAATGATTACCTTTCTAAGGGTTATTTCTCGCCCGTCTCTGTTCTCCCGCATGAGACCGTAGACGTGTATCCTACTTATATAATCCCGATCAAGGGTTCGCCACACCGTTGGCAAACGTTCGTTGCCAATCGCGTTATTAAAATCACTAATAATATTTCCGCAGATAACTTCTATCACGTAGCAGGGATTGACAACCCGGCAGACTGCCTGTCACGTGGTGTCTCTCCTGCTAAATTGTTAAACCACCCTCTGTGGTCTCAGGGGCCCCCCTGGCTAACTTTACATCCGTCACAGTGGCCTACCACTGAATGTACGGAGCCGCTCTCGCTGAACGAAGTACCTGAGCAAAGAAAGCTCGTTTGTTTTAACTCCCGCAGACAACTCCCATGTTTATGATGCTCTCTGTCGTCTTTCGTCGTGGAGTAAAATACTCTCGTGCGATGGTCTAAATTCTCAAGTTTGCTAGATTGTTGCCACGTCGCGATTCCGTACAAACAACCGCAGCTGATTTGAGTTTGGCAGAACACAAATTACTGAAACTCATCCAGCATAAATATTTAAAAAAAAAACCGCCATATTTTAAGCGCATTTAAACGATTTTTGTTCCGCAGTGGCCCTGTCTAAGTAATATACTCGGACAGAGGCAACAATTTTGTAGTCGCTAATTCTTAATTATATAACGACTTGGTCAGAGTTGGTGGACGACTCACCCATTCTGATCTAAGTTATTCACAGCGGCATTCTTACAAAGAGCTAGTTACAGTACTCACTCAGAGCGAGTATTTGTTAAATTCTAGGCCTCTCACAGTTTTGAGTGCCGATTCCGCAGAGCTTACCGCATTGACTCCGAGCCATTTTTTGCATACCGCACCTCTGCTTTCATTGCCCGCACCTGAAGTAGAATCAGATAATCTCAATCTGCTTCAGAGACATTCTCTACTTGATAAGTTAGTTCAGTCCTTTTGGAGAAAAGAAATGGAATACTCCGACTGTGCCAATCAAGGCTGGCATGGTCGTAATCATCATAACTGATAATGCACCCCCTTTATCGTGGCCGTTAGCGATTGTGGAAAGGACGCTTCCTTCCGACGATGGGGTAACGCGTGTAGCTTCTGTAAGAACCGCTAAAGGTACATACGGACGTCCGGTCGTGCGTTTGTGCCCACTACCTACACAGTAGGATTATTAATTTGATAAACACAAGTAGTTTAAGAGTTAGCAGTTAGTTAGTTTAGTATTATCGCAATTATTTATATAAAAATCGCAGTTATTTCTTCTAAGTCGCAGTTTCAATATTATATTTTCGCAGTTCTCGCTGTATTTCATGATTGGGTTTTTGAAGGTTTAGGAATTTCAAAAGGGGGGAGGATGTTGGCGCCATCTATTGGCGTTTATGAATGGAACTGTCGCGCAGTATCTCTTAGCTAATCCTCGTACCCGTAACCTACATCACGTCATGCACCCGCTGCCCGTGAGATGGCGCTGTTTCGTTATTGATCGAAACAACGCCTAGATCATATGAGAAGAACACAGTTTAGTGTCCATTGGAGATCCGCGCCGCGCACCGCTCGCCGCGCGCACCGCGTTTCACATCGCTCTTCGGTGTGATCCTATCCGCAAATCCGCTAACGCGAGTCCTCCCGTGGAGGCTCGTAAATGTCGCTCGCCCGCTGTTTTCAACGCCCGCAATCACATAGTTTTACTGTGTGAATTTATCGCTGAACGATATAATCATTCGATTATAAGTTGTACCCAACCGCTCAATTGGAGACGTGTCTTTGTGGCTTCAAGAAAAGAAACCGAAGCTGTTAGCGGGAACTCGATAACCACGTGTGTTTTTGTTGAGCTTGTGCCGAACTGCGAGGGTGAAGAACCGTCGAAGACAGAGTGGACTGATCGAACTCCTACGAGACGACGGAACAGCCCGTGAAGAGAGGTAAGGTGCATGATATTCCATAACCAATTCCTAGGTTAAGAGTTTACAGCGCGACAGTGACGCCATTTCTTCTTTTCAACTATTTTATAAATTACAGTCCAGATCGAAGGAAGGTATATTAAACCCCGCGAAGCCACTTGGCCCCTCCACTTTTTTCAGCAATACATTCAGACTCGCCAACCTCGCTGACCGGGTCAGAATCACGCAGCGGCAGTTCCACAATATATCTACCCGTGCTGTACCGCCTTGTGGTAGCCGTGAATATTTTTTCGCATTTAATTTCATCTTCCGTGAATAACTTATTTTTTCCAGATGGTTCAGCTTCTAACTCCCAAAATCTTTTGAAAATATCATCAGATTCAACACTGGAGTGCATCACGGTAATCTGTGAATAAATATTTGACTCAGGATCGACTTCACAAGTTCCCGATAATATCCATCCTAACGTGGTATCTTGCGCTAATAGAGTTCCACTTAGATTTCTTTTGGGGCCCTCCTGAATAATTTGACTCTAAACCTCAGCACCCAATTGTCAAATGTCAATTTTATTGGGTCTGTGGTATAAGCCCCGCACGATGATATTGCGACTGGCGGCCATCTTGATGACGTAGTCGAACTCGCACCGTCGGTACCGTTCGCATGTTCAGTCCGCGCTTACCCACTTACGCACATCGAATATTTTTGTTAGCTTTTTGTTTTTGTTATCCTGTTTTAATGTTGTTTTTGAGTTTTGTTGTTTAGTTTTGTTAGTTGTTACTCGTTAAAATGAGTAAAAAATTAATTAACAGTCGTGCTCGTGAAATTATAATTAAAGTGGACAATTATTTTGTTAAAGAGAAAAAGGACTGTAAGTTAGTTCTTGAAAATATAAACCGTGCTTTAAAAAGTGCTTCGGACACTACTGAGGAAATTTTAATACCGAAGCAACTGCTAATAATTATTAAAAATATTTGGCAAAATTCTACCAAAGTCACGGAGCGTGTGGCATGTACCACAGGCGTTGCAAAAAATACTGTGACGAAATTGCGACGAGAGCATAAGCCAGCAACAGCCAGCAAAATGAGAACTCCTATTAAAGGAAAACGACAAAAGAAGAAATATTTCGACGGATTTTCTTTAACAGCTTTAAGAAATATTACATTCAATGTATACGGTGAGGAGAGAAATACCCACAATGCGCAAAATCTTGGCGGCTTCAAAGTAGACCTTAATTATACTGGCAGTGAAACTACATTAAGAAAAATAAATGTGATTTAGGCTACTAATTTAAACGATGCTACCAAAAAAGACTGCCTATAATTGAAAGACCCCAAATTCAAACGTGGAGGGCTAAATATTTACGACGTATGAAAGAAAATGACTCGCTTGGTAATAACAAAAGACCCGTTATTTATTTCGACGAAACGTGGATACACGCACACTACACGATAAAAAAAATGTTGGCAAACAGCAACCGATGTCAGAGTGAGACGGAACGACAGCCCTGGCCGCCGATGGATAATAGTTCACACGGTAAGTGAAAGCGATTTTGTTGACAATGCCCTTTTAATATTTAAAAAAGACACCAAAACGGGGGATTACCATGATCAAATGAATGCTGAGAATTTCACTAAGTGGCTTACAGAAAAATTAGAACCCAAATTACCACGTAATTCCATAATTGTGATAAACAACGCCCCTTATCACAGTAGGGACGAGAATAGGCCACCAAGTATGAACAATAAAAAACAGTTGATGGTTGAGTGACTACAAGCTCACAACATCGACTTTCCCAACAACAGTACAAAACCTGAACTGTATTTATTAATTAAACGGTACAGACCGAGCGAAAAATTATAAAATTGACAATTTATTAGCTGGCAATGGCCATGAGGTCGTTAGATTACCACCCTACAACTGCGACCTCAACCCCATTGAGTACATCGGGAACCTGGTAAAGATGAGGATCTCAGAAAAGAATGTGGAGCAGTTGGAAAGTCGCATTGAAGCTCTGACGTTGGAGGCGTTGGCGTCAATAACTCCAGATGACTGGCGAAGGGAAGTCAATCATGTTAAACGGCTTGAAGAGGAAATATTGGAATAAAGATCGAATAACTGACGAGTTATCCATACTAATATTATAAATGCGAAAGTAACTCTGTCTGTCTGTCTGTTACGCTTTCCCGCTTAAACCTCTCAACCGATTTTGATGAAATTTGGCACAGACAATCTTTAGACCCCGAGAAAGAACATAGGCTACTTTTTATCCCGGAAAATTTGATGTTCCCGAGGGAAACCTAAAAAGCGCGATATAACCGAACTCCACGCGGGCGATGCCGCGGGCGGAAAGCTAGTTTGTCATAAATACGGCAGACGACAGTGAATCGGAAACGACAGACACAGAAAGCAGTTCTGATTCGGAAGACTATATGAGTGGAATTTAATAAATAGGGTAAGATTATATTGAATTATATATAAACATTTTTTTACAAACTATCCTGGTTTTATTTATAATCTGATAGATGTAGGTAGTAATTAACACATGACTGCTACACAGTGGACTCTGGTTCAATTCCCGCTCGCAAATGAACAGAAATGTAGTTAGAAAAAATTTGTATACATGTAACAAAGATATACGAATAAGTATATTTTTCTTACGTCTACAAGAATTATTTCCTTGGAATTTTTAATAATGAAAGTTTATTTGTCAGAATATGGGTGAGTAGGTGTATAAAGAGTGTATGTATAATAAAATTATAAAATACAAATAAACCCTTAACCCTAGTTTATTAATTTCACGTTAAACATTCTTTTGCTAGCTGTCCTTTTGTGTGACAGATGACGTCACAAAGCTGTTATTGTGACAAGGTTCCATCGCAATATCATCGTGCGGGGCTTATATTCAGGATCAGCCAAATCATCATCGGTAAAATCTGTCCATTTTATCCTAGCTACTTTCGTAGCTGGGAGAAGGGTGGTGACCGACTTCAGGACGTAAGCATTTACCTTTAATTGGAAATTTGGATATATTCTTGACCTCAAATTAATATCAACAGTAGAGTTAGACGTTACGCTTTTTTCACCCCCTACACCTAACACAGTGTGCCTTGATGGCTTTTGTTTCAATCCTAAATATTGGACTGTGGATTCCGTAACGAAAGACCCCTGTGACCCTTGGTCGAGCAAAGCCCTGATTACCTGATAGTTCCCATTTTTCGACTCAGCTTTAACTAAAGCTGTAGTTAATAATACAGTTTTTTGACTTTTTCCTGTCGAAAAACAAGACACTTGTTTGCTTGGTTTGCTTGACCCCTCCGCTTGAACGGCTATTTTATGTGTATCCTCCTTCATCGACCTACCCGTGGACGATGAGGCTTCCTCGCGAGCAATACTACCAGTTTCCCCAATATCAGACCCAGAAACACCTGTTGGGTGTAATAATGTGTGGTGGCGGCGTTTGCACACCTGGCACCTGAGAGTGTTTCTACTATGATTCCGTTACCTAAACATGCATATTTCAGGCTCTCAGATATAGCATTTTTAATTTTTTCGTAGCAAGTTTTTTTTTACAGATTATAAACCAGCGCTTGACCGCAATCCTGCCTGATGGTAAGCAGTGACGCAATCGTTGATGGTAAAGCGCACTAGTTTGTTAAGAGCCTATTCACTCTAGCCTTGAAGACACTCAAATTGTAGTCCGACGGAAACACCGCCGCTGGCAAATTGTTCCAGTCCCTCGATGTACGCGGTATAAAGGAGGAGGCGAAACGCTTCGTCCGGATCGTAGTGGTGTTAACAACGTTAGGGTGGAAACCAGCCGTACGACGGGTCGTCCGCTGGTGGAACGGAGATGGGGGAATTAAATCATGCAAATCCCTCGCACACTCCCCGAAATGCATCCTATAGAACACCGAAAGGCTGGCTACTATACGCCTGTGCTCTAAGCTTTGGAGACCAACTCGAGTTAGATCAGGGTCACCAATCAGCCTCTTTGTACGTCTCTCCACTGAATCCAAAGTGGCCAGGTGACACTTGGCAGCACCAGCCCAAATGTGGCTGCAGTACTCCACACACGAACGGACCTGTGCTTTGTATAACATTAGAAGCTGCCCAGGTGTGAAGTACTGCCGGACCTTTGCGATAATGCCAAGTTTCCTGGCAGCCACCTTGGCCTTGGACTCAATGAACCGACCAAAGTTAAGGTTCGAGGAAATCTCAACTCCCAAAAGCTGTAGGCGGTCGGAACACTCCAAGGACACATTCCGAAAAGTAGGGGCCAAGGTGAACGGGCTCATTTTGGCGGTGAAAAGACACGCCTGTGTTTTGGCGGCATTGAATGCTACAAGATTGGCATTGCCCCATTCGGAGACCGCCTGCAGTGCAACACTCGTTCGCTCAACCATGGCCTCCCTTTCGGACCGGATTGATTGAGAACAGACCCCTGAGGAACACCGGCATTAGTTGTCATGGGCTCAGAAGAGCATCCGTCGACAACAACTCGGAGGGACCGTTCAGTCAGGAAGTCTTTTACCCAGCCAGTCAGGCTAGGGGAAATGCCGTACGCTGGAAGCTTACTCAAAAGGCCAGCGTGCCACACCCGGTCGAAGGCCTTCGAGACATCAAGGGAGACAGCAATCGCTTCCCCATTCTTCTCGAGGGCCTCGCCCCACAAGTGAGTGGCATACACTAGTAGGTCCCCAGTTGACCGATTGCGGCGAAACCCGTACTGTCGGTCACTGAGGAGATCGTTACCTTCCAGGTATGCCAAGAGGTGCGAGTTCAATACACGCTCCATAATTTTGCAAAGTATGGAGGTGATCGAAATCGGCCGATAGTTGGCAGGATCGGCACGACTACCCTTCTTGGGCACAGGCTGCACGTTAGCAAGCTTCCAGGACTTGGGCACTATACCAGTCCTAAATGAGAGGCGATACAAGCGCGTCAATACAGGAGACAACTCGGGCGCACATGCTTTAAGAACAATCGCTGGTATACCATCCGGACCACTAGCCTTATTCACGTCCAGACGACACAGTACTCTCAGAACCTCCTTGTTCCTAATGCGAACCTCAGGCATTGAAGCTCCGCAATGAGGTAAATTAGGTGGAGTAGCACTGCCAGTATCTAGACCCGAATTATGGGCAAAGAGAGATGCAAAAAGACCTGCTTTCTCTCTCGCTGTATGAGCCAGTGTTCCATCAGGCCTAACCAGCGGAGGCAGTGAGGGCCGACAGAAGTTCGCCTCAACCGATTTGGCAAGGGACCAAAAAGATCTGCTACCGGATGGCTGCGCAGATAACTTGTTGCCAATATGGGTAATGCGGTCGAAGCGAGCCTTCTTGAGCGCCTTCTTGTAGGACTTGGCAGCACGGTTAAAGGCTCTCTTCTTTGAGCTTAGATCCGGAGCTCCGCGGTCACGAGCGTCAACCCAGGCGAGAAATGCCGTGTGCTTACGCTGTTCAGCTTGGACACAATCGGCATTGAACCATGGGCGAGCCGAGCCACCGACGGGCACGTCATTGAATGGGATAAAATACTCCATAGCTTGACGCACGACATCGGTTACAGCGTCCGCACAGCTCGACGGATTGTCAGAAGAGAAGCAGACCTGCTGCCAAGGATAAGACCCAAAGAAGTAGCGCATCTCATCCCAATCCGCTGACCTGTATCGCCACATTCGCCGTTCACCACGAGAGTCGTGATCTGGTGGGGAGAAGGACGATACAGACTTCACCAGACAGTGGTCTGAAGTTCTCAACGGTGAGGAAACTGTTACAACACATCTGTCCGGATCAGTGGTCAGCAGAAGGTCCAAACAGTTGGCAGTGTGGGCAACTACATCAGGCACCCCAGTCGCTTGCTCTACCAGCTGGGAAAGGCCCATAGAAAGCGCGAAGTTTCGCGCTTCTCTCCCAGCGTGGTCGGTCCTCTGGTATGGGAAGAGCCAGTCCTGGTGGCAGGCGTTGAAGTCCCCAGAGCGACGAACTGAGCGTCAGGGTGCCGATGCAGTGCATTCTCAGCAGCCTCACTGAGGTGGTCAAATAATCTAGTTGTCTCCTGATCATCGCTGTGCGATCGGTAGACACAGGTGTAAACAATTTTGTCCACACCAGTGTCAACCAACAGCCATAGGGACGAGAAGTGAGGGTCTTCGAGGTGACGGAGGGGCCGGCAACAGATGTCATTGCGGACATACACACAGACCCCGGCACGCTGCAGGAAATGATGCTCCAAAGAGTATCCCGGGTAGCCGAGGTATGCCTCATCAGACGGACATCTGATCTGGGTCTCCGTCAGGAAAAGTAGATATGGCTTTTCAGTCTCAAGGTGGTAATGTACTGCAATGAGATTGGAGTGCAGACCTCTAATATTTGCGAGGTGCACTATAAATGAGAGGACGTGCGCCCGCTGTGCACACCTACTTTTCTTTATTGAGCTTTTCATTTAAACAAAATTGAGTGAATAGGAAGGAAGACGGCAGTTGAGTGAGGTGATGCAACATTAAACCTCACAATGCGACCAACGATGCTGGGCCAGAAGGAGATTGTTCTGGAGACTGCGGGGACGCCCGAACCCCCCAGGGATCGCCATCGGGTCCTCTCGTCCGGTCGCCAACCGGCACGATGGGGCCACCCTGGGATTTTTCGCAGTTGGCGGGGCAGCCTTTCGTATGTGGCTGGCACACTAATTGGGCCCCCAACTACCTGCGGTCGGCCAGCGGAGAACCGTGCTTCGGATCCCGCTACCCTCCACGAACAAACTCCCGCCACAACACCATCTGGCGCATCGCACCCGGCACACACTTCAACACAACTGCTCAGACCCGTCCTCCGAACGGCTTCACCAGACATCATGCCGGAACACGACGAATCGCTTGGCGGCATGTCTTTGTCGGGTGGGTGGTAACTTACGCCGGCGGTCGATGTTGTGACCTACCACCGAGATCGTAGCAAGTATGTATCGTTTCTTTTTAACCGACTTCAAAAAGGAGGAGGTTACTCAATTCGACCGTATATATGCTTTTTTTTATGTTTGTTCGCGCATAACTTCGTTGTTTGAGAACCAATTTTGATAATTCTTTTTCTGTTGGAAAGAAGACGTTCCCAAGGTGGTCCCATGATAAGGATATCAGGGTTTGATGGTGGAAAACCAGAGAAAACAAGGGGAACTTTCAAAAGTTGCAGGGGCGACTAGTGTATTTCTTAGCATTTTCATTAAGTATTATAAAGCACTACAATTTAATAAAGGTCTGGAGTAGATCTGATGATGGAGCCGGGAGACAGACGAAGGAACTCCTCAACAATTCACAGCAGCTACCTTGTGTTTGGGCTCGATTCATTTGTATTGATAAGAACTTTACACCTAGATGGGTTGTGACTGTCAGAAAAGCTCTGATGATGAAGACAAAGGCCAGTTCCGGGAACTCCTCAACGGTTTACAGTAGCTACTTTGTGGTTGGACTTCATTCATTTATATTGATGAGACCTTTGCACCCATTGGGTTAAAATAACGGTCTGCAGTAAGTTTGATGATGAAGACCATAGGCAGTTGAGGGAATACTTACGGGTAAAAATTAAAGTAAACAAAATTACGTCGTTTCCCAACTATATTTGCGTCAGCTTCCAGTCTGAACGGATGCGACTGAATACATAGTACCTACTTTTAAGAACTAAAAAGTGTAAAATAAAAACTTTTTTACAAAAAAACAACCGACTTCCAAAAACCACTACAAAGTGAATAATAACTAAATTCGGAAGTCGGTGTCAAAAAACGAATATACAGAACCAAAGACACCGACTTCCGAAATTAGTTATTTTTCACTTTGTAGTGGTTTTTGGAAGTCGGTTGTTTTTTTGTAAAAAAGTTTTTTTCTAGGTGGTTTGCTGACTCAGATAGTTTTAATGTCAGCATGAACATGCTGACATTAAAACATTGACATTGACAACAAACAGTGACATTTTAGTATATGATCATATACTTTGTTATTTCGTCTTCACTTTTAAGATGGTAACTTTGTTTATTTTTAAATCTGGTTCTACTTAGTTTATGTTTAGAGAGCATTAGTGTTCCTCTGACAGTACGATGGTCAGATGGATAGTTTAGGTTTAAAACTTCGAGGTTCGTAAATGATTTTGGGCGGTTTGTGAGAATGTAGTCTATCTCGTTTTTGTGTAGTCCATTTGGCGACTTCCAAGTCCATTTCTGATTGGGATTTTTCTTAAAACAACTATTAATTATCGTCAACTTGTGTTCGAGCACAAAGCTTACGAGTTTCTGGCCCCTACTATTCCTTATGCCGTGTCCGTATTTTTTCACAACCAAATCCTTATTATCCTTAGCTGCTCTCACCTTAGCGTTGAAGTCGCCCATAAGTATAACATGTGTGTTCGACGTTTCTAGTGCTTTTCTAATTGATTCATAATAATCCTCAATTTCAGTCTCGCTCGCATCTGTCGTAGGGAAATATACTTGCAGAATGGATATCTTGTGGCCTCCTATGTCTATGTAGTGTATAGCTCACTATGTTGTTTTTTATAGTCTTGTTTATTATGAATCCTACCCCGTAATGTCCAGCTGTTTGACCTATGTAGTAGAGTATAAATTTCTCATATTCTTCAATTTCGCAGCCTGATCGTCATACTTCTGAGATTCCCATTATATCATAGTTTATACCACTTAAGCTTTTTTCTAGTTCCAGTAGACGTGCATATGAAGATAGAGACTTAACATTGTATGTCAATATCTTTAATTGATGATTTTGTTTGGTGTTGTTGTTTTTTGAAATTGTGATTTTCTTTGGAGGGTTATGGTCATGATCCCCCACGGTGACCAACCGGGTTGGAGGATTTGGTGTGTTTTGTTTACATAAATGTTTCATTGTTGAATCTGTATGGAGGAGAGCGGCTGGTTGCTATGCACTGTTTTTGGAGGAGTCTAGAGTATTTTCGCGGTTTTTACTTTTTAAGATATTGAGCATGCTCGGTGCAGTTATTTCTTCTGAGATGCTATTTGATCTTTTCCCCGAGAGGTCATGCTGTTGTGATTTGTTCTTTTTGCTTGATCGTGTGTTTCCTCCCTTTGACATGTCCACAGTGAGTTTTTTGGGTAAAGGGGACAGCTTTCAAACTGCTCACGCTCAACATCAGAACAACATCAGATCAACACCCGCAGTAGGCGGCAGGAACCGGGGCAGGGAGTAGTGCTCATGATCAGATTAGCTCGCTTAATATGGACATCGTAAAAGAGGCACTCGAACGCTTAAAACCGAAGCGCTCTGCAGGCCCTAATGGTATACCAACATTCCTATTTAGAGATGGTGGTAGGGTACTAATAGAACCACTACATTATATCTTTAATATATGTCTCAAGACAGCAACGTTCCCCGCTCAGTGGAAAATTACGCGGGTCATTCCTGTGCCCAAAACCTGTCATCCTGGTCATTCCTGTGACTAAACTAGATGGCGTATGATAGAAAAAGAGGAATATGCTAGTGTGTTTAAGAGCCAAGTGGTAGATAAGATGATTGAAATGGGGGATATGGAAGGAAAATCTGTGAATGAATGTTGGAGGAAAGAGATGGCGGACTATATAAGAAGAGTAGCTAAAGATGTGTTTGGAGAATCCAAAGGGAAAGGTGTGATAGAAAAGGATACATGGTGGTGGAATGAAGATGTGCAAAAGATACTCAAAGAAAAGAAAATAGCTTTTAAAGAATGGCAAGGTGTAGAAAACGGGAATGATAGTTTAAAAGAAGACAAGAAGAAGATTTATAATGAATGGAAGAGGAAGGCAAAAAGGCGGTAGCAGTTTCGAGGGCTAAGGCGCAGGAGAAGTTGTATGACTCACTGGACAGCCCTAGAGGCCAGAAGGAGCTCTACCGGATTACAAAAGCAAGAGAAAGGAGAACGAGAGATATAAGTAATATCAAATGTATGAAAGACGATGCTGGTAAGGTTCTGTCCAGGGATGACGAAATAAAAGAGCGTTGGAAGGTTTATTTTGAAAAGCTAATGAACGAAGAGAATAAATGGAGTGGCGTGCTCAAAGAGGTACAAGAGAATATGGGTTTAGTAAGAGAAATTAGCATGGATGAAGTAAGAATAGCAGTTCAAGGTATGAAAAATGGAAAAGCTATGGGCCCAGATGATATACCAGTAGAAGTATGGAAGTGTTTAAAAGGAGATGGATGTATGTGGCTGACTTTATTCTTCAATAAGTTGTTGCGTGAAGGAGAGATCCCACAAGAATGGTTCTGGATGGAATCTTTAAGAATAAAGGTGATGTACAGGACTGTAACAACTATCGAGGGATAAAGCTCATGTCACATAGTATGAAGGTATGGGAGAAAGTGATTGAGAAAGATTGCGAGAGGAGAGTGAGATTACCCCAAACCAGTTTGGGTTTATGCCAGGTCGAGGTACAATGGACGCCACTTTTGCACTCCGCCAAGTGTGCGAGAAGTACAGACGTGCACACAAGAACTTGCACATGGTGTTCATTGATCTGGAGAAAGCGTATGATAGGGTACCTCGTGATGTGCTGTGGTGGGCCCTGAAAGAGAAAGGTTTGCCTGGGAAGTATGTAGAGTTAATTCGTGCTATGTACAGTCGATCTCGTACCTACGTCCGGTCGGCTGCTGGCAATACCGACGAGTTCAGTGTGGCGGTAGGCTTGCACCAGGGATCGGCTTTAAGTCCGTACCTCTTCCTGTTGATTATGGACGCTCTTACGTCGGACATCCAGGAGGAGGCACCCTGGTGCATGCTGTTCGCCGATGACATTGTTCTCGTCGGTGAAGATGGACCTGAGATCCAGAGCAGATTGGAGAAATGGCAACAGAGGCTGGAGAATGTTGGCTTGAAAATCAGCAGAACCAAAACCGAATATATGTTCTGCCATTTCGGCGGTCTCTCCACTTCTGGAGCCATAGCGCTTGATGGCGCACTCCTACCAATTTGCTCCGACTTTCGGTATCTCGGTTCACTCGTACAAAGCGATGGCGAAATAGATCGGACGGTTAAGCACAGAATTAACACTGGTTGGATGAAATGGCGGAAGGTCACGGGAACAATCTGCGACTCCCGCATTCCCCTTAAACTTAAGGGGAAAATATATAAAACCATGATCCGACCTGCTGTCTTGTATGGATCAGAATGTTGGGCTACGAAAGGGATGAATGAAAGGGAATTGCATGCAGCCGAGATGAGAATGCTAAGAGGGATGTGTGGTGTTACACGAATGGATAGAATAAGAAATGAGTACATAAGAGGAAGTCTGAAAGTGGCACCGGTAGCTGAAAAGTTGTGTGGAAATCGGTTGTCATGGTACGGGCATGTGTTACGGAGAACTGAGGAGAATGTCGTGAGGAGAGTCTTGATTATGAATGTTGATGGCTATAAGAGTAGGGGAAGACCAAAGAAACGATGGATGGAATGTGTGAAGGATGATATGACTAAGAAGGGAGTGACTGCGGAGATGGCTTCTGATAGGGATGCATGGAAGAAAAAGACATGTTGCGCCGACCCCAAATAAATTGGGATAAGGGCAGGAGAATGATGATTCCTGTGCCCAAAAGTAAAGTAGGGTCTGACATTAGCGGCTATAGACCGTTGGCAGTGCTGTCAGCACCTGCTAAGGTATTTGAATCTGCTATTCAGCGTTGCGTGCTGAGGTAGGTCAACGTGCAGCTATCGGTGCCCAACACGGATTCAGATCTAGACACTGCACAGCGACAAATTTGCTGAACTTTATGGGGAAAGTTGTGCCAGTGGTAGATATAGTAGATATAGATAGGATACAGGTAGATGTTGCATATTTTGACTTTAAAAAAGCATTTGACACTGTAGACAATGACCTTCTGCTGTGTAGGCTAGCAGAAATTGGAGGTTCACCACATCTGTTGCAGTTCTTTGCTCAGCTACATGCGGGACCGGCAGCAGTACGTTGATTTCAAGGGGTGTAAGTCTAACACATATTATACCTGGTCCGGGGTAAGTCAGGGTAGCAATTTGGGGCCTCTCGAGTTCCTAGTAATGATAAACGAGCTGCCAAAGGTCGTCAGATATGGTACCTGTTTATTATTTGCTGATGACCTCAAGTTGTTATTGGGAGTGAAGGAAGATTCGGACTGCGTACGTTTACAGGAGGATATAGATAGGATAGTGGAATGGAGCCATATGAACAGGCTGTATTTCAACGTATCGAAGTGCTCAGTGATGAGTTTCACCCGCTCGCGTTCACCGCTATCTTATGCGTACGTGATGGAAGACGTTCTGATACAGCGAGTCACACAGGTGCGTGATTTATGCGTCTCTCTGACTCCTGATCTATCATTTCGAGGGCATATTACAAAGATCTGTAAAAAGGCCTTCAGAAATTTAGGATTTATAATGAGACAGACTCGACACTTCACCAACATCTCAGCAATTAAGGTCCTTTACGATGCGCTTGTTAGGAGTCATTTAGAACACAACGCTGTTATATGGGCTCCACATGAGGCAAAATAAGCGGTAATGTTAGAGCGCATTCAAAACAAGTTCACAAGATATCTATATCTAAAATTATACGGAGTGTATCCATTTTACCCGCTAATGTACCCCACGTTATTCGTGCTGGGCATGGTAGGATATAATGAGTTAAGGGTGAGGCGGGACTTCGCTCTGGTAACGTATCTGGTCAAGTTACTGCGGGGCCTGGAAGATAACCCTGGGGTGTTAGGCCGCATAGGCATATTAATTGTTCCAGACAAATATATTTGGAGGCAGCGACGCCCACCACTTCTAGCCACCCCAACAGCCAGGACCAATTTACTTGCCAGGACGCCTCTTGTCAGAGCGATGGTCACCATAAACCATCTCCATACGAGGCTTGATATATGGACATGTCACTTGAGTGAGTTCACAAGAGTTCTTTTAATGACACTGTGCTATCCAGCATCCTAGTGGCGTTGCGCTCTGTTGCGGTCAGTTGGAATCATTTTGAAGATATTGCTAATCTACAAATGTTCGGAAATGTGTTTGCTCAAAAAACTTTGTATCGAATATAAAGTTGAAATGTTGTTTAAAATTTTAATATTATTTTTAAGTTTATTTTTTTATTTTTTTGTTTAAATTTTATTAAATTTGTTTTAATTAAATTTTATTTATTATATGTGTAAGTTTCCAAAAGGTAGGTGGGGAAATGTATCCTTGCTGCCACATTAGGTTAAGCAACCTGTAATGGTAGTAAGTGTAAGATTAAATCCAACCAAAAACATTCTGTAAAAAATGCCAAGCCTCGCTGGAGCTGCTGGTTTATCTCTAAAAAGTAATGAAATCTAGACAAAGCCGTGCCAAGTTAAAGGTTCCTTATTGCGATTTCTTCAATATTATTATAGTTAATATTGTGTGACTTGGCCGTTGAAGGGTATACAAGGCTACAAATTCAGGTGCTCCATGACACCATTGCACCAATCTGTCGCCAGAACCGCTACCCATTGACCATGGAAAATTGCCACTTGGAAAACGTTGATTCAGTAACCAGGGCTTGATAAAGTTGCGCATTTCAAAAATACTTATATATAGACGAGCCGGAAACGAACAGCAAAAAAGCCATTTCCAGTACAGATGGACTAATCATTCATAGAAATCCGTCTGTACGTCTATTTTATATTAGATAGGTGGTCGATTTGACGCTCCAAAAAGAACAGAAGTCATCATTGTCAATGATTAATATATGTGTTGCACAATGTCTTAAGTCCAATTACAAATACCAGTATGGGCTATTATTCTCACATAACAAACATAGGTGAAGGAAAACATCTTGAGGAAACCTGGACTTTAAAAGTCTGAAATCGCCAACCCGCATTGAGCAAGCGTGGTGATTACGCTCAATCCTTCTCTGTATGAGAGGAGACCTGTGCCCAGCAGTGGGACTATAAAAGGTTGTTGATGAACACACATAGGTAGTTATAACAGATATAACATTACGTGTTAACAGAATCGCACTAACGTATAATGTTCAACGGCCAAGTCACACAATATTAACTATAATAATATTGAAGAAATCGCAATAAGGAACCTTTAACTTGGCACGGCTTTGTCTAGATTTCATTACTTTTTAGAGATAAACCAGCAGCTCCCGTGAGGCTTGGCATTTTTTTACAGAATGTTTTTGGTTGGATTTCACTTCTTTTTGTAGAAGCGTATTATATTGATTTTATTATTTAACACAGTTTTTTTTTCTTTTTAGAAGTAGTTATTACAAATCTTCCTTTTCTTTTTTCCGGTTCTGATTTTTGTACAGTAGCAATAGTTTTATGTATTGCCCATTCGCGTGGCGTGCGTGTATTCAGTGATCGCTGAAGCTTGAGTTTTTATATTCTTGAAGTCAACATTTATGTTTACTTCTTCAATCAATATGAGGTGCGCCCAATGAAAATTGTTTACTCGTGAAAGCGCCATATAAGCTTGGCCACGAGAGAATATGGAGGTGCCAATGTCCATTTTTTAGAGTTAGAACTTGGCTCTTGTGAAATGTTAGGTCATACGCCACACAGATTGGGAGTTGTTGTCTGTACAAGCATGCCCGGGGTATGATCTCAAATTATAACTTACATAATAAGTAATAATTCGTCAATCAAATTATAAGCAAGTTTTACTAACAATTGTTTAGGCTTTATTTGGTCTTCCGGGTCCCACCTCACTTTTTGTACTAGCCTGTCGAACCATTAACTAAACCAAACATCAATGTTTATCTTAAGCATTACTTTAGCTCCCTGTTCAATGATTATAGTTTCTTCCAGTCCAGCAGTCATCGTCGCATCATCCTCATATTTTTCTTAACAAGCCCGGGCTTTTGTTATCATACATTTTGAACAATCCAAGGAAATTTTAGCAATTAACTTTATCTCGGATTGCGGGACTGCTTTGAATATAGTATTATGCATACACATATTTCTCGACGGTAGTAAACAAACAGTACCTTCTGGTACGTCCCTCAAACATTGTGTTACATATTTCCATTAAACATTCCTTCATTAGAATGCGAGAGCAGAGGTATCAATCGGTTAGGCAGTATATCTCTGTCTGATTGAGTTGTCAATCCTACTTTGGTTCTTTTTGATATCTCAAGAAACGTAGAATCATACAGCGGTCTAATATACAACGTAAGATCATTGTTTAAAAAAAATCATTACAATAGATTGGAATTTTATTTATTTTAATAATTATAAACTAGTGCTTAACTGCAATCCCGCCTGATGGCAAGCAGTGATGCAATCATTGATGGTAAAGCGCGCTAGTTTATTAAGAGCCTATTCACTCAAAAAAACTGAGTGAATAGGAAGGAAGACGGCAGTTGAGCGAGATGGTGGAATGTTAAACCCAACAACACGACCAACGATGCTGCGCCAAAGGGAGATTGATCTAGAGACCCTCCACGACCAAAATCCCGAAACAACAACATTTCACGCATCGTACCCGGCATAAATCGCATCACTACTGCTCAAACCCGTCCTCCGTACGGCTTCACCAGTCATTATGCCGGAACACGACGAATCGCTTGGCGGCAAGACTTTGTCTGGTGGGTGGTAACTTCTGCCGACGGCTGATGGCAAGGCCTACCACCTTTCTAAGAGGATTAGTTTTTTAAACAGCTACTTTTCTCTGACGACACCCTAATTACGTAACACACTATTGATATTAACTGGAATCATTTTGAAGTATATTGCTAATCCATTGCTCCATATGTTTAAAAAATGAGTGCTCAAAAACGTTAATAACGCAATGAATGTTGTTGATCTGTCAAAATGAAACCCATTGCTACTGATGGCGTTTTACGTAATTACACTGCTGGTTTGAGTTGCAAAAGATCCTCAAGCACTAAAATATGTTTTTTTCCAAACCTACCATCTTCTAGATCAGAAGAATCAAACACTTTGCATAAACGAAGATTTATGTAGGTTAATAAGTTATCATAGACAATTCACCTAAGTATAATAAATAGTTCGATAGTTTTTAAGTATGTCCTTAAGCGAGTATCACCGCCACTCGTAAGTCCAATGCACTATAAGTTGAAGCTTTCTAAATACATAAAATGATTGTGGTACTCTAACTTGCGCTTGACCGCAATCCCGTCTGATGGTAAGCAGAGCAGTGATGCGATCGTTGATGGTAAAGCGCGTTAGTTTATTAAGAGCCTATTCACTTTAGCCTTGAAGACACTCAAATTGTAGTGTGACGGAAACACCGCCGCTGGCAAATTATATAAATACTAAATACTACTAAATTTAGCTGAAAATTTACAAACTTCATTGGACCTTATATCTATAATAAGATAAATAAAGCAATCAATATCTACCCTTTAACGGAAACTCAATGTAAGGAAAAGGTTACAAAATACTTACAAAAACTTAATTACGAAGAGACTGAGTTAATACTACATATTGTAATAATTGACTATTTACCACATACACACACCCTCTTACATTCATACACACATAATCATATCACACAAATAGAGGACACACGTACTGTTCAGTGCTTATTCTTAATTTAATCTAATTTTAAGTTAATTTATTATTTCTGGTAAATTATAAAAATGTTAATTTTATTTGGTATGATGTTATTTTATTTTATTTCATTAAATTTAATTGATTTATTCTATTTTTGAACATGTAAATTTACAAAGTGTTGACTGTACTCAATGGCTACCTACATAATATATCTAGTGTCTACTTTTTAAGGGATTGGGCGCTGATAACTGAAACACAGGCTTTTGCCTAGTTCGGTTACAGATGTGTAATCCGATTGTAAAAATAAATTATAGCCTACGATAATATATTTTGTGTAACAATGAAATAATTTCTGAATAAACATTATTATTATTATATAATTGTTCCAGTCGGTAAAGAGGGAGCAAAATGCTTCGTCGTTGAATTAAATCATGTAATTCCCTTGCATACTGATAGAGCAGCGGTGGAGTAGTAGTATCTTCCGCGATTTACAAGTTGTAGGCCGTAGGTTAGAACCCTATCAGGTGCTTTAATTTGTGTCAATTATTTCATCACTACTGCTCTCAAAACGGTGCAGTGAAGGAAAACGTCGTGAGACAACCGGCATGTTTTAGAAGCAAAAACTCCGAAGGCATGTGACATTTATCAATCCGCACTGTGCCCGCCTGGGCCGCAGTGGGCCGTAATCTACACGTAGATTACGGCCCACTCTATCTCATCGAGAGGAGGCATGTGTCCTAGGAGTGGGAATATTTTTGGTGGATTATATATTCCTGATTTCTATCTCAATATGTCAAAAATGCATCCAATTTCTCTATATTTATGAAAAAAAAATAAAAGTGTGTCTGTTCCGCTTTCACGCCGTAACTACTGAACCGATTTCTTACAAAGATAGAAGTCCGGATTAAATAATAGGGCAGTTTGTATTCCGGAAGAATCGATATACCCAAGGAAAATCTAAAAAGCGATATAACCAAAGTCTTGCCGCCAAGCGATTCGTCGTGTTCCGGCATGATGTCTGGTGAAGCCGTACGGAGGACGGGTCTGAGCAGTTGTGTTGCGATGTGTGGCGGGTACGATGCGCCAAATGTTGTTGTCTCGGGAATTTGGTCGTGGAGAGTCTCCAGATCAATCTCCCTCTAGCGCAGCATCGTTTGGTCGTGTTGGTCTTGGGTTTAACATTGCATCACCTCGCTCAACTGCCGTCATCCTTCCTATTCCTAAGTTTTTTAAGTGAATAGGCTTAATAAACTAGTGCGCTTTACACTCAACGATTGCATCACTGTTTACCATCAGGTGGGATTGCAGTCAAGCACTAGTTTATAATTATTAAAAAAAAAAACCTACCTACAGCTAGTGGATTATATTTTGACCAAATTTTGAGTGAAATTTATTTTAGGGTAATTTGTTCATTTCATTTGTGTAATGTTTATGTTCGAGTTGAAAAGTTAGTAGTAGTTAGTAATCGTTCGACTATTTCTTCGTGTAAACTAAAAAGTATAAAAGCCAGTCTAGTCTTATCCACAGTTTTTATCAAAGCAGAAGGGGAGGCATTTCCAGCAGTGGGGCGCTCTAAGCTATATTAAATTAGAAGATATATTATTTGTCCCACTACGCTGGATTTTTGCAATGACAATCATTTTTTTTTTTATGTAGCAATAGTAGATTTGATTATAGATTACTGAACGACGAACATTTCTTCCTTCTGATCTAATTCAAAGGTTACTGCAGACCATAATTTTAGCCCATATAGGTGCAAAGTTCTCATCAATATAAATGAATTAATTCCAAACACAAAGTAGCTACTGTAAAACGTTGGGAATCCCCTAACTGCCCTTCGTCTTCGTCATAAGATCTCTAATGACAATCCCAATTTATCTAGGTATAAAGCTCTTATCAATACAAATTAATCAGGCACAAACACAAGGTAGCTGCTGTGAATCGCTGAGGACTTCCTTCGTTTGTCTCTCGACTCCATCATCAAATCTATTTCAGACCGTCATTATAACCCATATGGGTGCAAAGTCCTCATAAATATAAATGATATAAGTCCAAACACAAAGTAACTACTGTAAACCGTTGAGGAGTACGCGGGACTGAACTTTGTCTTTATCATCAGAGCTTTTATGACAGTCACATCCCATCGAGGTGAAGTTCTCATCAATACAAATTAATCAAACATAAACACAAGGTAGCTGCTGTGAATCGTTGAGGTCTCACGACTGTCTCCCAACTTCATCATCAGATCTACTCCGTACCTTTATTAAATTGTAGTGTTTTCTAATACTTATTGAAAATACTTAGAAATGCACTAGTCACCCCTACGATTTTTGAAAGTTACCCTTGATTTCTCTGGTCTTCCATCATCAGATCCTGACCTGGTAACTATTGGACCACCTGGAAAGTATACCCTTTGAAACAAAAAGAAATTTGAAAATCGATCCAGGCGTCTTAGGGTAATCGGTGAACACACCTACATAAAAAAAAAAAGATTATGACGAATTGAGAACCCGCTCCTTTTTTTGAAGTCAGTTGATGAAGCGGCCCACCAAGTTGAATATTTTATTGACGGTGGTACGTCAATCTCTACTAGTTTGGTTGGGCTCTTCTGCTTTCTAATCAAGGTCATCAGGTACTTCAAATCTTTGATTATTCTAGTTTTTATATTTTTCCCTTTATGTGACCATTGAACTCTGGCTGTGTACCAAATTTCAGCTCTCTGAGTTTATGGGAAGTACTACTTCTATTTTGATGATCATGAGTGAGTGAGTGTCGAAAACACGGAAATTTACTTTCGCTTAACTTCAGAACTGGATGAGCTACAGACTTGAAATTTTAGATTTGAAGTGTGTTAATACAGCTTACTGTATGACCAAAATTTCAGCATTCTGGTACTATCCAGAGGTTCTTAATTAGGAACCTGAAAATGCAGCGAAATGGTTCGGGTAAAGATGGTACGGCAGTGTTTGCTTCGCGCTCGACTTGGCGAGGGCACTCCCGTGCCCTCAGATAATTAAATAAATAAATAAGCTTTCTTTTGACTGTTTGTTTTAATATGACCAGTTTGTCATATTTTAAGAAAGCCGTATTTCCTTTTTCTCTCTCTGTTTTTAACTGGTCTTCTAATTGCTTTCTTTTTTCTAGAACGTGTTTAGGGTTGTCTTCTTTCATATAGTAACTTGTGTTTTCTAATGTTGTTTTATTCTTTAGTATTTTGATCTTTGTGCCCAGGTTCAAGAAGGAAACCACTACTGGGCGTGGTCTATCGCCTTTCTTCCCTAGTCTTTTTATTTCTTGTAAGTCACTAAAGGAGAGTTTGAGTGACAAATGCTGTTCTATCCATTTGAGCACATGTTTTTCTAGTGTATCGTATGAAGATTTCAATTCCTCGATGCCGAAGAACACTATATTTCTTTGTCTCGACTGCTTTTCGAGAAAATAGATCCTTTTCTCCTGATTGTCCACTATTTCCTTTAATTTTTCATGTTTCTCTTCCAATGCAAAAAAAAAAATTCTTCCAACATTCTGTTTATATTTTGTGTTACTTGTTCTGTCACCTTGTTTCCATTTTCTCGAATCGCTTTCTTTTGTTCATCTAGTTCCAGCTCGATATTTTTGAGAGCTTGCATAATTTCCTCCATTTTTTTTGTTTTTGTTTGTATACACCAAGGTTTATTTACGTATATGTAACGACCTCTAGCGGCGTAACTTTGTATTTTTGAACTAAACGTAATCGATCGATGCAGTGTCACAAAATTGACAGAATCCAAGTAGTGTTGTCTGTCTATGAAGTAATACGTCATTCATTCAACAGATGGCGTTGCTTGTGTGGAAGTGCTATAGATGACTTAACAAAAACAGGTGGTTACTTTGTAGCTAAAATGAAAATAAAAGCACTTCAGCTCGTTCCTGATCCCTCGCAAGCATAGAACAGTTGATTAAAGCTCGGCCAAAACGTCTTATACTGGGTAATAAGCACGAAATGTTCACAAGTCTGCCACAGTACTCCGATTTATTTGAACCATTTCGCGGAAGGTCGTCCATTGTCGTATTGTAGCAACTATCTGCTACAGTCACATAACTTTCACCTTTTTGAGCCTTTATTGTTGTTTTTTGGTGGTGTCTTCAATATATCACGATATTTTTCGAATTTTCTTTTGCAATAACACTTTATTAATTTCGATTTGGTACACTTTTGAATACTTTTTTTTAATATTATAACAGAGCCCATGTAAACTGTGGTACAGTTGCGCCTACCCTCCCGGTGTATTCGGTGTTACCCGCTCATATTATAATATTACTCAAATCGAGTCGACTAAAACAATATTGATTAAATCGAGTTATGATCTTTCTTATTAGTCTTGCGCCGTCATACATATTTCGGATACTCTCAAAGTTTTGCGATAATATAAAAAAATGTTCTATAGATACATAAATATTTTTATTACATCTTTTCGAAGTACTGTCTTTTTTTATATACATACAACGTGTAACATAAAGAGTATATACATAACAAAGGCATGGCATCTTTACATGATATCAAACGATATTGGAAGGGTTTTTTAATTCTATCTCTTTATGTTAGGAAGTTATGAGGAAAAACACCGCCTGTGATAGGCTACTATCATACTAGTCGCACAGAGATATTGAAGACATTTATCGGTTTTTGGCAAGTGTATATGTAGTGTGCTGCCACGTTTGTTATGATTTTATTTTAAGAAACACACGAAACCGAAAATTTGGTGCCAATTTTTTGAGTATTTTATTTTGAGTTGAAACCCTTCCGATATCGTTTGATATCATCTAAAGATGCCATGCCCTTGGTATGTATATACCCTTTTTGTTACACGTTGTTTATAAACTAGCGCTTGACCGCAATCCTGCCTGATGGTAAGCAGTGACGCAATCGTTGATGGTAAAGCGCACTAGTTTATTAAGAGCCTATTCACTCTAGCCTTGAAGACACTCAAATTGTAGTCCGACGGAAACACCGCCGCTGGCAAATTGTTCCGGTCCCTCGATGTACGCGGTATCAAGGAGGAGGCGAAACGCTTCGTACTAATCGTAGTGGTGTTAACAACGTAAGTGTGGAAACCAGCCGTACAGCGGGGACGGATGCGTGGAACGAAGATGGGGGAATTAAATCACGCAATTCCCTCGCACACTCCCCAAAATGCATCCTATAGAACACCGAAAGGCTGGCTACTCTACGCCTATGCTCTAGGCTTTGGAGACCATCTCGAGTTAGATCAGGGTCACCAATCAGCCTCTTCGCACGCCTCTCCACTGAATCCAAAGTAGCCAGGTGACATTTAGCAGCACCAGCCCAAATGTGGCTGCAGTACTCCACAGATGAACGGACCAGTGCTTTGTATAACATTAGAAGCTGCCCAGGTGTGAAGTACTTCACACCTGGGCAGCTTCACAGCCGGACCTTTGCGATAACGCCAAGTTTCCTGGCAGCCACCTTGGCCTTGGACTCAATGAACCACCCAAAATTAAGGTTCGAGGAAATCTCAACTCCCAAAAGCTGAAGGCGGTCGGAACACTCCAAGGACACATTTCGAAAAGTAGGAGCCAAGGTGAACGGGCTCTTTTAACGGTGAAAAGACACGCCTGTGTTTTGGCGGCATTGAATGCTACAAGATTGGCATAGCCCCATTCGGAGACTGCCTGCAGTGCAACACTCGTTCACTCAACCATGGCCTCTCTTTCAGACCGGATTGATTCCCTACTAGCCCGAGCATCCGGCAGGTATCTCTCTACAACTGTGCTGTCATCTGCATACCCATAGATACCGGGCATCAGCAGATCGTTAATATGTGCAGCAGGAACAGAGTTACAGAGAGAACATACCCCTGAGGAACACCGGCATTAGTTGACATGGGCTCAGAAGAGCATCCGTCGACAACAACTCGGAGGGACCGTTCGGTCAGGAAGTCTTTTACCCAGCCAGTCAGGCTAGGGGAAATGCCGTACGCTGGAAGCTTACTAAAAGGTCAGCGTGCCATACCTGGTCGAAGGCCTTCGAGACATCAAGGGAGACAGCAATCGCTTCCCCATTCTTCTCGAGGGCCTCGCCCCACAAGTGAGTGGCATACACTAGTAGGTCCCCAGTTGACCGATTGCGGCGAAACCCGTACTGTCGGTCACTGAGGAGATCGTTACCTTCCAGGTATGCCAAGAGGCGCGAGTTCAATACACGCTCCATAATTTTGCAAAGTATGGAGGTGATCGAAATCGGCCGATAGTTGGCAGGATCGGCACGACTACCCTTCTTGGGCACGGGCTGCACGTTAGCAAGCTTCCAGGACTTGGGCACTATACCAGTCCTAAATGAGAGGCGATACAAGCGCGTCAATACAGGAGACAACTCGGGCGCACATGCTTTAAGAACAATCGCTGGTATACCATCCAGACCACTAGCCTTATTCACGTCCAGACGACACAGTACTCTCAGAACCTCCTTGTTCCTAATGCGAACCTCAGGCATTGAAGCTCCGCAATGAGGTAAATTAGGTGGAGTAGCACTGCCAGTATCTAGACGCGAATTATGGGCAAAGAGAGATGCAAAAAGACCTGCTTTCTCTCTCGCTGTATGAGCCAGTGTTCCATCAGGCCTAACCAGCGGAGGCAGTGAGGGCCGACAGAAGTTTGCCTCAACCGATTTGGCAAGGGACCAAAAAGATCTGCTACCGGATGGCTGCGCAGATAAGTTGTTGCCAATATGGGTAATGCGGTCGAAGCGAGCCTTCTTGAGCGCCTTCTTGTAGGACTTGGCAGCACGGTTAAAGGCTCTCTTCTTTGAGCTTAGATCTGGAGCTCCGCGGTCACGAGCGTCAACCCAGGCGAGAAATGCCGTGTGCTTACGCTGTTCAGCTTGGACACAATCGGCATTGAACCATGGGCGAGCCGAGCCACCGACGGGCACGTCATTGAATGGGATAAAATACTCCATAGCTTGACGCACCACATCGGTTATAGCGTCCGCACAGCTCGACGGATTGTTAGAAGAGAAGCAGACCTGCTGCCAAGGATAAGACGCAAAGAAGTGGCGCATCTCATCCCAATCCGCTGACCTGTATCGCCACATTCGCCGTTCACCACGGAAGTCGTGATCTGGTGGGGAGAAGGACGATACAGAAAACTGTTACAATACATCTGTCCGGATCAGTAGTCAGTAGAAGGTCCAAACAGTTGGCAGTGTGACCAACTACATCAGGCACCCTAGTCGCTTGCTCTACCAGCTGGGAAAGGCCCATAGAAAGCGCGAAGTATCGCGCCTCTCTCCCAGCGTGGTCGGTCCTCTGGTATGGGAAGAGCCAGTCCTGGTGGCAGGCGTTGAAGTCCCCCAGAGCGACGAACTGAGCGTCAGGGTGCCGATGCAGCGCATTGTCAGCAGCCTCACTGAGGTGGTCAAATAATCGAGTTGTCTCCTGATCACCACGATCGGTATACACAGGTATAAACAATTTTGTCCACACCAGTGTCAACCAACAGCGATAGGGACGAGAAGTGAGGGTCTTCGAGGTGACGGAGGCGCCGGCAACAGATGTCATTGCGGACATACACACATAACATGGTACGCTGCAGGAAATGATGCTCCAAAGAGTATCCCGGGTAGCCGAGGTATGCCGCATCAGACGGACATCTGATCTGGGTCTCCATCAAGAAAAGTAGATGTGGCTTTACAGTCTCAAGGTGGTGATGCACTGCAATGAGATTGGAGTGTAGACCTCGAATATTTAATAATAATAATAATAATCATTTATTTCAGGTAAGATACCCATAATTTCACAAAAGTAAATACACACACACAGCAGACATGAAACACAAAGTAATAAAATAAAATAAAATAAACCTTTCTTTATAAACCTTTTCATTGTAAAAAAAATTTATTTAAACAATTTTTTTTTACGAAAACTGAAGACGGCAGTTGAGTGAGGTGATGCAATGATAAACCCAACAATGCGACCAACGATGCTGGGTCAGAGGGAGATTGATCTGGAGACTGCAGGGACGCCCGAACACCCCCAGGGATCGCCATCGGGTCCTCTCATCCGGTCGCCAACCGGCACGATGGGGCCACCCTGGGATTTTTCGCAGTTGGCGGGGCAGCCTTTCGTATGTGGCTGGCACTCTACTTGGGCCCCCAACTACCTGCGGTCGGCCAGCGGAGAACCGTGCTTCACATCCCGCTACCCTCCACGAACAAACTTCCGATACAACACCATTTGGCGCATCGTACCATACATCGCAACACAACTGCTCAGACCCGTCCTCCGAACGGCTTCACCAGACATCATGCCGGAACACGACGAATCGCTTGGCGGCATGACTTTGTCTGGTGGGTAACAATAACTTACACCGGCGGCTGATGTTGCCCCCTGTACAAAGTTTCATGCTTCTGAACCTGTTTTCGAAACACTTGTTCCAGTCCGCCGCAGAAACCTCATTTACAGCCTGCTCAAAAGCTGACAGCGCATCATCCGGCGACGAAAATTGTATCCCTTTGAGCTGATCTCTTATTTTTTGGAAGAAGAATAACTCACACGGTGCCAGGTCAGGGCTGTAAGGGTGGTAACCCAGGAGTTCGACCGGTATACTGTCCAGGAAGTCCCTCGTTTTGATTGTGTTGTGGGCGGGCGTATTGTCGTGGTGAAGCAGTAACCCGCGGAGCCCTATGTTTGGTCGCCTGTTGCTCACAATAGAGAAAACTTCTGTCAAGCATTTGGTAGTATACCATTCAGCGTTAATGCTTCTTTGGTTTCCTAAAGGAGTTGACACCAAATAGTCAGTCACACTGAAAAAGCTTGCGATCAAAATCTTACCCCCGCTTTTAGATCGCTTCACGTTGGTAGGCGTTGATTCGTTTTGAAGCACCGAAACCGTCGACTGGCGCTTCGTTTCTGGATCGTATTGATAAATCCAAGATCATCATCTGTAACGATATCGTACAAGCCAAGACAAGCCGGCTTCAAATTTGTCTATCATATCATGGCACCATTCCACCCGTGCCTGCTTCTGAGCATCGGTGAGATTGTGCGGCACCCAGCGTGAAACTCACCTGCGCAGCCGAAGATGCACGTGTAGAATGGTAGAATCGCATGAAGGCTTCCTGATCCAATCTGCAGTTTATGCTGAATTTCTTGGTATGTAATTCATCTATTGTCTTGAATCAAACTTTTCACTGCTAGCACGTTTTCTTCTGTAACAGCCGTCAAAGGGCGACCACTTCTTTCTTCATCCCCCAAACTTAGTCGACCGCGTTTAAATTCATTATATCACCGATACACGGTTGCCTTAGAAGGGCCTTCATCCATGAATGCTATTGGTAGACTATCATACGATCCGTCTGGTTTCAGGGGACATTTGAAATCGTAAAAAATCATAGCGCGAAAATGGTCTCTACGCAAATCTATGTTTAAAACAGACACGTTAATTTTAATTAGCTCGCAAATCTCGCATTAGTTTCGATTTTTGAATAGCATGTATCTTTTAGCTATATGATTGTATAAGTCTCGTACCTATATACTTACCTAAATTAAATTTAATGTCTACAGTTTAGTGATAGGCGTGTCGACGGCGTGGAAGCCTGAACTACAGCTGCCATTGCAGCTGACTCTGGGCTCATCACCTGGACTGGCGGGCCCTCGTCTCGAAGATTACGGCGTGAGCTCAGTCCCCGCACGGTGCCGTTTGTTCGCGTGGCGCAAGCCAACCGCTCGTGAGAATGATTCCTGTTGGCGGCATGTACGGTGGGCATTCTACACCAACCTAACTGCACTTGCAGATTGTGGCTTCGTCGGCGCAGTTAATCCCCAGTAAGTATCTCAACAACGACATCATGTAGCTTTGTATAAAAATCAAAGGTCATTCAAATTAGCCTGAGAATCTAACATCATTATCATCATTATCAGCCTTTTTATAGTCCCACTACTGGGCACAGCGCGCCCTTCACCACTTCTCAGTGCTTTTGCTGGGAAGAAAAAGTGGCAATACAAACTCCCTAACAGTACTGCTATCTGTTCAGATTGAATAAACTTCAGTGTACCTACAATACACCTGAGTGTACCTACACGATACTAGAAAACTATAGGATTATATCTGTAAATAGGTATTCGTAAATCGTAGCACGTTTTGTAGGTTTCTGAAGTCAACTAAGATCCCTTATAGTTTGTAGGTTTCTGAAGTCAACTAGGATCCCTTATAGTTTGTAGGTTTCTGTAGTCAACTAGGATCCCTTATAGTTTATGTAGTCAACTAGGACCCCTTATAGTTTCTGAAGTCAACTAGGATCCCTTATACTTTATGTAGTCATCTAGGATCCCTTATACTTTATGTAGTCAACTAGGATCCATTATAGTTTCCAAAGTTAACTAGGATCCTTTATAGTTTGCAAGTTTCTTTTGTTAACTAGGATCCCTTATAGTTTGCAGGTTTCTTTTGTTAACTAGGATCCCTTATAGTTTGTAGGTTTCTGTAGTCAACTAGGATCCCTTATACTTTATGTAGTCGTCTAGGATCCCTTATACTTTATGTAGTCAACTAGGATCCATTATAGTTTCTGAAGTTAACTAGGATCCTTTATAGTTTGCAGGTTTCTTTTGTTAACTAGGATCCCTTATAGTTTATGTAGTCAACTAGGATCCATTGTAGTTTGTTGGTTTCTGTAGTTAACTAGGATCCCTTATAGTTTATGTAGTCAACTAGAATCCCTTATAGCTTCTGAAGTTAACTAGGATCCTTTATAGTTTGCAGGTTTCTTTTGTTAACTAGGATCCCTTATAGTTTATGTAGTCAACTAGGATCCATTATAGTTTCTGAAGTTAACTAGGATCCTTTATAGTTTGCAGGTTTCTTTTGTTAACTAGGATCCCTTATAGTTTATGTAGTCGTCTAGGATCCCTTATACTTTATGTAGTCAACTAGGACCCATTATAGTTTCTGAAGTTAACTAGGATCCTTTATAGTTTGCAGGTTTCTTTTGTTAACTAGGATCCCTTATAGTTTATGTAGTCAACTAGGATCCATTGTAGTTTGTTGGTTTCTGTAGTCAACTAGGATCCCTTATAGTTTATGTAGTCAACTAGAATCCCTTATAGCTTCTGAAGTTAACTAGGATCCTTTATAGTTTGCAGGTTTCTTTTGTTAACTAGGATCCCTTATAGTTTATGTAGTCAACTAGGATCCATTGTAGTTTGTTGGTTTCTGTAGTCAACTAGGATCCCTTATGGTTTATGTAGTCAACTAGAATCCCTTATAGCTTCTGAAGTTAACTAGGATCCTTTATAGTTTGCAGGTTTCTTTTGTTAACTAGGATCCCTTATAGTTTATGTAGTCAACTAGGATCCATTGTAGTTTGTTGGTTTCTGTAGTCAACTAGGATCCCTTATAGTTTATGTAGTCAACTAGAATCCCTTATAGCTTCTGAAGTTAACTAGGATCCTTTATAGTTTGCAGGTTTCTTTTGTTAACTAGGATCCCTTATAGTTTATGTAGTCAACTAGGATCCATTATAGTTTCTGAAGTTAACTAGGATCCTTTATAGTTTGCAGGTTTTTTTTTGTTAACTAGGATCCCATATAGTTTGTAGATTTCTGAAGTCGACTAGGATCCCTTATAGTTTGTATATTTCTGAAGTCGACTAGGATCCCTTATAGTTTGTAAGTTTCTGAAGTCGACGGCCACGAAACCGGCGGTACACAAAACCACGAACGACTTGAAGTACGTGCTGTGGCGCGACTCCAACACCTCAACACTCACAGTCCATTTAGACTTGACGCGGAGATACTCCACTGTCTCCTCGGCCTACGTGGATTAATGCAGTCTGGACACGTACAGCATCGTCGTCGGTACTGCTGGACGCAGTAACATGTAAGGTCCTACCAGCGCAGTACCGCACTGGTTCCGACAAGGAGGCTTCTTATCCTTCTTCTTCTCTACCTTGATGAAACCATCCTTGTCGCACGTGTCCTTCTTTGGAGTCTGTTTATTCGAAACCAGGTTTGGTTTCGACCAGCTCTGTTTACCCCCTATTGGTTTTCCGTTCGTTTCACCTGCGATTTTTGTGGTTCAACAGGCTTTTTAGCGGCAGTTATTGCAGCGTAGGCTTGTTTGGGGGTCGACGAAACTACACACGTCGTTGTCTCCACCGGTGTCGAGGCAGGGACGGCGGCGGCACGTGTTGCATCGCATGCATTTTCGGCAGCTAGTGACGCATTCCAGCCCGCCGACTCGAAACTTCAGATGGAGGCATTTTGTGAACCACGACTTGAAATCATTCTTAGCAACTTTCTCATTCCACCCCATTTAACGGAACAAGATGCTTACGCAGTTTTAAAAAAACTCCAAGCTAAAAATGCACGCATAATATTTGCTGCGTCGTCGGTCGGTGACCTACTTGCAGAAATTGCATTGCGTAACAATACTACTTCCGCCCGTAGATCGGCGATCATTTTGTTAGACACCTCCAGCTGTTGCTGCATCTGCCTCTGGCTTTCCTTCATTAGCCTGGTGACGTCCACGTGGTCGACCGTGATGAGAGGCAGCTTGTGCAAATCCTTCGCCACGAATTCAGGCACGTCGTCCGGGTCTGTCTCCTTCAACAGCGTAACGATGTCCTGGAGACTCTTCTCTATCATCCTTTAACGAGATGGCATCTGGCTGACTTTGCCGAGCGTTGTGAACGGCAGCAACTTGGAACTGCTAATCTCATCCTCCTTAAAAGATGACTTGCAGATCTGCAAGTTGCATGTTTGATAAATGCCAGCACTTCTAGTTTCGCCAAGTCTGTCTGTCTATCTGTCCGTCCGCGGATATCCTCAGTGACCGTTAGCACAAGAAAGCTGAAATTTAGTAGCAATATGTATATCAATCTCGCGGATAGAGTGTTAAATAAAACATGGAAAAATATATATATTAGGATGGCGATGGAGTACCCCAATATATACAATATGTAAAAAAAACCCTGTCCGACCCATAAGGATAATAAAGGTTAGGTAAACACTTGACCAAATATAATATAAAATTTTACATAATCATCATAGTATCAACATTATTAAAAAAAAAAAATATTTTCCCGGGAATTAATACCAATTTCCCCGAAATTTGGTAATTTAAAAAAAAGTGACAACTCCAGTATTATTATGAGCGAATCGCGACGCGACCACGTGCCGCGTGCCATACCCCCCGCCCCCCGCGGTAGGGTTGCTTACCGCACATGTATTAGGTTAGCTCTTTTTGCGAAATAATATTTATTTTTTTAGGGGCACTTTTTTCTAAGTTTAGCCTGGCTTTGTCGGCATTAGTAGAATCAGTTATCGATACCTAACAATACCTTCACGGATCGGACAGGGTTTTCTTTACATATTGTATATATTGTCTACGCGTGAAGAGGGGAGTGATTTCTTTTTCAATTCAACTCTAACGTGTGATATATTGTTGGATAGGTATTTAAAAGTAAATTTTAAATATTTTTTGGAGCGGTGATTTAAATAGTTTTTGAAAAATAGTACAACATAATATCTGAACTTCTGTACTTTTTCTGTATCTTCTTTCAAATAAATAAATAATTATGTCATTGTAAAATATTAGTTCATGTTATTTTAGAGGTAACGTAACTGCGGTCGAAGTGCTCGGCGTCGGCGACTGCGGCACCACACTGCATCTACTGCAAGCACGCGCCAATGCTATCGAGACCCGGCTGTACCTGCGCCAAGTTACCCGCGCCGAGTTCGTGCGCACTATGCAGGCTGCCAACCGCTCATTTCTGTTCCTTGATTATGACATGTGGGAAGGAGTTACAGGCGTGACCGTGGTAGAGCCTCCTCCCTGCGTGGCTGCTAACATTACACACGACTTTGAATGCAAACAAGAGTTAGATTCTGCCATAGCAATGCGCGTTGCTGATGTCAAAACTTTAATGGGGTACGCCCCTCACCTTTTTGAACTAGTTCATAACTTTAATCCATCGCCAGAATCTTTGAGGTGGATTCTTGAAAAACAAGCAACCGGAGCAGACATTGAAGAGGCAGGGTGCGCGTGGGCATTGAATGATAAAACATTTGACGTTAGTGTAAAAAAAAGAAATCGATATGAATATACTATAGCGATATATTTATGTTCGCGCGATCCCAACAATGATCTGTATGACAAAATGATTGTCAAAATGGCTTCAGAAATATATAAACAAACTTCTGAAATTGGATTGATAAAAATGCAAAGATTTTATACTTTATGTAGCAATGATTATTATCACATGAACGACAGGCTATTTAACGATTTTATACGTACAACTGGTTTTTATCAATTGTTGGGCGTCGTGTCCACGACAGTGGCCGGCGCGTCGGCGGCGTCTGCCACCGCGGCCGCCGCGCATGTGCCGCTGTTGCTGGCCGACGTGGTGCCGGAGGACGGCGCGGGGTCGGCTGACGCCACATGGCACGTGGCCGGCCGCCCGCGGCACATTGCGCGCGCGCTGCTGCACTTCGTGCGCGTGTCGGGCTGGACTCGCGTTGCGGTGTTGTCCCAGAGTACGAAGCTCTGCAATGATTACAACGCTGTGCTCGAAGATAAAACCGAAAAAAATATTGAAATCATTCTTAGCAACTTTCTCATTCCACCCCATTTAACGGAACAAGATGCTTACGCAGTTTTAAAAAAACTCCAAGCTAAAAATGCACGCATAATTTTTGTAAACGCGGATTGTCAAGCTGCCCGCACAATCCTTACTACAGCGGTCGCGAGTGGCATGGGCTACGCGGACGGCTTCGTCTGGATAGTGCGCGACTGGCGACAGAATAACGTCCCGTGCACTACTAAACACTTCACAGTATCGTTTTGGGTCCGGGGGGTGGAAGACATCCCGGCCGTGTATGGGCAAGGCTTGCTGCACAAGAACTTGAACACGTCTTTAAAGCGGTCCTGGCCGCCTCTCACTGTCTCGCTCACTAACGCACTACTCACGCTAGCCATCGGCTTCAAAGATGTTTTCAAACGATTCCCGACCGCGCGACTAGACCTGCATACCGCTCAAATTATTAGGTGAGTACTCGTATACTATCTTGTATCTCTATTAGACAATTATCGATTTATTGATTGATTATCAAAACTGAATTTATCTACTCTCATTCTTTTTCCACTAATTTCCATCGTCAAGTTTGTGTTTGTTGTCCGTCAATATTCAAACCATTTTTTCGATCATTCTTGGTTCGATTTTAGTTTCCATCATCAGATTCAGCTGAAATTTACATACATATTTAATTCGGGACCATACATTATGGAATCAGAGCTGTAGCTACAGTTAAATTTAAACTAGGGCAGCATTGTATGCAGCAGGTAGGGCGGAAGTAAAAAACCTATCATAGTTTATCTGCCCTTGAAGTATTAGCTCCTAATCCATACTAATATTATAAATGCGAAAGTAACTCTGTCTGTCGGTCTGTCTGTCTGTCTGTCTGTCTGTCTGTCTGTTACGCTTTCCCGCTTAAACCTCTCAACCGATTTTGATGAAATTTGGCACAGACAATTTTTGGACCCTGAGAAAGAACATAGGCTACCTTTTATCCCGGAAAAATATGATGTTCCCGAGGGAAATCTATAAACCGCGATATAACCGAACTCCACGCGGGCGAAGCCGCGGGCGGAAAGCTAGTCCTAAATAAATCACTATCACTGATATAGTATTAATATTCAATAGCTATGCATAGAAAAATAATTTCTGTCACTACACTTGCGCATGACTATAACAACTATTACATCCTAAATGATAAAGAATAAGCGAGCTAGATGGTTGAATTGTCAGATTTAGATATAGGTAGAGATCTGAGTGAGGTAATAATTAATTGTTTGGGGTTCAATACAAGTAAATAGATACAACAAAAATACCATTTACATAGAACATAATGTTGCTGCAGATTTATTACAATAATGAACATTATGTTATTATTTAAAGTAGTAATAGAATGTCATTAAATTTCACAGTTTACTTCAAGAAAGTCTCGTCAAAACACCTATCGCAGGCGTCAATCATCATCTATACTACAAGAATGGCTCGCTTGAGGAAACCTTCGTGTTCGTGGACCAGTGGTGCGGCAGTAAGTTAATAAAGCGGCTGGCGACGTGGCGCGTGAACGCGACCAGTGGCGACGTGCGCGGCAAGACCGAAGAGTACGCCAACTATTCGCGGCCCGCCGACCTGCCTCCTGACGGCGACTCGGGCTGTGTCGTGCGCTTTGGCGATGAATTTGACCCCACCTGCTACGACGCCGAGTGCCTCGCTGCGCTGGTGCTACTCGCGCTGGCGCCTGGCGCCTGCCTGCTGGCGCGCCGGCACCTCGCGCGCCGCCGGCGGGAGCAGCAGATCCAAGCCATCGCGCGGCGCCGGCACGTGGCCACGGTGCTGGCCACTCACCTCGTGGAGCGCGGCGCGCTGGAGCTGCACGAGGAGCTCGGCGCGGGCCGCTTCGGCAGCGTGCGCCTGGCGCGGCTGCGCGGGCCTGCTCATGGCCCGCGCTACGTCGCTGCGAAGGCTCTACATGACAACGCCGCACCCTCCGAGGAGAGCGAGTTCCTCCGCGAGGCATGCATGATCGCCTCTCTCGATCACGCCCACATCGTGCGACTGGTGGGTGTGTGCATTGCAGAAGGGCCGCCGCTGGTGCTCATGGAGCTAGCATTCTTCGGTGACCTGCTGGGGTATCTGCGGGCGCGCCGCCATTTGCTGGAAGACGCGGGATCGGAAGTGCCGGCGGAGAGTGGCGAGCTGGAGCACGTTTCAGCAGAAGCACTGACTCGTTTGGCTCGCGAGGCAGCAGAGGCTCTGCAGTACCTTGGCTTGCGCGGAGTGGTACACCGCGACGTGCGTGCCGCCAACTGCCTAGTGGACGTGCGACGCTCGTTAAAACTGGCCGACTTCGGCATGGCACGCGACACGGTGGCCGGCGCGGACGGCGCGCCCGAGTACTCGTGCCGGCGTCGCGGCCTATTCCCCGTGCTAAGGATGGCTCCCGAGAGCATCGCTCACGGCGTGTTCTCGACTGCGTCCGACGTGTGGGCGCTCGGCTTACTGGTGTTGGAGCTGGTGACCCTGGGTGCGAGGCCCTACGGCTCCATGTCGTCGACGCGTGTGGTGCAGTACGTGGCGGCGGGCGGCTCCCCGCCGCTGCCCCTGGACGCGTCGCCTCAGACCCGCGGGCTGGCGCGGCTGTGCTGGGCGCGCGCGGCGGGCCGGCGCCCGAGCGCGGCGCAGGTGGCGACGTACCTGGCGACGTGGCCGCGCGCGCTCCGCCCGGCACTGCGCAGCGAGCGCGACGAGCCGGCCGATGCTGACAGTGGCTTTGGAGAATCCCCCTCCACGGAGCTGCTGCCTCCCGACTATCCTTTCGACTCTTTCGAACAGCTCGAGGATCTCGCCGCCACTCCTTAAACTGCTTAGATATGAAGTGGTACATCTCGGTGGTAGGCCTCAACATTGGCCGCCGGCATAAGTTACCACCCACCAGACAAAGTCGTGCCGCCAAGCGATTCGTCGTGTTCCGGCACGATGTCTGGTGAAGCCGTACGGAGGACGGGTCTGAGCAGTTGTGTTGCGATGTGTACGGGGTACGATGCGCCAAATGTTGTTGTGTCGGGAGTTTGGTCCTGGAGGGTAGCGGGATCCGAAGCACGGTGCTCAGCTGGCCGACCGTAGGTAGTTGGGGCCCCAAGTAGTGTGCCAGCCACATACGAAAGGCTGCCCCGCCAACTGCGAAAAATCCCGGGGTGGCCCCATCGTGCCGGTTGGCGACCAGACGAGAGGCCCCAATCCCTGGGGGGGTTCGGGCGTTCCCGCAGCCTCCAGATCAATCTCCCTCTGGCGCGGCATCATTGATCGTGTTATTTGGTTTAACATCGCATCACCTCGCTCAACTGCCGTCTTTTTTTTTAATATTTATAAACTAGTGCTTGACTGCAATCCCGCCCGATAATAAGCAGTGATGCAATCGTTGATGGTAAAGCGCACTAGCTTATTAAGCCTATTCACTCAAAAAAACTGAGTGAATAGGAAGGAAGACGGCAGTTGAGCCCTTCCTATTCACTCAATAAAATAAAATGGAAAGTCACAAAAGGAAAAGTAGGTGTGCACAGCGGGCGCACGCCCTCTCGTTTAAAGTGCACCTCTCAAACATTCGAGGTTTGCACTCCAATCACCATCACCACCTTGAGACTGAAAAGCCCCACCTACTTTTCTTGACGGAGACCCAGATCAGATGTCCGTCTGATGCGGCATACGTCAGCACCCGGGATACTCTTTGGAGCATCATTTCCTGCAGCCTGCCGGAGTCTGTGTGTATGTTCGCCATGATGTCTGTTGTCGGCGTCTCCATCACCTCGAAGACCCTCATTTTTCGTCCTTATGGCTGATGGTTGACACTGGTGTGGACAAAATTGTCTACACCTGTGTCTACCGATCACACAGCGGTGACCAGGAGACGACTCGACTGTTTGACCACCTCAGTGAAGCTGCTGACCATGCGCTGCATCGGCACCCTGACGCACAGTTCGTCGCTCTGGGGGAATTCAATGCCTGTCACCAAGACTGGCTTTTCCCATACCAGAGGACCGATAACGCTGGGAGAGAAGCGCGAAACTTTACACTATCAATGGGCCTTTCCCAGCTGGTGGGACAAGCGACTAGGGTGCCTGATGAAGCTGGTCATACCGCCAATTGTCTGGACCTTCTGCTGACCACTGATCCGGATAGAGTGTTGATACAGTTTCCTCACCGTTAGGAACTTCAGATCACTGTCTGGTGAAGTCTGTGTCGTCCTTCTCGCCACCTGATTGCAACTCGCGTGGTGAGCGGCGAATGTGGCGATACAAGTTAGCAAATTGGGATGAGATGCGCCACTTCTTCGCGTCTTATCCTTGGCAGCAGGTCTGCTTCTCTTCTGACAATCCGTCGAGCTGTGTGGACGCTATATCCGATGTGGTGCATCAAGATATGGAGTATTTTATCCCCTTTAGTGACGTGCCCGTCGGTGGCTCGGCTCGCCCATGGTTCAACGCCGACTGTGTGCTAGCTGAACAGCATTTCTTACTTGGGTTGACGCTCGTGACCGCAGAGCTCCGGATCTAAGCTCAAAGAAGAGAAAACCTTTAACCGTGCTGCCCAGTCTTACAAAAAGGCGCTTAAGAAGGCTCGCTTCGACCGCTTTACTCATTTTGGCAACAAGCTCTCTGTGCAACCATCCGGTAGCAGATCTTTCTTGTCCCTGGCCAAATCGGTCGAGGCAAACTTCTGTCGGCCCACACTGCCTCCGCTGGTTAGGCCTGATGGAGCACTGGCCCATACGGTGAGAGAGAAAGCAGGTCTCTTTGCCCATAATTCGAGTCTTGACACTAACAGTGCTACTCCACCTAAATTACCTCATTGTGGAACCTCAATGCCGGAGGTTCGCATTAGGAACAAGGAGGTTCTGAGATTATTGTGTCTTCTGGACGTGAATAAGGCTAGTGGTCCGGATGGTATACCAGCGATTGTTCTTAAGGCATGTGCGCCTGAGTTGTCTCCTGTATTGACGCGCTTGTATCGCCTCTCATTTAGGACTGGTACAGTGCCCAAGCCCTGGAAGCTTGCCAACGTGCAGCCGTGCCCAAAAAGAGTAGTCATGCCGATCCTACCAACTATCGGCCGATTTCAGTAACCTCCATACTCTGCAAGATTATGGAGCGTGTATTGAACTCGCGCCTCTTGGCTTACCTGGAAGGTAACGATCTCCTCAGTGACCGACAGTACTTTGGCTTTTACTAGAGTTTCGACGCAATCGGTCAACTGGGGACCTACTAGTGTATGCCACTCACATGTGGGGCGAGGCCCTCGAAAAAAATGTGGAAGCGATTGCCGTCTCCCCTGATGGCCTCGAAGGCCTTCGACAAGGGTATGGCACGCTGGCCTTTTGAGTAAGCTTTCAGCGTACGACATTTCCGCTGGCCTGACTGGCTGGGTAAAAGACTTCCTGACTGAATGGTCCCTCCGAGCTGTTATCGGTGGATGCTCATCGGAGCCCATGTCGACCAATGCCGGTGTTCCTCAGGGGTCTGTTCTCTCTGCAACTCTGTTACTGCTGCATATTAACGATCTGCTAATGCCCGGCATCTATGGGTATGCAGATGACAGCACAGTTGTGGAGAGATACCTGCCCGAAGCTCGGGCTAGTAAGGAATCAATCGGGTCCGAAAAAGAGGCTATGGTAGAACGTACGAGTGCTGCACTACAGGCAGTCTCCGAATGGGGCAAAACCAATCTTGTAGCATTCAATGCCGCCAAAACACAGGCGTGTCTTTTCACCGCCAAAAGGAGCCTGTACACCTTGGCTTCTACGTTTCAGGATATATCCTTGGAGTGCACTGACCGCCTTCAGTTGAGATTTCTTCGAATCTTTACTTTGGACGGTTCATTGAGTCCAAGAACTTGGCGTCATCGCAAAGGTCCGGCGGTACTTCACACCGGGGCAGCTTCTAATGTTGTACAAAGCACAGGTCCGCTCGTGTGTGGAGTACTACAGCTACATTTGGGCTGGTGCTGCGAAATATCACCTGGCTATTTTGGATTCAGTGGAGCGGCGTGCGAAAAGGCTGATTGGCGACCCAGATTTAACTCGAAACCGGTCCCAAAGCCTGGAGCACAGGCGTAGAGTAGCCAGCCTTTCGGTCTTCTATAGGATGCATTCGGCGAGTGTGCAAGGGAATTGCATGATTTAATTCCCCCATCTTCGTTCCACCATCGGACGACCCGCCTTACGACGACTTTCCACCCTCACGTTGTTGAGACCACTACGATCGGGACGAAGCGTTTCGCCTCCTAATTTATACCGCGTACATCGAGGGAGTGGAACAATTTGCCAGCGGCGGTGTTTCCGTCGGACTACAATTTGAGTGTCTTCAAGACTAGAGTGAATAGTCTCTTAATAAACTAGTGCGCTTTACCATCAACGATTGCGTCACTGCTTAGCAGCAGGCGGGATTGCGGTCAAGCGTAAGTTTATAATTTTATAAAAAAAAAAGTCAAGTAGGTCCTGTGTGGGCTTATAGGGAGATAAGGTTAATTTTAAACGTTCCATATTAATTTAGGGTTTCTTAGTTTCTTATTTATGTTATGCTGAATATTAAAAATGATTACAACAAAAATGTTTTGGACCTACATATAAAACATGCGTGGAGGCTCCAATTATCCAAAAATGTTATCTCACAATAACATCAGTTATTCTGAGGGTGGGGATATATGTGAGATTCCAGTTATATGACTATTAGATCATTTGTAAGGAGTTTAAAAAAACATAGTACTTATAAAACGTAACTTGAAAATGTGATTTTTTCTTTATGGTGCTATCAACATAAAATTTGAATTAATTGAAAGGTTTAGCTGTGAAACAGTTTTACAAATAGTTTTGAGTTGATAGGACTTTCAGTTATCGAGATATTAGCAAAAATGTGTAATATAAACTCCTAACTTTGGTTATTTTAAATATTTTTTCCTATATTTGTATGTTACAAAATATTCAAAATTATTTAAACAAGTTTGTTATATGGCCAAGTCACGTTACTTGAGTTCAAAGATAAAAAACAGTGGCAATGTAATTAAAACGACTTGGAAAATTATTAATAGTGAAACGGGAAGGTCCAGTGATAGAAATACTGACTATAGCCTGTCTATTAATGACAACATAATAAAATCAGACTGGCAAGTCTCGGAGGCATTTGAAAATTTCTTTTCGGATATTCCTGTTTCAACTACTAAATCCCTAAACTCATCACGTTCTGTTGCCGAGTCTTTGCTTAAAGAAAATGTTATTGTTTGTGATTCGGAGTTTCATTTTGAACATGTCATCAGTAGAGATATAATTAAAATCTTTCACACTCTAAATGTAAAAAAGACTGCTGACCTATGAGGTCATTCGGTGGAAGTTGCTAAGTCTATTATTGATATTGTGGCACCCACTCTAGCTGTTATCTTTAATGCTTGTATTGACTGTGGAGAGTTTCCTGATCTCATGAAAAATAGTAAAATAATACCTTTGTTTAAATCAGATAGTACATCAGACTCCACAAATTATAGACCTATTTCTGTACTACCTACCTTTAGTAAAATTTTTGAGAAATTAATTTTAAACCAAATGCTATTTTTTTGTAATAAAAATAAATTATTACATAGCAAACAGTTCAGTTTTACACGGGGTGGTTCAACTACTGATGCCGGTGTTGAACTTCTAGGACATTTCTATAATGCATGGGAGGATAAATGCGATGTGTTGGGCATTTTTTGTAATTTGTCTAAGGCATTCGATTGCGTTCTCCACGATATGTTAATCAAGAAGCTCCGCCACTACGGGATCCGGAACTCTGCACTGGATCTTATTACATCTTACTGAGTGGTAGGATTCAAAGCGTTGACGTTAATGGGAAAAGATCTTCCGAATCTCTAGTAACAATGGGAGTCCCACAGGGGTCAATTCTTGGTCCTTTTTTGTTTCTTATTTACATCAATGACCTGCCGTACCTAATAAAGGATAACCACGATATAGTGTTGTTTGCAGATGACACTTCACTTTTATTTAAACTGAAACGTCAGCAGCAGGTTACTGATGATGTAAATAGCGCGATCTCCAAAGTAGTCCTTTGGTTTAATGTTAATAATTTACTCTTAAACGAGAAAAAAACCAAATGCATTAAGTTTACTCTACCTCACGTTAGGCAGGTGGAAACTAATGTGTTGACAAAGGGAAAGGGAAAAAAACTAAGTTCTGCTGCATACGCAGTTAGGACAATTCGTAATTTGACTGATGTTAAGACGGCCCGTTTAGTGTACTTTGGCTATTTCCATAGCGTAATGTCGTACGGCATTCTGTTGTGGGGAAATGCCGCCGATATTCAAACAATATTTGTTTTGCAGAAACGAGCTGTTCGTGCAATTTATAAATTAAGTCCGAGACACTCTCTCAGAGAAAAAATTAAAGAGATTAATGTACTGACCGTGCCGTCTCAATATATTTATGAAAATCTTTTGTATGCTCATAAAAATATAAAATCGTTTAAAAAATACAGTGATGTCCATAATATAAATACTAGGAACAGGCACAAATTTATTGTACCTACAACAAGGCTCAAGAAAATAGGTGGCTCTTTCAGATGCCAATGTATACAATTTTACAATGGATTTCCAGAGATGGTTCAAGATCTGAGCCTGAATAAATTCAAATCCTTCATTAAACGTAAGCTGTGTCTTCTGACACAGCATTTTATAGTGTGAAGGATTATATTGAGGACAAAAAGGCTTGCGCTTGAGCTGCGTCCGATTTCTATACACTGATTGTTCTTTGATTTTTCCTCTTGTAGTTTTAATATGTAATTGTTTATGTTATTAATTCAAAGCCTGTATTACACACCATGTAGCCAAGCATATTGTACGTTACGGAATTGTATCGCTGACAGAGGTGTTCGGCACTTGTACAGCTATACAGGAGCTAAACTTAGTATTCGGGAACACTGTTGGAGCTGCTGAACCTTCGACAATACTATCTTAGCATTGTGTAGATTCAATTTCTTAGTATTGTATAATTGCATGGCAAACGTGTGAGCACAATGTACGAATATGCTGTAAAGCATTTATTTGTTGGGTTAGACATTTTTATTAACTCGATTGTGCTCTGGCTGTTGAGAGTATGTCTTGCTCACTCAAATGTCTCGCTGATGGTGGCGTGTGTGTTGGGTTATTAGGTTCCCTTCAATATGGTTGAGCTAAATGATGCTGATCCATACGTCATGTTCGTGAACGGACGCCGTCAGTGGGGACTGGTCATCTCTTAGCTGCCATGGCGTATTTTAATTTCTGAATTGATTTTTGTGTGTTTTCTATGGACGCTCTCAGCGTACAATATATTTCTGCATCGTTCTCACACGGTTGATTTCAACATGAATGATGTAATCAAATATTTGTAACAATAGCTTCTTGCCCGTTCTTCTCCATAGGTAGACCTACTCTATGGAATGGGCGACTAGCTTCATCTTATTGACTGACCGACCTTCTGACAATTCAAAAGTGCCTGTAACTGGTTTATTTGAAATAAACGATTTGATTTGATATAAACTTTTTATTTCTATAAGTAATGGTTTAGATTATGGTGTCATTTTATAGAATAAGTTTAAGGAATCTAAAAATGTATCACATGTAAGGGTTATATAGTATAAGCAAATTACAAATAAATATAGTAAACATAAATAAATGCCGTAGGGTTATTGTTGGCTCCATCGTGTGTTATACAGGTCTACGCTCCGACGTCTAAACACTCCGACGATGAGGTGGAGGCTATGTATAAGGACGTCAGTAGAGCCATAGATTCCTCCAAAACCCACTACACAGTTGTCATGGGGGACTTTAACGCAAAACTGGGCATGCGAGAGGCGGACGAGACGAAAGTGGGGCAATTTGGAGTTGGAAATCGGAATCCCCGAGGTCAGATGCTAATGGATTTCATGGAAAAGGAAGGACGCTTTGCGATGAATTCTTTTTTCAAGAAACCATTGCACCGCAAGTGGACCTGGATTAGCCCCGATGGTCAGACCAAAAACGAGATAGACTTCATAATGTCAACGAGAAGGAAAGTGTTCAACGATGTCTCCGTAATCCATGCGGTTAAAACCGGGAGTGATCGCCGTATTGTTAGAGGCATCTTGTCCCTCAATATTAGGCTCGAACGCTCTCGACTTATGAAGTCTACGCCCCGCCCAACTCCAAAACCCCGAAAGCTTTCAGATCGAACTGCAAAATCGCTTCGAATGCCTCGGTGAATGCGTAGATGTGGACGACTATAACAACAGTTGTGGAAACTCTCCAAACGGTAGGGTCCAAGTTTTACAAAACCCTCCGTTCAAAAGGACAGAAGAAGATCTCCGGTCTCACCCGTCGGCTAATGGAAGAAAGACGGGAGGTGGTTTTAAAATCCCCTGATGACGCTTCGCGTATCAGATGCCTTAACAGACAAATCTCACAGTCTCTGACTCGCGATATACGTCAATTTAATACAAATTGTATGAAAGAGGCTATCGAACGGAACCAGGCTCCAAAGTGTTCGCACGAGATTTTTCTGTTGGACAGAGCCTACTTGCGAAGCTGAAGACTGGGGATGGTAGGATTGTCACTTCCAAGCCCGAGCTTTTGGGTGAGATTGAGAAATTCTACGGAGAGTTATACACATCAACACGCGCACCTGTTGTAAGCCTGGCTAATGATCCTAGAGCCAGACTAACCCGACACTACACCGACGATATCCCGGACGTCTGCCTGTACGAGATTAGTATGGCCCTGAAACAGCACGATAAGGCGGCTGGAGATGATGGAATTACGGCTGAGCTTCTGAAAGCGGGTGGCCAATTGGTTCTTAAAGTGCTTCAGAAGCAATTTAATTCCGTCATACTTAAAGGCGAAACGCCTAAGGCGTGGCACAGGAGCGTGGTAGTGATATTTTTCAAAAAAGATGATAATAACCCCCTGAAAAACTATAGACCGATATCCCTCCTGAGCCATGGCTATAAGCTGTTTTCTAGGGTCATCACGAATCGTCTCGCTTGCAGGTTCGACGACTTCCAGCCTCCCGAACAAGCAGGCTTCCGAAAAGGCTTTAGCACCATAGACCACATACATACGCTGCAGCAAGTTATATAGAAGTCCGAGGAGTATAACCTTGTTATCGCATTGGGTCTTACCTGTAATGTTAACAGATAAAGGATTAAATAAATAAATAAATAAATAAATAATAAATAAATAACAAACCACTATGCTTGGCGATTGTGGACTATGAGAAGGCCTTCGATTCGATTGAGACTTGAGCGGTGCTACAGTCTCTCCAGCGGTGCCAAATTAAATTGAAATTGAAAACGCAACCATGTCAGTCCGTCTCCAGGATCAGGACTCAAAACCGATCCAACTCCGGCGTGGAGTGAGACAAAGAGATGTCATATCTCCCAAATTATTCACTGCTACAAATTGTACAGCTACACAGGAGCTAAACTTTCCACAGATTTGGGAACACTGTTGGAGCTGCTGAACCTTGGACAAAACTATCTCTTAGCATTGTGTAGATTCAATTTCTTAGTATAATTGGATGGCAAACGTGTGAGTACAATGTACGTATGTAGGCATTTATTTGTTGGGTTAGTCTTTTTTTACCCGACTACGGCAAAGCAAAAGGAGGGTTATGATTTTCACAGGTTATGTATGTATGTATGTATGTATGAATGTATGTTCATCTGTTCCCTCGTAACTTCTAAACTACTTATCAGAATTCGACATATGACATATCATTAGAAGCGTCTTAATTGTCCTCTGGTTATAGGCTATATGGGGTTTCACAAAATCTAATGTGGCGCCCTCTATCGGACAAAACATACAGAGTAAAAAAATAAAGTTAAGATAAATATGCCGTGTTAAAGCATTTTACTTGTACATTTTGAATATATATATATATATATACAGTATGTTAAATAACAGAGGGCGTTCCCTTCAACTCGTTAATATATATCATTAATAGATTAAAATAAAAATATAGCGTCCTCATTACACTCCAGTTACACATTCCAAACGGAAGTTGTTATTATGAAGAAATTAATTAACAACTTGCCAAACCATAGTTTCTCAAAACCATCATGGGATTATCTTCAAAATATTCAACTAGCAGATCCAGATTTCAACGTTTGTCGTCCGATCGATTTATTGCTGGGAGCAGAAGTTTACTCGGAAATCATCATGTCTGGCATAATCAAGGAAAACGTATCTCTACCAATAGCACAACAGACTCAGCTCGGCTGGATTTTGAGCGGCAATGTCAAGTCCTATCAATGCAACGTTATCATGAACAATATAGAAGACATACAAAGGTTTTGGAGCATTGAAGATGTCATCGATCCCGACACTAATATGTCCTCTGAAGACCAGCAATGCCTTCAACAATATCATTCGGAAACAGTACCACGAGATGATGGGAGATACGTGGTCAGACTGCCACTGAAGCCAGATATCAACGAGAAACTGGGAGAATCAAAACAAAGAGCCGTAGCACAATTTTATCAACTGGAAAGAAAATTTTCAAGAAATAAGAATATTTCCGAAGATTACAAGACATTCATCAACGAATACATCAAACTGGGTCACATGCGTAAGTGCACACAGAAAATACTGCCGGATTGTATTTTACCGCACCTTTGCGTTTTACGCCCGGACTCGGCAACAACATCGTTGCGAGTTGTATTTAACGCATCAGCAAAAACTTCGACGGGCTACAGTCTTAATGATTTAATGTACAGCGGTCCGAATCTACAACAGGATTTGTTTACACTAATTCTGAAATGGAGACAGTACGAATATGCAATCACAGCTGACATCGAGAAAATGTTCCGACAGATCTTGTGTAATGAAAAAGACCTACAGTATCAGAAAATCGTGTGGCGTGACTCACCTACCCAATTGCTTAGAGAATATGAGTTGACTACAGTCACATATGGCACTAAAGCAGCTCCATTCCTGGCCATGATGACGTTGAAACGGTTAGCAAAAGACGAACGTTCAAGATACCCTACAGCATCTGCGGTACTGGAACAGTGTTTCTACATGGATGACCTTCTAGCAGGTCACCACAGTATAGAGGAAGCCGAGCAACTCAAGGCTGACCTAATTAATTTGCTGAAATCTGGTGCATTTAACTTGCGAAAATGGTCGTCAAATAACATTGGTATACAAGAATCAATATCAGACAAGGAACAAGCATTCGAATTCAGGCATCAAGAATCAACCAAAACTTTAAGACTGCGCTGGCACCCCCAGGACGATCAATTCAAGTTCCAGTTGAAGATAGACACATCATCATTGACACCATCCACTAAAAGATCATTATTATCTGACATTTCAAAGATATTTGATCCGCTCGGCTGGCTGTCTCCAGTATCCACCAAACTGAAACTTTTGTTCCAAAAAGTTTGGTCGTTGAATCTTCAATGGGATGACGCAGTACATACAAACATCAATGAAGAATGGCTTAAAATAAAAAGGAGTTACCACAAATCGAACATATTAACGTACCAAGATGGCTTCAAACGCCAAAAAATGCAAACATAGAGTTGCATAGGTTTTGTGACTCATCAGAAAAGGCCTATGCGTGTGTAATTTATGGCAGAATTATCAATTCGGAAAAGGTGGAGTGTCAATCCCCTGTGATCATAGTAGCAGGAAAATCAAAGCTCGTGCCTGTCAACAAATCAGTATCTCTGCCTAGATTGGAGCTTTGCGCTGCACATTTGTTGTCAAAACTGATGAAGGTTGTCACGAACTGTTTATCAACACATAACGTACGAATATATGGTTGGTGCGATTCGACTGCAGTACTAGGTTGGCTCCATGGTGATCCGAATCGCTGGAAACCATTCGTGGCTAACAGAGTAGTACAGATAACGGAGATAATATCAACAAATACCTGGCGATATGTAAAATTGGCCGAAAATCCAGCTGACTGCGCGAGCCGAGGATTATCAGCGAATCAACTGCAACATCATCCTCTTTGGTGGCACGAACCCACCTGGCTATCAACATTCACAGTAAACAACAATCAGGATCTACCAACTTACGTCACTCATGAAGAAATCAGAAAGTCAATAAAAAGTAATGCAGTTCAACAAAATGAAGACATTGTTTTAAAATTATTGAACAAATTCAGCAACTTTGAGCTAGCAGCGCGCGTTCTTGCTTGGACTTTGCGCGCCATATTTCGCAAACAACACAAACCGAAGTATTTGACTGTCAGCGAAATAAAAATCGCTAAACATCTTTTAATCAAACAAGTACAGCTGACAGTATTTAAGGAAGAGGTATCTAGTCTCCGAGATCAGAAACAAATAGACGCGAAGAGCAAATTGCTAAAGCTGAACCCGTTTTTGGATCAAGACGGCCTACTGAGAGTCGGTGTCAGACTGAACAACGCGAAGATGAGCCAGAACATGAAGCATCCTCTTCGCATTCCCCACAACACTCATCTCAGTGCCTTATTGATCGACCAAGGACATCAGATGTCACTCAAGAGACCAATTACGAAATTGTCCATTTTGCCGATCAACGACAATAATCAAAGCCACGATACAGAAAAGCAAGAAGGTCAAACAACAAACAAGAAATATTTGAAGCCCGCCTCATCAAAATTGTGCAACTTTATAATTACGACACTCGTACTTCTGATGTTTATTTGCTCAGGAACGTGTGAATACAAAATTTCCAAAGTTGCAGAAAATAAAAACATATTTTTTGATAAACTCGCTAATATGAAATTGGAACGTGAAGAATGGAAACTCATCGTTTATTGCGACATGGCTCCGTATTGGCAAGGAATTAACCTTCTGAACAAGTTTATCACTCATCTGGACAACATGTGTTCAAGGGATCAAAGACCACAATGCAACGTAGTCCGATTACAACTGCTCCACGGGTACAATGAACTTGAACACTACCATAATCTTTTGCTTGGTCAGCAAGGTCAAGTTCGCCGACGTCGCGGGCTTATCAACGGCATTGGCTACGTCGCACATAGTTTGTTTGGAGTTTTGGACGAAACATTCGCCGAACAATATCAGAAAGATATTGCCTTAATAAGAAGCAATCAAAAACATCTTAGCCATCTGTGGAGAAACCAAACGTCAGTTGTGGAGGCTGAGCTAAATGTCATCAAAAGAGAATGTCACGATTCCAGGACTGATTTGAATTTAATTAATTCATATCTATACTTTTGTTGTGTACAATGCAGTGTACGAGTCATATGCGATAACAATATTACGATCGAGCAACTCAGCAAAACAGGTGTCATTACACTGGGAGACAGTTGCGTCATTAAAGACAGAATGTTTACGATTTATGCACATAGATTGTTATCAAATACAATTAAAACGAAGATCGATGTCATGAACATTGAAATTCCACCAATAAATCACATAATTAATCTGTCTATACCTCTCATCGCTCCACTGAATGAGACAGACAATATCACCGGACAACGGGAAGACATAAAGGCGATAGAAAAAGCACTCAAAGAAATGAAATCCAGTCAGGAACTGGCAGATCAATTGACATTCCATGACATTCACCATTATGTCGCCATCTACATCTTGGTTGGGATCATCATGGTCGGCATCATCTTGTACGCATGGCAACGCATGGGAGCGCGCCAGCCGTGTCCGGCGCCCGCACCTCCGGCAGCTGAGCAGGCGGAGGCTAGCGTGAGCTATGTAGCTCCCGTTGCCACCGCTGCGGGTCGACCTACCATCGCCACAACTAGCAGAGGGTCTTCGCCTTCCGTCCGGACTCAATTCAATGAAATACCTTAAGCTTAGTTTATTTAAGTTTGTAAGCAAAATTGTTAATTATCATCTTGTAAATCATTATACTTCATCTCATTCACATCTTCTTGGGCCCCGGAGCATGTACAGTGCAAGCACGCACAAATATGACATCGTTGTGTCAGCACTTTACTCGCTACGCGCGGTCTATACTTTAGTACACAATTGTCATTCAAATCGCGTGCACTCATTATCATTCAATTAAATTCTATTTTTACGTACTCTTGCGTATTAATCGAACTATCATCATTAAAAGGTGTAAAGACCCTACAAGCATAGAAAAATAAGCATAAAAAAGTCGTCATGTATAAATAAATTGCGACGTTGCCGTCTTTCATGTTCGCGTGTACAGTGTGTTTCTTTTACATGTCAATATAAAATTTTTATTGAATATTTTCTTATTGGAAAAAATTTTAAAACATTTTGTTTTCGAATGGAAATATTTTTTTTAGCATGTATGTATGCTATACTATTTCGGGTTAACGGGAACGCCCTCTGTTAGTTAACATACTGTATATATATATATATATATATATATATATATATATATATCTTTATATATATAATTCTGCTGTACGTGTGTATGTCATTGAACTCCTCCTAAACGGCTTGACCGATTTTAATGAATTTTTCTGTATGCGTTTGAGTGGTGATCTGGATGGTTTAGATTCACAAATCAGCCCGGCAGATGGCGCTGATAGCTTGAAGAAGCATGTGATCTCGGAAACGACCCTAACGATTTCGCTGAAATTTAATATGTGGGGGTTTTCGGGGACGAGAAATCGATCTAGCTCAGTCTTATGTCTGGGGAAGCGCATGTTTTCGAGTTTTCTCTTTCGCAATATTTCACGCATAATATGGGCGCTAATTTCGCGTGGCTTGAAATAGCGGCTGTAGCGTAGTCGAGTATGGTCTACTCGCGATGGCTGGTGTTGGCGGTTCAAACCCGGCCAATCACGAGTTTTTTTAGTTAATCACAAGTTTATAGTTTTTTTTAATTTTTGTAGTTACTTAAAACGAAAATTGTACATAAGAACTAAAAGGGGCAAAAAAAAAATATTTTTAGGGTTCCGTACCTCAAAAGGAAAAAACGGAACCCTTATAGGATCACTTTGTTGTCCGTCTGTCTGTCTGTCTGTCTGTCTGTCTGTCTGTCTGTCACCACCCTTTATCTCAAGAACGCGTGGACGTATCAAGCTGAAATTCTCATGAAATACTCGGGTCTATTGTCCCTTTAAGCTGTGAAAATATCAAACTTCTAAGCCAAGCCAATCAAAAGATACAGCCGATTATGTCGATATTTTCAACAAATTTTCGACACTCGCAAAGGAATCAAAACCTACAGGATACTTCCCGTAAACTCAGAATCTTGAAAATTGGCATGAAGCATTGTCATATAATGCAAATATAGGAAAAATTGCGAAAATCAAATTTTTTTAGTTATATAATATAAATAAACATATTTTAATGAAATGGAACTTACTACCTTATTTCTCACGAACAAATAAAGTTATCAAATTGAAATTTATACCAAATACCTAGGTCTATTGTCCCTTTAAGCAGTGAAAAAATCAAACTTCTAAGTTAAAGCGATCAAAAGATACAGCAGTTTATACAGACACCTTAGACGAATTTCCGTCACACGCTAGGGAATCAAAACCTACAAGCAAAGACATTAAAATTATATTTACAATAGACAGGATATCACGAACAAAATCGTAAGCCAATACTTTTATCGACTTGGTTAAAAGTCGCTCAGCCTAGTCTGCGCGTCAGGACGTAATTTGTGTCCACCAAGAATAAACATTTTCTAAGGAAATATGCCATGTTGCGCTTTGTGTTACTGTACATCTCGTTATAGTAAAACGACTGGACCTAACTTCGGAATGTTTTTCTATGAATTATTTATATTTCGTCTGCAATTCAAATTTAAAAAAATCTTAGTTCTAGAAAATTTTCCATTATTTGTAATAAGCGCCCTCTATTGTTGAGTAGTTTTACTATTTTCTTGTAGAGATGTAGTAATGTTGTTTATCGATTTAGTTATCGATAATACTTATTAAGATGAATAAATACATTTTGTTGTATTTTATTGACATTTAAAATATAGCTAAATAAACTTAATATATTACTATATTTCAAGTTTATTTATTATTAACTCTATTTAAACATCTTCTTCTTCTTCCTCAGCCTATAGATGTCCACTGCTGGACAAAGGCCTCCCCCAAGGCTTTCCACGATGACCGGTCTTGTGCTGCCCGCATCCATCGGCTTCCCGCGACCTTCACCAGGTCATCGGTCCACCTTGTGGGGGTCTCCCTACGCTGCGTCTTCCAGTACGTGGCCGCCACTCCAGAACCTTGCTGCCCCATCGGCCATCGGTTCTACGAGCAATGTGCCCTGCCCACTGCCACTTGAGTTTAGCGACTCGCAGCTATGTCGGTATTGTCGGTATTGTCGGCGAGAGCTATGTCGGTGACTTTGGTTCTTCTGCGGATCTCCTCATTTCTGATTCGATCACGCAGAGAAACTCCTAGCATAGCTCTTTCCATTGCCCTTTGTGTGACTCTGAGCCTTCGTATGAGGCCCATTGTGAGCGACCACGTTTCAGTTCCGTAAGTCATCACTGGCAACACACACTGGTCAAAGACTTTAGTCTTGAGACACTGTGGTATCTTGGACGACGAGAAGATGTAGCGTAGCTTCCCGAACGCTGCCCAACCGAGCTGGATTCGCCGAGACACCTCTTTCTCGAAGTTGGACCTACCTATTTGGACTTTCTGTCCCAGGTATATATACTCGTCAACAACTTCGAGTGCAGAGCAACCAACTACAATTGGAGTGGGTGCGACGTGAGAGTTCGACATGATCTTCGTCTTATCCATGTTCATTTTTAGACCCACTTGTTGGGAAGCTCTGCTGAGGTCATTGAGCATTTTGCCCAAGTCTTCCAGGGTCTCAGCCATGACCACGATATCATCTGCGAAACGGAGATTAGTGATGTACTCGCCGTTGATGTTGATGCCAAGTCCTTTCCAGTCCAGGAGCTTGAAGACATCTTCCAACGCAGCAGTGAACAATTTAGGAGATATGACATCTCCTTGTCTCACTCCACGCTGCAGTTGGATCGGTTTCGAGTCCTGATCCTGGAGACGGACTGACATGGTGGCGTTTTTGTACAAACACTTTATCACCTCAATGTATCGATGGTCAATTTGGCACCGCTGGAGAGACTGTAGCACCGCCCAAGTCTCAATCGAATCGAAGGCCTTCTCATAGTCCACAAACGCCAAGCATAGTGGTTTGTTATACTCCTCGGACTTCTGTATAACTTGCCGCAGCGTATGAATGTGGTCTATGGTGCTAAAGCCTTTTCGGAAGCCTGCTTGTTCGGGAGGCTGGAAGTCGTCAAACCTGCGAGCGAGACGATTCGTGATGACCCTAGAAAACAGCTTGTAGACATGGCTCAGGAGGGATATCGGTCTGTAGTTTTTCAGGAGGGTATTGTCACCTTTTTTGAAAAACAAAACCACCACGCTCCTGTGCCACGCCTTAGGCGTTTCGCCTTTAAGAATGACGGAATTAAATAGCTTCTGAAGCGCTTTAAGAACCGGTTTGCCACCCGCTTTCAGAAGCTCAGCCGTAATTCCATCATCTCCAGCCGCCTTATCGTTCTTGAGCTGTTTCAGGGCCATACCAATCTCGTACAGGCTGACGTCCGGGATATCGTCGGTGTAGTGTCGGGTTAGTCTGGCTCTAGGATCATTAGCCAGGCTTACAACAGGTGCGTGTGTTGATGTGTATAACTCTCCGTAGAATTTCTCGATCTCACCCAAAAGCTCGGGCTTGGAAGTGACGATCCTATCATCCCCAGTCTTCAGCTTCGCAAGTAGACTCTGTCCAACAGACAATTCTCGTGCGAACACTTTGGAGCCTTTATTCCGCTCGATAGCCTCTTTAATACAATTTGTATTAAATTGGCGTATATCGCGAGTCAGAGACTTTGAGATCTGTCTGTTAAGGCATCTGATGCGCGAAGCGTCATCAGGGGATTTTAAGATCACCTCCCGTCTTTCTTCCATTAGCCGTCGGGTGGGACCGGAGATCTTCTTCTGTCTTTTTGAACGGAGGGTTTTGTAGAACTTAGACCCTTCCGTTTGGAGAGTTTCCACAAACCTGTTGTTGTAGTCGTCCACATCTACGCATTCACCGAGGCATTCGAAGCGGTTTTGTAGTTCGATCTGAAAGCTCTCGGGGTTTTGGAGTTGTGTTGACGCTGGACGGAGCGTAGACTTCATAAGTCGAGAGCGTTCGAGCCTAATGTTGAGGTTCAAGATGCCTCTAACAATACGGTGATCACTCCCGGTTTTTACCGCATGGATCACGGAGACATCGTTGAACACTTGCCTTCTCGTTGACATTATGAAGTCTATCTCGTTTTTGGTCTGACCATCGGGGCTGAGCCAGGTCCACTTGCGGTGCAATGGTTTCCTGAAAAAAGAATTCATCGCAAAGAGTCCTTCCCTTTCCATGAAATCCATTAGCATCTGACCTCTGGGATTCCGATTTCCAACTCCAAATTGCCCCACTTTCGTCTCGTCCGCCTCTCGCATGCCCAGTTTTGCGTTAAAGTCCCCCATGACAACGGTGTAGTGGGTTTTGGAGGAATGTATGGCTCTACTGACGTCCTCATACATGGCCTCCACCTCATCGTCAGAGTGTTTAGACGTCGGGGCGTAGACCTGTATAACCTTTAACGAATATCGTTTTGTTATTTTCAGTACAAGGTACGCCACCCGAGTCGAAAGGCTCCCGACTTTAACCACGCTGTTCACGAGGGACTTGTGGACAATAAACCCGACACCACCCTGGGACAGCTGGTCGCCTTCCCGGAAATAGAGCAGGTTGCCAGACTTCAGGATTATCGAGTCCTCTCCCTCTCTTCGGACTTCAGATAACCCCACAATGTCCCAGCGCAACCGGCTCAGTTCTTCCTCCAGTTCGACAATCTTCTCATCGGTCCGTAGTGTGCGCGTGTTAAATGTTGCCAGGGCCAAAGGTCGTCGTTTGTGATGGTAGCCGGACCTCTGCCGGAGATTCTTAGCACCCCTTGCTCCGCCGTAACCGAGTCCGCTACCGTAGACTGGAATAGCGGAGCTGCCGGGGACTAGGGGCCTGGGCTGTATCGTGTGCATCATTGGGGGGGTTTGCCATAATCCCCACGCTTGGCAGGCGGGTTGGGGATCGCAGTGATTTGATATTACACAGGAGAAGCGCTGCTGCCCGCTTCCCTGGTGATTTCCCTTAGTCGCCTCTTACGACACCCACGGGAGGATATGGGTTGGTACAATTCTAGGCCCGGTACCACACGGGGCATATTTAAACATAATCATATCATATTAATAAACAAAATTGAATGAACAATTACTATTCATTTATCTAGGTTTTTGTTATTTTTGGTTTCCGAATAAAAATAATGTCGTAGGGAAAAAGTGGATACCATTTGTCCAGATAGACCGTAGAGAAGAAAATTGGCTTCCGTCTCATTCGTCGAAATTATGCTCAATGCATTTTAAAAGAGAAGTTATCTACTTTGGAAAGACTTGTCGATCAAATTTAAAAAAAAAGGATCGGTACCTTGTATTAGAAATGAAATAGTAAGTTATTAATTTCAGTACTTTTTTACTTAACCGTAAAAATTGGAATAAAATTTACGGTTAAGTGTATAAGTACATAGATTACATAACTTATTTATAATGAAATATATTCATAAAATATGTAGGTACGTATATGTAGTACAATGATTGCGAGCTACTTTGTGATTTTGAGGATTCCGTACCTAAAAGGTAAAACGAACCATGAGACTTCTCTGTTCGTCTGTCCGTCTGTCACCAGGCTGTATCTCATAAACCGTAATAGCGAGACAGTTGTAATTTCCAGAGATTGTGTTAGTATTTCTGTTGCCGCTATAACAACAAGTACTAAGAATAAAAATAATAAAATATTTAAGGGGGCTCCCATACAACAAACGTGAATTTTTGCCGTTTTTTGCTCCATATTAATAACGGAAACAGATAGACGCTTAAAATGTTCACAGAATATTTGGTTATATATTCAAATTACAAATAAATAATTAAAATAAAATAAATCCTGAAGGCGGATACAATAACCCATACAATAACCGTGATTTTTTTGCCGTTTTTAAAGATAATGGGGTACGAATCTTGTAAAGGTCTTGCTCCAGCAGACTGCCATTTTTGTCGTGATTTGGACAATTATCTACGTGACAAGAAGTTTTCTTCCCAGGAGGCAGTTCTGCTTTCACACAGTTTGTGCAGTCTAGATCCTCAGAGTTCTATCACAAAGGCATAAACGACCTTCCTATATATTGATTATAAATGAATTATTTAAAAATTAAAAAATAAGCAATTATTTACATTTTCAGTACTAATTGGCAATTTTAAACTTTAACGCCTATTATATTAAAATAATTATATAAATAAGAAACTTGTAAACTTGAAATTACCCATAATTATTCTGTTTCCTAATTTTTTGTTTCAAGCTATCATAATGCGAAAAAACATCGTCGTAGTAACTTCTTTGAATATTATCGATAACTTTATATCGAAATGATACAAACCCTACCACAGTTTTTTGCATTGCCATTTAAAAATATTTGCAAACAAACGTGTAAAAAGAATAATTTTGCTAAAAACGAAATGCAAACGAAAATTGCAAAACAAAATGCGCTTTATGGCCTAAAAGGTCTATTACACTCAAAAATCGCAATAAACTGAGCGTTAAAATAATTCGTAAGCATAAAACATCTAAAATGCCAATAGACGGTGTCACGGTAAATGAATAGTAGCGAATAAAATTCTAAAACAGTTTTTGTTTGTACAAGACAAGTTTCACTTAATTTATTTACTTTTTAATATTTATTTACCCGATTTGAACTATACTAGGGTATTAAATCGGATCTGGCAACATAGACCACACTGGCCACCTATCGGGCAATAGCTGAATATATTACTTATTTCATTTTTAACCGACTTCAAAAAGGAGGAGGTTACTCAATTCGACCGTATATATGCTTTTTTTATGTTTGTTCGCGCATAATTTCGTCGTTTATGAACCGATTTTGATAATTCTTTTTCTGTTGGAAAGAAGACGTTCCCAAGATGGTCCCATGATAAGGATATCAGGGTTTGATGGTGGAAGACCAGAGAAAACAAGGGGAACTTTCAAAAATTGCAGCGGCGACTAGTTCATTTCTTAGCATTTTCATTAAGTATTTTAAAGCACTACTATTTAATAAAGGTCTGGAGTAGATCTGATGATGGAGCCTGGAGACAGTCGAAGGAACTCCTCAACAGTTCACAGCAGCTACCTTGTGTTTGTGCTTGAATAATTTGTATTGACAAGAACCTTACACCTAGATGGGTGGTGACTGTCATTAGGGAGCTGATGATGATGTCAAGGTCAGTTCAGGGAACTCCTAAACGATTTACAGTAGCTACCTTGTATTTGGACTCAATTCATTTATATTGATAAGACCTTTGCACCCATTGGGTTAAAATAATGGTCTGCAGTAAATTTGATGATGAAGACCATAGGCAGTTGAGGGAATACTTATGGGTAAAAATTAAAGTAAACTAAATTACGTCGTTTTCCAACTATATTTGCATCAGCTTCCAGTCTGACCGGATGCAACTGAATACATAGTACTTTTAACAACTAAAAAGTGTAAAATAAAAACTTTTTTACAAAAAAACAACCGACTTCCAAAAACCACTACAAAGTGAAAAATAACTAATTTCGGAAGTCGGTGTCAAAAATTTATATACAAAACCAAAGACACCGACTTCCGAAATTAGTTATTTTTCACTTTGTAGTGGTTTTTGGAAGTCGGTTGTTTTTTTGTAAAAAAGTTTTTATTACTATTTGATGTCTCCAATTGTCGATCTAATTTTGCTATATTGTACTAGATGGCGGAACTGAGCCATGGGATCACAGTTTTTCTATGCCATTTTGACACATGCCCTCTCTATATATCTTAAATCTCTTTGCTTAAAAGGTACTTCCCGTGAACTCAGAATCTTGAAATTCGGCACGAAGCAACGTTATATTATAGTACAGACAGATAAAGGAAAAATTGCGAAAATGATAAATTTGAAGTTTCATAAAATATTAAAACACTATTTTTGCTTACATGACATAAAATATTTTTTTAATAATTATAAACTTACTACCTACCCTTTTTCACATGAACGCGTAGAGATATTAAAGTTGAAATTCATATCAAACACTTCTTAAATCTAATTGCCTCTAAACTGTGAAAAATTCTTAAATCAATGCTAGTATTATAAATGCGAAAATAACTCTGTCTGTCTGTTACGCTTTCCCGCCTAAACCTCTCAACCGATTTTGATGAAGTTTGGCACAGACAATCTTTAGACCCTGAGAAAGAACATAGGCTACCTTTTATCCCGGAAAAATTTGATGTTCCCGAGGGGAATTTAAACAGCGCGATATAACCGAACTCCACGCGGGCGAAGCCGCTGGCGGAAAGCTAGTACGTCATAAATTGTAAGCCGCTACGTTTGTACGGCGGAACCCTCGGTGTGCGAGTCCGACTCGCATTTGGCCGGTTTTTATTTTTTATTTAACTAAAATTGTACTTATGAAATAAAAGAGGAAAAATAAATAGAAATAAATAAATATTTAAGATTTTTTATTTTTACATAAAGAGACTGAAGCAAGAGCTCAGCTCTAGGGTAGAGAGAGGCATGATATCTTTGTTAAAAATGTAGATGACAATCATGCTTTCCATGGGTATATTCCTAAATCTGCTGTACGTGTGTACGTCACTGAATTCCTCCTAAAGGGCTAGCCCGATTTGAATGAAGTCTATGTATATAAATGAAAGTCGTGTTAGTTACTCTATTTATAACTCAAGCACCGCTTAACCAGTATGGCTCAAAATTATTAGGGAGGTAGATAAGAACTGGGAAAAGGACATATCACATAGGATACTTTTTATCCCGTTCCCGTTATCTTTAAAACCGTAAATCTTTAAAACTGCGAAACAGATTTTGATGAGGTTTTTTTTTAATAGATAGAGTAATTAAAAAGAAACTTTTATATGTATAGTTAGAAATGATCATATTCTCCCCCCCCCTCCCCCCATTTGCCTATAAAAGGCAGGGCATTTCGTCGAGCGGGGCAAACTCTGTAGGAGCGTCGAGTCGGCACCACCTGTCGCTGGTCGTCCTCCGCTGGGCTTCCCTCAGGGCAACTGGGGGTCTCACCTGGCGGGGACTGACCGCCGGAGTGCCATGAAGAAAGCAGCAGGGTCGTGAGTGGATCCTGTGGCGCGCCTATAGAATAACACATAGCAACCATTTACACAGACGTGCGCAACTCACGCACGTAACCGACACTTCCGACAGGCCATTGTCGCCAACCCGAAGAGAGGCCCGTAGTTATGGGTCGACTAAATCGACTCCGCGGCCGGGGGGCATAGCCCTGGATCCGCTCGCCACGCCCCCTGACGGGGGCGTCGCGATTTCCCGAACTTGCGGAGCGGGGCATTCGCACTTCATTTTCCGTGGTGTACGGTCGTGTCCGACACTAATTGTGTACAACTTGAGTATTTAATAAGTAAATAAGAGTAAGGAATATTTATTATTTGTAAGTACCTACTTTTGATTTGTAAAATTGGTGATTTATTTGTATTTTTGTCTATTGATTTAATTATGTTTTAAATCAATAAATAAGTGTCAAGATTTTATTTGTTTTTAAATACTTTCCACTTCTGGATCCTAAATGTATAATAACATCCATTAAATTGTGGAGAAACACTATCCCTCGCCCACATGTGGGAGTGACGAGAGGAGGCATAACTCCGTTGCCGCGAAAAATCGCAGTACAGCAGACAGAGACATGGAAAGTGTGATTGTCGCAATCCAGCACTGAGCACGCCACAAACACCAAAATCCTCTCTTTGAGGATTAGCTAGAGAGGCGTCACGGCGTCTTCACCTTCCGACTGACGTAGGTCCTCACCAGACACGGCTGTTTCGGGAGGTTCCTGTTCCGTATAAGGCGGGAGGAAACGCCAGGGTGACCACTGTGTGTATCGCCCTGAGGACACGGTGGAGCAAATGGTGGAGGTCTGCCCGGCTTGGGTAAAGCACAGCCGTGTCCTCGCGGTGGCGATCGGCTGCGATCTCTCGCGTCCGACCTAGGTCCGGGCCATAGTCCGGAGCAAGAGTGCACGGCAAGCTTTCACCTCCTTCTGTGAAGCAGTGATGCTGGCAAAGGAGGAGGCGGAGCGCGTGAGGGAGCGGAAATCCCACTACCCTCACGCCTCAAACCGCCGCAGGAAGCGCCCTGGTCAGGAGGCAACATCGGACTCCACCCACCTCAGACCACCGTAGGCGCGGGCTTGCGGGCGGCGAGCGATAGGCAGCTAGCCTCCTGGTAAGAACCAGGCCCGGGTTGACGGCGCGGCGCGGCGGCATCTCTTTGAGGCGCGGTGTTTCACACGCGCCTCAAAGAGATGTCAGCACACCTTGAAGGGGTCCACGAGGACTGGTCCACAGGGTTACTGGTTGGTTAAAATAGAAACCATGGCACTGGTCGTTGCATAGGCAAGTGAAGGAACACGGGTGAATTTTAGTCAATAAAAGTCTGACACGCTCTTCCGCTCCGCCCAGAGCGGGAGAGGTCAATTGATGATTTCCCATCCAAAACAAAAAAAAAAAGAACTGAAGAAGAGCAAGAAATTGCACTTGAAGAGCGCAGCCTTAGTATGGCTCGACTTCGTGCTTCTCACTCACACACAAAAGGGAGGCAGCCCGTGGCAATGCGAAATCGTCGAGCAAACCTCAGAGATCAAGCGCTAGATAATTTACGAAGCACAAGAAGAAATTCATTAAATACTGATTTGAATCGGGCAGCGTTTCAATACGCATATAATATAGCGCAATGGCGTTCGCATTGGGCCAATGGATGTTGTTTGCGAGTATTGTAGCACATTAAAGATTTCCGGAGAACCGCCAGGATTGTGCTCCCAATTAAAGAATCATTGAGTAATAATATTTATTTATTTAAAATTATCCTAATTTAAAAAGTAGTCATGTGATATTGCCTTTAAGGCGGAACGAAGTTCGCCGGGTCAGCTAGTATATATATATATATATATATATTACTAGCATTTGCTTGTGACTTTACCTGTATTCATGGGCTGATTGCATATAATTTACATCTTTTCGTTCATAGCTTCTTTACTACTTATCAGAATAAGACCACTGCAGTACCATTAGAAGGGCCTTAATATTCTGTTGGTTATGAGCTATAAAGCTTGTCACCAAATTTAGTATTGCGCCCTCTAGCGGACAAAAAGTTATATGTAAATATAAAATTAAAATAAATATATCGTGTTTGGCATCAATTGAAAGAGCTTCACGAGTACTTTATGTTGGTACATAATTACAGGAATGCTTTTTAGTTCATCAATTTAGATTTTGCTAATATTATGCGCCACAAATACACTTCAACACCAAAATAGTACAAATAATAAAAAGTAGAAAAACTAAAACCCAACTACGACAAAAAACGACGCTGAAAAAGTATAAAACAAGATTTTCAGAATACTGCACTAAACAAAGTTGCTAGTTTTCAAGTTTGGAAAGGCGTAGTCACACGTTACACATACCTACCGTAGCACTTTGACAACGTGTGACTGCGGTTTTCCAAACATGAAAACTAGCAACTTTGTTTAGTGCAGTATTCTGGAAAATCTTGTTTTATACTTTTTCAGCGTCGTTTTTTGTCGTAGTTGGGTTTTAGTTTTTCTACTTTTTAATATATTGACTTGATTGTGCTCTGGCTGTTGAGAGTATGTCATGCTCACTCAAATGTCTCGCTGATGGTGGCGTGTGTGTTGGGTCATTAGGTTCCCTTTAATATGGTTGAGCTGAATGATGCCGATCCATACATCGGCGACTGGTCATCTCTTAGCTACCACGGCGTATTTTAATTTCTGAATTGATTTTTGTGTTTTCCATAATGGACGCTCTCATCGTACAATATATTTCTGCATCGTTCTCACACGGTTGATTTCAACATGAATCATCATCATCATCCCAGCGTTACCTAATCCCAGTCGCATCCGAAGCCTTGTCAGCTTTGGAGTCTGGGGTCCGCCGCTTTACCAGTCCAACTGCTGATATGGCTAAACTTCGACATTTTCCGTGAAGCGACTGCCGTCTGACCTCCACAACCCGAAGGCGACATCGAAGCATTGCAGTTAGACCAATTGTTGGACTTTTGAGGGCTCCAACTACCCGTAACGACTGCCACTAGATGTTCGTATAGCAACCGGGACCAACGGCTTAATGTGCTTTCCGAGGCACGACCAGACCAGTGCAAATGTTCATATTCATGCATACAAATATTTGCACTGTGCGGGGATCGAACCCGCGCCACCTTGCGCAGCGGTCGCGTGCGCTACCGCTACGCCACGGAGGCTTTTTTTTTTTAATTGGGACAAAACCCGCCACACTGTTCCCAACCTCCGCTATTCTTTTCTGATTAATTTCGTTGCGGGACGCCACGGAGGCTGTCAACATGAATGATGTAATCAAATATTTGTAACAATAGCTTGAAAATTTAAACGACTGTCCATGGAGTTTCTTGCCCGTTCTTCTCCATAGGTACCTACTCTTTGGAATGGGCGACTAGCTTCATCTTATTGACAGACCGACCTTCTGACAATTCTAAAGTGCCTGTAACTTGTTTATTTGAAATAAATGCTTTGATTTTCATTTTTGCTGCGTTGGAAGATGTCTTCAAACTCCTGGACTGGAAATTTCATGTATAAAAAAGTACTCTGTGACTGGAAAGGACTTGGCATCAACATCAAAGTGTCACGTTAATTTTTCATTGGAGTTTTAAATTATTTATATTGTTGTTTACTAAATAAAAGTGCGTGATTTGTGTAGTAAAAAGTGCATTTAGTAAATAATTTGTAAAGAACATTGAGATGTCGCAGTACAATAATAAAAAGTTAAAAAACTAAAACCCAACTACGACAAAAAACGACGCTGAAAAAGTATAAAACAAGATTTTCAGAATACTGAACTGAACAAAGTTGCTAATATAGTTGCAAGTAAATGGACACAGTAGACTCTACCAAGATGCCTTCGTTGTAAATTGACAATAATGTCTTACGATACTATTCTGAAGTATGCAATATTCACTATTTAGAGATAAATTTTCATGTTTGGAAAACCGCAGTCACACGTTATGAAAGTGCTACGGTAGGTATATGTAACGTGTGACTACGCCTTTCCAAACATGAAAATTTATCTCTAAATAGTGAATATTGCATACTTCAGAATAGTATCAGTTCAGAAGGCATATCTCTGTGTCCATTTAAACTCTTGTTTTCAGTATTCTGAAAATTTTTTTATACTTTTTCAGCGTCGTTTTTTGTCGTAGTTGGGTTTTAGTTTTTTAACTTTTTATTATTTGTACTATTTTGGTGTTAAAGTGTATTTGTGGCGCGTAATATTAATAAAAGTTAAATTGACGAACTAAAAACTAGGTAGTTAACATACGACATCTCTTTTGACTTATGTATCGGCGTATAGTAATATGTAGAGATGTCCTATTTTACTATTTCGTAGCGCTTGGAGCGTAGCGCATATAGCAACGGTTTTCCCGCATGAAGCTCCCGGTTTTTCGTAGTAGCGACGCACATTTGCGTCGATGGCACCGAATGGGTCATGAATTAGTGGATGAGGCCGTTAGTATAAATAGATTGGATGTTTTTCTAACGGTGGTAGGCCATAACATCGGCTGCCAGCAGAAGTTACCACCCACCAGACAAAGTCTTGCCGCCTAGCGATTCGTCGTGTTCCAGCATGATGTCTGGTGAAGCCGTACAGAGGACGCGTCTGAGCACTTTGTGTTGCATTGTGTGGCAAGTACGATGCGCCAAATGTTGTTGTGTCGGGAGTTTGGTCGTGGAGAGTCTCCAGATCAATCTCCCTCTGGCGCAGCATGGTTGGTCGTGTTGGTCTTGGATTTAACATTGCATCACCTGGCTCAACTGCCGTCATCCTTGCTATTCCTAAGTTTTTTAAGTGAATAGGCTTAATAAACTAGTGCGCAGGCATCAAGGATTGCGTCACTGCTTACCATCAGGCGGGATTGCAGTCAAGCGCTAGTTTATAATTATTAAAAAAAAAAAAAACTTATATTAAGAGGACCTGGGAAGATTTCTTAATCTATCTAATTCTGCTAACGATCGACTGTCATGTGGATTTTTAAGTAATTTATTATGATCCAAGGCACTTATAAATAATCCCTCTATGGTTTTAACTCTACTGAGAGCGACATAGGCCTGTCCTTTAGCAAACAATGACTTTCCTTGATCTGTAACTTTTTTATCTAGAGTACAACCTTGTAATTTATGTACAGTACAACCCCAAGAAAGAATCAGCGGGAGCATTTTACGCTGAATTTGCCTAGAACCCCTCAAGCCGTCAAATTCAGTGAGGCAAGGCTCGATTTTGATAAGTCCGTTAGTATCTGCTTTTATGGATGCGTCGTCAAATTGTATGAGAACAGCGCTTGGCTGTTCTCCTGTTCCAACTGATCGCGCCGAAGAGCAGGCCATTCGAAGGCCTGCACCACTCCCATCGCTCCGTTTACCAAACCCTGGTTTACATTCAAATTTCTACGAAGCATTACTAGGGATTATGTCCAAACATAAAGTACTCGTGAAGCTCTTTTAGATGATACCAAATACGGTATATTTATTTTAATTTTGTATTAACATAGAACTTTTTGTCCGCTAGAGGGCGTAATACTAAATTTGGTGACAAGCTCTAAAACTCATAACCAACAGAATATCAAGGCCCTTCTAATGGTTCTGCAGTGGTCTTATTCTGATAAGTAGTAAAGAAGCTATCTATGAACGAAAAGATGTGAATTATATGCAATCAGCCGATGAATACAGGTAAAGTCACAAGCAAATGCTAGTAATATATATATATTCAAAATGTACAAGTTAAGCCCTTTCAAATGATACCAAACACGGCATATTTATCTTAACTTTTTTTTTTTACTCTGTATATTTTGTCCGCTAGAGGGCGCCACGTTAGATTTTGTGAAACTCCATATAGCCTATAACCAGCAGACAATTTAGACGCTTCTAATGATATGTCATTTATCGAATTCGAATAAGTAGTTTAGAAGTTACGAGGGAACAGATGAACATACATACATACATACATACATACATACATACATACATACATACATACATACATACATACATACATACATACATAGCCTGTCAAAATCATAACCCTCCTTTTGCTTTGCCGTAGTCGGGTAATAAACTAGGGTTGTAACGGAGGCTTGTTAGCGGAGGCGGAGGCGGATGCGGAGGCGACGAGTCTCACCTCCGCGGATGCGGAGGTTAAAGGAGGCGGAGGCGGAGGTTAACGGAGGCGGAGGCGGAGGTGAAAGTACATACAGAAAAAAATTAAATTTATGGTTAATTAAAACAGAATATTTATTTTAAATACGTACATTAATAGTAGTATACTTGGTAAAAAAAATATAACCTTCCTGAAATTAAATTGTGTTTGCCGCATTCCCGCCTCGCACTAGTTGATTCTTGACCATTTCGCGCTCAAACGCGGCCGGACGGTTGTCGAGCGTCGCAGCTTGCGCGTTATTTAATTTATAAATACGTAAATAAACCTCCGTTATAACTCCGCAAAAATTATGCGTAGGCGGAGGCGGAAGCGAAGATACGATTTCTTGCGGAACTTCCGCGGTAAGCCGGTAACGGAAGCGGAGGCGAAGCTCCGTTACAACCCTAATCCAAATCATCTAACGAGGACTGGGTGGGATCTGCGGTTTGGATCCCCAAATTCAACGTTATATTGAATTTTAAGAGTCCCTCTCAAACTCTATAATTATTTTCAGCTGAGGCCACTATCTCTATTAGAAGTTGTGAAATTCATAGTCTCATAAACTTAATAAAGCTCTTATTCTTACAGATTCTCAAAGTTGCCTACAGGATTTATTAAAAAACTTATTCCGTGCAAAGGCAAACTTTCCCCCATCTCACTTAAAACAAGGGCGTCGCTAATGGCAATCGAGGTTATTATAGCGTGGATTCCCAGTCACTCTGGCATTACTGGTAATGAATTTGTGGATTCTTGTGCAAACACTGCAACTACATCCGGCAGCACAGTTTACAATTACTGCTTCCCACGTGACCTACGCGCTCTAGCCCGTCCTTCCTTCTTTCGTTCATGGAATGCCCTTTGGCAATCTTCTAGATTCCTTAAAGGCAAATTTTATGGGTCTATTCATCCTTCTAAATCGTGGTTTTTTTAAGCATAAATATGTCAACAAGTTGGCTACCTCTATTATAATTCGTCTCCGCCATGGTTTTGTTTGCTCTCCAGTATTCTTGGCTAAAATTAGGGTCAGGGACCGTTCTCTTTGTGAATGTGGTCTTAAAGAGGGAACTCTATTCTTTTCCTGTCCTAAACTATCTGATCTGCTTCCTAAACATATTCCTTGTCCTGTCAACCTACCTTTCCTTTTAACTTTGGCTCATACCCCATTTATTAAAATCTTATATAAGTTTATTTCCCATAACAAAACTCAAAATTTAATCTTTTCCAACCGTTGTTTACTAATATTTGTGTCGTCTTGTGTTTGTTTAGCCCAAAGAAGAACCATCGCTAATACTGCCGATCAACAGTCGATATCCACTACGTATAATATTATATTACTTTATTGCTCTCCACCTTGACGTTGGCAGAATCGTCGGTCATCGATGGAGTCATACTACTTAACCAAAAAAAAAAAAGCACGTCGATAGGTACAGGACCGCGCTACCACTACCACCGATCGGAGGTCAATGAACCAATATTTAAAGGATGTTCTATTTGACTATTTCGTTTCTAACTTTATGCTATTTAGTTTGTTTGACATTTTCATTTTTTTATTTATGATGATTGGTTTTTTTTATATGGTTTAGGATTATTCCTATGAACCAGCATTGTCTGTGTTTTCGTTTATTGTCGTACTAGCTTTCCGCTCGCGGCTTCGCACGCGTGGAGTTCGGTTATATCGCGCTTTTTAGATTTCCCTCGGGAATATCAAATTTTTCCGGGATAAAAGGTAGCCTATGTCCTTTCTCAGGGTCTAAAGATTCATCATCATCTCAGCGTTAATCCCAGTCGCATCCGCAGCTTTTTCAGCTTCGGAGTCTGGGGTCCGCTTTACCAGAGTCAGGGTCTAAAGATGGTCTGTGCCAAATTTCATCAAAATCGGTTGAGAGGTTTAAACGGGAAGGCGTAACAGACAGACAGACAGAGTTACTTTCGCATTTATAATATTAGTATGGATTATCAGCACCACTATGTACACAAAATTAATTTGGATGCCGTAGCATAGCATCGATGCGCGACCTACATTTAATATTTCCTCATTTCATGAGAACTGTGTATGATCAGTGAATTAAACACTCTCTAGTAAAGGTCGTTTTCTCTTGACAACATCCACCACCTCCGACTAGCTGACATCATTTCATCCAACATTGACATTCGTGTCGTGCACGCACCACCCGTACAGTATGATCAGCGTCCATAGACTACTCATGCACACAACACTCATATAGCATTAGTTACGAGTTCGTTAAATCTTCAATAAAATCCGTGCCTATCATTCAAGCTAACATCCAAGGTGTGGGCGATCCATTCCGCAGCGCATGTGATACAACATAAAGAGTAATCATTTCTCACACAGGCAGATGTAGTATTAAAGTCCAAGTCGCTGAATAAAGATCCTTTATTAATTTAATTTACTACATAATGTTACAAATGAAATATAATATTTATTAATGTTATAACAATATCACCATTAATTTACTTTTATCAGGGTGTTGTCCGAGATCAAGTTTTGGTGTACCATAGGGCGACAGGCCAGCGGCAAGCGGCGACAACCAAGCGATAGCCGGGACACCGTCACCGGCCACGGGCGAGCGGCAAGCGGCGGCAACCAAGCGATAGCCGAGACGCCGACACCGGCCACGGGCGAGCGGCAAGCGGCGACAACCAAGCGATAGCCGGGACACCGACACCGGCCACGGGCGTACCGCCACATCAGCACCTGCTTCCCAACAACACAATGAGAATACTGCGACCCAACATCACGTGGTCGTACCGAGAGCGTTGGGAGCCGCGGGGACGTACCGCGGGGGAGGCGGGTGCAGCGGGGGCGGGCCGAAGGCGTGCGGCGGGTAGGGGGGCGGGGGCGGCATGCCCGGCCCGGGACCGAAGGCCGGCTTCAGCGGGTCGCGCATCAGCGAGTGGTACAGGTTGAGTGCGTCCACCAGCTCGGCCGACAGCTGCGTGAGGCGCGCGTGTCTCCGGTCGGCGCGCTCCAGCGCCGCGTCCACCAGTGAACCCATCGCGTGCGCGCGCCCCTCCAGCCGCTGCAGCGCCGCCTCCGCCGCGCTGCAGCCCGCCGCGCGCGGGTCCGCCTCGTGCAGCAGCGCCAGCGCCGCGTCCATCACCGACTCGTCGATGGAGGCGGGCGGCTCCTCGGGCGCCGGGGCCGCTGCGGCCGGCGACGGCGCGCGCGGCGCCGGCGACTCCAGCTCGCCCGTCACGAAGTTAGCCGGAAACAGGCCCTCGCCGCGCTCGTTATGTCCTTTCCACCAGTTCGGGTCGCTGGAGTCGGTCACGTGCACTGCAAACAGGGAGCGGGACGTGAGCGAAAGGGATGAAGGCACGGGAGGGCAGGTCATTCCGCGGGGGGCGACGCGTACCGATCTCGCCGGCCAGGAACGTCAGCTCGTTGTCCTCGGCCGCCTCGAAGTCGTAGAGCGCGCGCACCTTGCGCGCCGGCTGCTCGGGCGCGTCCACGCGCGGGTAGAGCGGGGCGGCGGCGGCAGCGGCGGCGGCGGGGGCGGGGGCGGGCGCGTCGCGCAGGGACAGCGCGATGGCGCGCGCCAGCTCGTCCTGCTCGCGCTGTGCCTGCGCGGCCGAGGGCTCGGCGGCCGTGGGGCGCGCGACCTCGCCCGCCTCGGCCCGCAGCTTGGCGTGGAGCGAGGGGATGAGGTCGAGCTGCGGGTCGTCGCGGAACTCGCCCTCGGCCCACTTGCGGAGCAGGGCCCGCAAGCGCTGCCCCACGGCGGGCTGGGCGCGCCCCAGCAGGCGCCGGAACTCGGTCTCGAAGTCGCGCGAGGCCACCTCCAGATGGAAGGCGCGGCCACAGTTGGCGACGCAGGCGTCGAGCAGCGTGGCGGCGTGGACCTGCACATGTGGGTCGGGGTGGGCGAGGCGCCTCATGACGGCTCTCAGACACTCCTTGGCGCTCTGCGCGGAAGCGCCGGCGCGGTCACAGATCTCCATGATCAGCCCCCATTCCTCACTTGTGTTGTTCTCGCTCGTTGCACGTTCTATAAGTAATCAAATCTGTTATTAAGTCTCAAAAAAATAATAAAATAAAATAAATAACTCTAAGATAACCAATGCTCAAATCCTATAAATTAAAATTAAAAAGTCTCACTCAATATATGCTCTGTAAGAAGTCCCATTGATTTTGTGTTTGTGTAAGTTTGTTGTATGTTTGCAAATATGTGCAGTACCTTATTGAAGTAAAAAAAAAACAGTAAGTACTACATTGAGATACTATTTTATATTTTCTTATCATCAACCACAGTTCATGTGCAGTGCGGTGGGTGCACAGGTGTACCTAGCTCACACATACTATTTTTAAATATTTTGATATAGTGAATAATTTTAGTATAAATAAATATGTAAGTAGAAAAATAAATGACATAAATTAATTTAATTTATTTATACAGACTAAATGCAGTTGATTATGTTAGTAACAATCTTATTTAGGTAGCCCATTGTCTTCTAGCCCTCACATGCAGGGTTTCAGTTTAATCGAGGTTATTATTTTCCAAAAAGAAAAAAAGAGCAAGTGTGTTGTTGTAAAAACACATTGATATCTTTGAAAAATTAATATTATTACTGGGCTGCCACTTAAAATAAGTACAAACACAATTTAGGTATAGATTAGATATAGTATAGTTTACAAATAGGTATTTAGGAGCAATATATCGCACTAATAATACAATAGTGTATCAACTCAAAATACGACGAACTTGACATAATACAATAAACACACGTAAAATTTAATTCCTCACACGTCATCAAAACCGTCGTTCGAATAGTGCAAAAAACAGATAAGAGATGGTGCTATAAGTCACTATTTACGAAATTTCGGTTGCCACTCCCCTCCCGCAACATTGCGTCATCTTTAGTTGCGACCATCGGTGATCGGGAGAGCACGTGTCGCTTGGCGTAATATTTTGAGTTGCAACAGTATTACTCAATCAGGTATGTAAAATTTATATTTTTATTTTGAATTAACATAGTATTGTTGATTTGACCTAAACACGCGCTTGGTGTTATATCGAGTTATTACACTATTACTGATGTACAAAAACAATAATTAAAGTATTATTTCTACTTATGACACTATAATTGATTTGGTTAGTAGTTTTTGATATGATACAGTTTTGTTGAGTCATAAGGTTAAGTTGATTTTTGTATGATTTATAAATGTATAATTCATAATATCTATATGTCAATTGCAGTAATATCTATAACTTTTCCGAATTTGTACAAGTGTTATGAGAAAAATGTTTTCTTAGAAGTATTATTTTAATAATTTAGAGTTAATACACTATTTGTGACAGCCATCAATCAATAATTTATTTGAACAAAATTTTATTTATTTGTAGGTTCAGTATACATCGTGGCCGTGTACTTGTTGATATGGCAAGAAGTATTACAAGCAGCCATCACGTTAAGGAAAATCACGAACTTGTCAGAAATTCGTCACCGTCATTATTGTCATCAGTGTATACAAGTACACAGAGAGAAGACAGTGATGATGCGATTGAACAGTCAACACTTTCTATACCATCGTCATCAACAATTTATCCAGTACTTCAAGAAACTGACGTAAACCGTTCTCCCAAAATTTTAATGTCTTTGTGTTCTCCAAATATGGTTAGTAACGTTAGCCTGATAACAAAATGCAACCAAAAGAAATATTACATTTCACCCATCCACTCAGGCCAGAGCGACTTTGATGATTCTGATTATGATCCGCATTTTGTTCCTGATAGCAAAGCAAAACTCCCAATCTGCTTCGAGGTCGAACAACAAAATCTCCAAGTGATTCTTCTTCAAGAAGCTCTTCATCCAGTAGCTCATCATCTAGTAGCTCTTCATCAAACAGTTCAGATGAAGGAGTTGTGGATAATTTAAGTCCCGTTGCTGGAACCAGTAGCTTGACTACAGAATCAAATATTTCAACCGAAGACCAAAGCAATCATACAAGGGACAGGAAAGAACTACTTGACAAAAATATAATACCCAGAAATTACCGCGAAACGTGTTATAAGGATTTGACTGATTAAAAAAGTATTACTTGTTTTTCTTTTTTCATTCATAAAAAAATTGTGATTTTCAGACTGGTTAGAATTAAGTTAAAATAATTATTAAGTATATTTTTTTTAATATGAATAGTACTATACAAATAATTTGTTTTGTTTTAATATTTGTGTATTCTTGTTTTTAAAGGTTTATTTTGATAAATGGTTAGAATAAACTATACTTTTAAAGATATCAGTATTAGTAACGACTGTTTTTGTTTATGAAGACTTGTTATTTTTATTTTAAAAGATTGTTTTCATATTTTTTTGGGAAATGTTTATTTGTCAAATCTTTTAAATATTTTTTGTTCTTTTATCTAAATGTCTACTCCGGTAACTGACTGATTAAATATGAGAATTTACATTAAATTATATTCTTTAACAAAAAAATTGCTGTTTTTATTTATTAATATCCAAAACAAAATAATAAACAGTTCATATAAAACAACTTATCTTATTCAAATGTATATAAATAAAATATATTAACACATTCAGATAATAGGTACCAGCTAGTGTCAACCTAAGCAGAGTTTGATCTATGGATAATAGAAAATGAATAAACATACATTGTAAAGACATAGTACACTAGGAATTGGTTTTCATCTATGTTGTATGTACAAAAACTAAGTTAAAACCTTAGGAAAAAATTATTATTCCGACTGTAACAACTCAAAATATTTCACCAATATTGATTTAACTAAAAATAATGTTTCATTTTGAAAAAAGTTTATGGAGGAAGACAGTCTCAACTCAAAATTTCTAAATAATTAAACTATTTGTTTTCTTTTTTTATTTTTGTAAAGATATTATTCATTTCAATTCAGTTTAATAGCGCATATGGCAGTTATTCAAATTGCAACTATTATAGGAAGTGAGTAATAAGTTTTTTGTTAATTCTGAAAAATGATCGTTTTCGAGTTGATACAGTATTGTATTATTAGTGCGATATATTATGATAATGCCATTTGTACACATATCTAACTCATTTGAATAAATTCCCGTCCCCATGTTGTAACAGTGGTGGATATACAAAATGTAGAAATCTAACTTGACATGTACTTAGAGCCATTATGCAATGTCAACTGTGACTTATAGTTTAAAAAGGTGCTTATATGCACTTGGTCAACTTGGCTATGTTGGACCGAGTCGCCAGCGACCAGTTGACAATGTGTAACGGCTCTTAATTCAGACATTGATTTAAAAGTAATGGCAAATAATAATGTTGATTATGATAATTTTTAATACTGACTTAGTTTAAACCACAAATTTTAATATTAATTGTACTTACGATACACAAGAATGACATTTGAATATTTGTACACCATATTTATCTTGTGATAGAATGTATAGAACTTAAAGTATATTATTACCATGCTAAGTATACTATAAACCAACATACAACATTCTTACAAATAAATAAATTCTAATTCTACCAGTCTTTAGCTATCCTGATGTTTAATTTCCCACTATTACCACTTACATACTGTGAATTGGTACTTATCATCATCAACCTTTTTTTTTTATTGTCCCACTGCTGTGCACAGGTCTCTTCTCTGACTTAAAGTCCAGGTTTCCTCAAGATGTTTTCCATCACCTTCAGTCATTGGTGTCCAAGATATACTTAGAAAGTACATATAACTTTAGAAAAGTTACATTGGTACTTGCCTGACCTGAAATCGAACCCGCGCACTCATACTTGAGAGGCTCGTGTTTTAACCACTAGGCCACCACGACATTCATTGGTACTTATACCAAATAACAATTATTGCATGTTATTCAACACATTGCCACTTAAGCCTACATGGACACTTATGAAGCATGTAACTGGTTCCAATTACTTTTTAGTTCCAATTACTTTTTAAACAAAGTAACAACCATAACTACTTAGCTGTAACTGTGAGTTGGAGCACAGGTAATTTACAGTGAATGGCATTCAATGTGGTGAAGCTGTCTACACTTGGAATGATAAAACATAATGTGACTCGTCTGTCATGGGTGTTAATCGACCGGGTATCTTTTACTAGGCAAAATCAAAGTCATCAGAGTTGTGCACCTTCTCAAGTTTGTTATGTGTCCCCATGTTAGTTTATGTAAAATAGAATATTAATTTGAGCATAGGGGTTCACAAAATTATAATTATTGCTATCACATAGACTTGTTTACAAAGAAACTCGCAAATCCTAGTCAGTGAGTCACTTGATAAATACCTACCTCAGATTAAGGTCAGTATTACAGAAGGATACTCAAGCATTGATCTCTGTTTGAGCATTACTTAAAACTAGTTTCAACCAATCAAATGGCTTAAAACGAGTTTAAAAGTAATGCTTGAGTTTGAGTGAGCTTCTGGAATACGGGCATATGAGCGAAACTTTTAAGAGTAGTGATGAGATCAAAGAGTGAGACCCTGAAGTGAGCGTCTTCGTGTACCTATGGCTAATTACTACATATACATAGCCCCATTACTATTGACACTGTAATGAAAACTTACCAACATCTTGATCAAAAGGTGAAGAGTTACCGAAAATCCCCATAATTATCCAATAGAAGCACCCATAAAACACAACAAATTTTTAGCCTCGTACTGTAAAAATATGAACTGGTAAGCACAAGTTTTTACTACCAGGATAACAGGAATGACTTTTGTTATCACTTATCACTTAAAATGAACACAAAGAATAATTTTATCAATACAATACGTATTAATTCATTAGTCAGTCAATTCACCAGTGTTGCCATTTAACTTAACCCGAATCACAGACTCTTTTTTTTTTTGGTTCATTTCTTTCCGTTCATAAATTAACCCTTAACATCCCAACGATAGTAAAAGTAGTCCAAATTTTATAAAAATTAAATAAGAGTATGTTTAAAGATGTATGTATAATGATACATATATATTAAAAAAATATATACGGGTTCTGGATTTTGTGTTTTGTAACCGTTCCAATAATGGAACACTAGGATTATACATACATGTACCTAAGATAAAGTTGTGGCTATGAATTTCGATTTTAAATAAAACTATACTGTAGACTTTTTTATTTATTAAAATGAAAACTTAGGTAATTATATATGTTTGAAGTCTGTTACATAACAATATATTAATATTAGGCATGTTATTTTGTACGAAAAATAATAGAACATTTGGTATGTAAGGCAATATTACATTATATGCACTTCATTGTTGTATTTTTATGACAAACACTACATCTTGTTAGTTTATTTTGTTTATCAATTAGACGTCCTTTACCATGCAATCTGATAGCATCAGGTGTAAACGGGTACCAGGACTTGGGTAAAAAATGAAACTATGAGAACGTGGAACTATTAAAAAGATGTACTCACTAGCGAGTCTAATACACAAGTGTAACAAAATATGACAGGTCAATTGTTCTTAAAACTACTTAACTATAAAGAGACGTTTCGATGCTCGCTGCGCCAAGAAGTCCATCAGGCGCTCCAACATGCCCCCGGACGTTGAAAGATTCTCTTTCAACAAACATCAGCAGATACGGGTAATGGGCAAATTCGGTTGAAGGCTCTTCTTATCACTCCAGCAGTAGTCCGGATGTCAGCCACACGAACGATGTCATCTGATCCTGGATGGATGGCAACAATTCTGCCTAGCTTCCATTTGAGGGGGGGTAGATTATCCTCTTTGATCACCACCAACGAGTCCAGTTTTAATGCATCCTTACAGGAGCGCCATTTCGTTCTCTGCTGCAACTCGGAAACAAACTCCTTACTCCAGCGACACCAGAAATGCTGACGGAGTTGCTCGATTCTTTGAAAACGAGTTAGATGATGAATGGGGTGTTCCTGAATATCTCGCTGTGGCAGTGAAGTGAGCGGTCGACCAACTAGAAAGTGTCCCGGAGTCAGAGGTGTAAGATCAGCAGGATCAGTGGACAGCGGCGTCAATGGACGAGAATTCAAAATCGCCTCAATTTGGATCAGCGTGGTGTTAAGTTCTTCGAACGTGAGATTACAATTTCCCAACACTCGCTTTAAATGATATTTGGTCGACTTAACACCCGCTTCCCAGAGTCCGCCAAAGTGAGGGCTATAAGCAGGGATAAAGTGCATCCTAACTCCATCATTAGCCAAATTTGCACCTATGGAATCACAATTTGATTTCAGAAATTTTGATATATCGTTGTACGCTCCAACGAATGAGGTGCCGTTGTCGGAATAAATGTTAATGGGTTTTCCCCTTCGCGAAATAAACCTATATAGGGCCAGTAAATATTTATTACTAGTGAGGTCGCCTACTAGCTCCAAGTGAATAGCCTTGGTTGCAAAACAAATAAATATAGCCACGTACACCTTTACTAGCCTACAACCGCGGCCTTGCCGACTAGCACACATGATAGGGCCAGCATAATCGACGCCAACACTTTCAAAGGGGTAACCTCCTGGCTGGAGGCGCTGCTGTGGCAGATTTCCCATTAAAGGGGTAACTACATTACCCTTCATACGACAACAGCGCACACAGTTACGGTAGCAAGCCTTAGCCAAATTTCTGCCGCCTAGCCTATAGGCCAATACGTTTCTCGGATCGACGCTGATAACAGCTGTGGGCCTGCGTGCATTAATCTGGTGTGTTCAAAATTGAACAATAGTTTAGTAAATACATGAGTGGACTGTAAAATAATAGGGTGTTTTTTATTATATGGGAAATTAGAATTCCCTAAGCGTCCTCCGACACGCATTATTTTATTGCTGTCTAAAAATATATTAAATTTAAGAAGGGCGCTCTTTGAAGGTATACTCCGTTTGTTAGCAAGTAAGTTGTGCTCTGGAAACGAATCGATTTGACATCTTAAAATAATAACATTTAATGCTTCCTGTAGTTCCTTTTCTGTCAAAAAGTTACTAATTACGGGAAGTTTTCTACAAATTTTAACAAATCTCAACACATAAGCTACGGAACGAACAAGTCTTAAATAATTAAAGAAACGTTTAAATTCTATAAACACATTGCAAGAATCACCTTCTGCAATAGTGCTCAATGAAACTTGAGGTACCGTTTCGGGCAATGTCTCCGATTCTAAACCTTTAAGATGAGATGGCCAGTGGGACTGATCTACCTTTAAAAAGTCAGGGCCACACCACCACAGATGTAACCCTTGCAAAGCATCAATTGCCACGCCACGAGAAATTAGACCTGCGGGATTCTTGCTAGTTGGAACATGACGCCAAGTACAGTTTCCTGTCTTGTCTAGAATTTCAGCAACGCGATTGCGCACAAATGGCTGAAGTTTGGATGGGAGCATTTGTAACCATCGTAATACAATAGTCGCGTCTGTCCAACAAAAAACCCGATCAAACTTTACTCGAAGTGATTCGACCACCTTCTCACACACGCGCGCTCCCACTACGGCACCGCACAGTTCTAACCTCGAAATCGTGGTAGGTTTAATCGGCGCCACACGACTTTTGCCTATCAATAAACGGACCATGCATTAACCATTACTACCTATTGTATATAGGGGGTTTTGGGGAAATAACACGACTTCATTGAATGCTGTATATGGTCGACTGGCGAACCGTTTATTAGAAGACAGCGATTGATACACGCGCAATGTTGAGGGTACAATGTTGACACATTTTCTTACACTACCTACTTACAACATACATTACACCCTACCACTTATTCTAAACTGCTCTTATACAACTAATTTACAATTAGATACATTATTCATGGCTGGTACCTTATGACCGGTTTTCTTACACGTTTGCTTCGGGTCTCGGATCCTGTTGCTGGTGGTGGTGGTGGTATCAGTGGACTTACTTCACTATCAGGTTCGCCAACGTCAGTTGGGAGTGGACAAGTTAACATAGACCGTGGAGACTTTCTCCAAATCTGATCTATATGTCTTTTTAAAGGTGGACCATTCTCCCTACTAACCAAGTAATAACGAGATCCTAAGTTCCTGTCAATTTTACCTCTAATCCACTTATCCTCCCCTCCAAAACCTCGTACCCATACGTCATCTCCTATCTCTAACACACGCATTATACCACCCGCCCTTTTGACCTGTTTCTGTTGAGCCTCTTCTACTTTTTGTTTCACGCCTTGTACCTTATTGCCAATGTTCAACAGATCTAGGCGAGACCTTAATGTTCTATGCTGCAGTAACTTCGCAGGTGACTCACCTGTTGTACTATGTACGGTGTTCCTATACATAAGTAGGTACGACTTCAATGCCGTATCAACCTCTATACCGTCCCTAAAAGCCTTTTTTAATGCATTTTTACAAATTTTAACGGCATTCTCTGCAGCTCCATTCGATGCAGGGTGATAAACAGGCGTAAAAATATGTTTAATACCGTTAACACGCATAAATTCTGCTACTTCAACACCGGTAAAAGGAGGTCCGTTGTCCGATACTATCTCTTTTGGTAACCCAAACCGAGCTAATACATCCCTTAATACTTTAAGAACTTCCTTCCCGGTCGTTCTTTTCATTTCAAAAGCTTCGATCCATTTAGTCGACGAATCCACTATGATAAAGAACGTCCTACCCTGAAAAGGGCCTAGGAAATCAACGTGTAACCTACTCCACGGCTCTGAGATATAGGGCCAGGGTTGAGGGGGTGCTTTCGGTGGGGCTGGAGCTTCCAACCGACATGTATTGCATTCCTGACATACGCGTTCAATGTCTGCATCGATACCAGGCCACCAAACGTAACTACGAGCCATTGATTTCATTTTAACAATGCCCATGTGGCTGATATGTAACTCTTTTAATATATTACTTCGCAATTCCGTTGGTATCACAACTCTATAGCCCCACATAACACAACCCGATTCGACGTACAACTCATTCCTTCTAACAAAATAAGCTTGTAGCTCCGCATCGGGACAAGAGCTAGGCCAACCTGACCTTATATATATCATTACTTTTCTCAAAACACTATCCGTATTCCCCAGCTTACTGACATCTTCACTGGTTATCGGTAAAAAATTCTGTACGAAATTTATATACGTGACTTCGTTCTGTTCTTTGTTCCTTGTACCCACTGGCAACCTAGATAACGCATCTGCACCATTTCTATCGGTAGGTACGTATTGAATTTGATACTGATAACCCGAGAGGACTACCGCCCACCTTTGTAGCCTACTTGCTGCCATCGTTGGAATGCCCGTTTTATCCCCAAAAATAGAAACAAGTGGTTTGTGGTCCGTTTTTAGAACAAACTCTCGCCCATATAAGTACTGATGGAACTTCCTTACTCCAAAAATAATAGCAAGCGCCTCCCTTTGAATCTGCGAGTAGTTTGCTTCCGATGCGTTTAAAACTCGCGACGCGTAAGCAATCGGGCGCTCGGTTCCATCGGGCAACACATGAGCTATGACCTATGACTGCTCCCACCCCCTGCGCACTCGCATCCGTCGTCAGTGTTACCGGCATACGCGGATCATAATGCGCGAGCACCTCGCTAGAAGACAACAGATTTTTAATGCTGTTGAAAACTTCCGTACACTCTTTTGTCCAAACAAACTTATTATCTTTCCTTAGTAACTCGTAAAGGGGGGTTAGCCTCATACTAATATTCCTAACAAACTTGGCGTAGTACATAACCATACCCAAGAATGATCTAAGTTCAGATACATTGGTCGGTGTAGGTACCTTTTTTATAGCTTCTACTTTACCTGGGCATGTCTTAACTCCATCTTTACTAATTATGAACCCTAAATAAGATACCTCATCCGCAAAAAACGTACATTTCTCTTTCTTAACCTTTAACCCGTACCGCTGTAATCTATCAAAAACTTTAAACAAAGTATCCATATGTTCTGCCTCGTCCCGGCCTGTCAAAATGACGTCATCAAGAAAAACTCCTACCCTAGGCATACCTTCAAATATTTGTTCTATTTTTCTTTGAAATATCCCCGGACTTGATGACAACCATATATCAAACGATTGTATTTATATAATCCCCGGTGTGTATTAATTACTGTATATAATTTCGATTGTTCATCCAGACAAAATTGTGCGTATGCTTGAGATAAATCAATTTTTGTATATTTATGCCCCGAATGTAATTTACTTAATAAATCATCTATTCTAGGTAGGGGAAAACGGTCAACCTCTAAACATTTATTTAAGGTAAGTTTATAGTCACCGCACAATCGTAGCGAGCCGTCTTTCTTAATGACTGGTACGACCGGGGTCGCCCAGTCAGATGTCTCGACAGGTGTGATGATACCGTCTCTCTCCAGCTGATCCAGCGCTTGCTCCACACGCTCCCGCAGCGCGTACGCGAGTGGTCGCGCTCGCAAATATATCGGCCTTGCGTCAGGCCGTACACGCAAACTCACCTCACCACCAGTAAAACACCCGAGACCGTCAGAAAACACCTCAGAGTATCTGCAACGCAATTCATCAATATTAAAAACTTTAGTACTAGTCATATTATTTATACATTGTTGATTGAGTTTATCAATAACTTCTAACTTTATTTTTAAATCGTATAACCATTCTCGACCCAATAACGGTTCTTTACCGTGGTCTATTACAAATAAATCTAACTCTTTGCAAGTATCACCAAACCGTACATAGGGTTTAATTTTGCCCCGAGGATACACCTTTTCGCCGGTATAATAGTTAAGTACTAAGTTGGATGTAATTAAAGGCAGGGTACTTAAATTTTTTTTATAAAACTCGTAACTTATACAAGAAATCCTACTACCTGTATCTACCTCCATACAAATATTTTTTTTATCTATTGAGACTTCAATATAATATGGTTTATATTTCACCGAATTATCTAATTGAAGTACATTTAAATTTACCTGTTCTAGGTTATCGAAATAATAATTGTTACCAGCTGACTCCTTCCCCTCGCCCCTCACTTGTGTCCACATAAGGTCTCTGTCCTTTTTACCCGACTACGGCAAAGCAAAAGGAGGGTTATGATTTTGACAGGCTATGTATGTATGTATGTATGTATGTATGTATGTATGTATGTATGTATGTATGTATGTATGTATGTGGGACGTTCTTCTTTTTTATCGACATTCTGACCGGCAATTTTTTATATTTGGTAAAAAACTAAACTTGTGATTTATTTAGTGAAATGTGATTTAAATTATTGCCTCATTATTGCAGATTACAAAAACATTTAATGCAGCGAAGTATTACATGTAATTGCCATTTTATTTCAAATTTCGTAGGAATGGTATGAAAAAAATAACACCTCAGTCACAAAAGTATTTATTTTTTTAATGTTTCATTTTAAATCAGAACATCTGTTTCTTATTACTTTCTTATCAAGAATATAAACATTTACTATTATCTAGCTCCATGGGACGGAATTTTTTAAATAATCATTTTCTTTTAATTATCCAATACCACTCTGTCACATTTTTGCTTCATAAGACATAAAACTTTTAAATATTATGAAATTCGCCCAATAAAGTCGCTTAAAAATCTTGGGAATACCTTTATTATTTAGCATATAATACTAGAAAACGTTGTTTTTGTAAATACTAACAATAAAGTGGTTCATAACTTACTTTGAACTAAAATTTTAAGGGGGACAAAATTGTGACAGAGTGGTTAACCAAGTGACGGAGTGGTAATGAATTAATATCGCATAAAGTTTGTAAGATTATCTCGTTCATGTCATTTGTCTTGATAACTTTATGTTTATAAAAAATAACTCTCATGAATGCAATGTTTGCGTGTAACTTGCACATACAGGTTTCACGATTGTCAACTGAAGGTGGTACGGCATAAAACGGCTTTAATTTTGAAAAATAACTGTAGTGGAATGTAACGTTGGGGGTCGTCTTTTAGAAATAACTAATTGAGATTTTTCTTAGTGTCCAACAAAATTCTTTTCTTCATCTTCCTTTTTTTCCAACAGTGGCCCGTGACACATTATCCCCGAGATGATAATCATGAATTCTTTTTTTTAATATAATATGTTTTGGCAAGATGGAACTGGATTCTTCTTCATTGCCAATTGAAATTTTTGTCTGGAACGTTGAATTGCTGGGTCTTCAAGTATACTTTTAATATAGCGTTTTATTTTGTGGTCATTTATGTGCTTGTAATGTTTCTTAATGGTATTTGATAAAATAGTATATTTTCTGTATTCTGTTTTGCCATTTTAATTTTTACTATGAGTTGTTGTTGTAAGCACTTTATTTTGTTTCTTTTTCTGTCGCTGAAGTATTTTCTTGTATTTCTGTACTTTTCTTAGTAAATCTTGTATTTGGTTTTGAAGGTGAATATTTTGTCTATAACGCACGCACATGTTTTCTTCTCCTGCTACTGGCAACAGACGAGGCTGGAGTCAGTAAACGAGATCTAGGACTTCATGGAAGTAGTTTGGGACTTGAAGGAGGCAGTGTGGAACCGGACTGTTCAGCCATTGTCTTTTTATTTTTTATGTACTTTCTTTTTATCTTTTTTATATCCTTAACTAATCGTTTTGCGAGCATGATAATCTTTACGTTTTAAGTTGCAGAAGTGCAACAACTTCAGGGTTAAGCTTTCTTTTTTCACGACACCGTTGCTGTCTTTCAGCCGCAGATAATGCCATTTTTTCATTTATTTGATGGTTATACCTTAAATTAACAAAATGGTTGACGATAGAATAACCAACATAAAAAAACTAGCAATCATCTATTATGGATATTAACTAAGGCTCTAAGTTCCATACAAAAATGACCCCTTCGTCACGAGTTATACCACCCCGTCACACATTATCGTGACAGAGGTGCTACGTGACAGAGGTGTAAAATAGTAGTGTTCGAGAAGTTCAGCATTTTCCTAGTTATAATTTACGCATAAAACTGGGTATATATTAAATATTTATCATAAATTAATCAAATAATATTAAAACCCCGAAATTAGAATAACATTTGGAAGTCGTAACTTACGTGACAGAGCGGTCGCTAAATAAACACACGCACCTCCTTTTACTGTTTGCGAGCGACTGACTGGTATTGCTGGGGCGTGGGACCGTATAGTGCGAGTCCGGGGTGGAGAGGAACTATTCTTGAATCTAGTGACCAGGCTCAAAGTTTCTAACGCACACTATTTTGTACCATACAATGAGTGACAGAAGGTAGCAACTAAAATCATATATATTGGGAGACAGCCAATAAAATATTATTTTATTTAATAATATAAACATTAAAAATTATTTATTCTTATTAATGTAATAAAAAAGGTTAAGTAGTTCAGTAAATGTTCTTGGATAGACACTTTCAATGTGATTTTTTTTTAGGAGAGCAGTTTCTTTACATTACTAGTCATAGAGGGACACACTTTATTTGTATGTATAACACCTCCGTCACGCTTTTTGTATACTCTGTCACACTGATTTTGTAAAAAATAATTATGAATAAATTCTAGTTTTGAGGATATTAAAATTATTGCATTGTCAAGTGTATTTTTATATAAAAAAAATTAAGTAATTTAATGTTTATGATCAAAATATTATTTTTTTTGCGGAGAAGACAAGTCATTGTCGATAAAAAAGAAGAACGACCCATGTATGTATGTATGTATGTATGTTCATCTGTTCCCTCGTAACTTCTAAACTACTTATCAGAAATTGATAAATGACATATCATTAGAAGCGTCTTAATTGTCCGCTGGTTATAGGCTATATGGGGTTTCACAAAATCTAATGTGGCGCCCTCTAGTGGACAAAACATACAGAGTAAAAAAATAAAGTTAAGATAAATATGCCGTGTTTGGTATCATTTGAAAGCGCTTTACGTGTACATTTTGAATATATATATATTGCTAGCATTTTCTTGTGACTTTACCTGTATTTATGGGCTGGTTGCATATAATTCACATCTTTTCGTTCATAGCTTCTTTACTACTTATCAGAATAAGACCACTGTAATACCATTAGAAGGGCCTTGATATTCTGTTAGTTATGAGCTATAAAGCTTGTCACCAAATTTAGTATTGCGGCCTCTAGCGGACAAAAAGTACTATGTTAAAATAAAATTAAAATAAATATATCGTGTTTGGTATCTCGTGAAAGAGCTTCACGAGTACTTTATGCTTGTACATAATTACAAGAATGCTTTAATGATGTTAAATATGAGCGATAAGGGTAAAGCGCGGATCACGGGAACTGTGAATCGCTTTATGCAATGTAGAGCAGTGTGAACATTAATAGAATATGTAATGCACTAATGAAAACGACATAAGCTGGGAGTAACTCCACGCGGTGAAGGCGGAAACAATTTGAGAACTGGCTAAAACTCCCATAAAAATGTCCTCTGCACTGTATACCTTCGGGCTTATGTTGTTATAAGTGCGTGTAGCTGTAATATGTCAAGTACCTAGTTTTTAGTTCATCAATTTAACTTTTGTTAATATTATGCGCCATAAATACACTTTAACACCAAAATAGTCCAAATAATAAAAAGTAAAAAAACTAAAACCCAACTACGACAAAAAACGACGCTGAAAAAGTATGAAACAAGATTTTCAGAATACTGAACTGAACAAAGTTGCTAATGTAGTTGCAAGTAAATGGACACAGTCACGATGCCTTCGTTGTAAATTGACAATAATATCATACAATACTATTCTGAAGTATGCAATATTCACTATGGAGAGATAAATTTTCATGTTTGGAAAGGCGTAGTCACACGTTACATATACTTACCGTAGCACCTTGACAACGTGTGACTACGCCTTTCCAAACATGAAAATTTATCTCTACATAGTGAATATTGCATACTTCAGAATAGTATTGTATGATATTATTGTCAATTTACAACGAAGGCATCTTGACTGTGTCCATTTACTTGCAACTACATTAGCAACTTTGTTCAGTTCAGTATTCTGAAAATCTTGTTTCATACTTTTTCAGCGTCGTTTTTTGTCGTAGTTGGGTTTTAGTTTTTTTACTTTTTCAGTCTAGGACACATCTTCTTTAAATGACCTTCCAGATTACACACATGGCACGTATATCTCCTAAAACGACACATACTCGTATCGTGGTATGCTCCACAAGCGGCACACGGACTTGCCGCTGGTTGCGTTCGCCTCGACTCGGCCGGCGCCGCTCGTGCACCGCGCTGACTCACCGCTGGCACGCACTTGGTGTCCTGCCGCGGGTTATGTTCCGCTGACCGACGGCCGCGAGCCCCTGACCGTCCGCTGCCTCGCCCGGCCGCGCCAACATAGTGCGCCGCTGCTGACCCTTGCGCCGCGTCTCTGAGGTCACTGCATTGACCGCGGTCCCGAGCCCGAGGTTCTACCATCGCCGCGTCAGACTCCGCCGTCTCCATCGCCACTGCCAACTGGAGCGCCTTGCTGAACGTCGGTACCTCTCCCTCGAACAAGCGTTGCCGAATGACGTCATTTTCTATGCCGCAGACAAATTGATCCCTGAGATTATTATCCAGAGCTTCCCCAAAATCACAGAACTTCGTCAACTTTTTCAGTTCAGCTACATAAGTTGCGATATTCTCCCCTTTCCACTGTTTTCTTTGCCTGAATTTAAATCTCTCGGCCAGTACATTTGGTTTCGGTTGAAGATGACTTTGCAGTATTGTCACAATCTCATCAAATTTTAATGTAGAAGGCTTCTTCGGCGTACATAATGTGACTAATAATTCGTAACACGCACTTCCCATGATCGTTATCAATGTTGGCACTTTTAAATCCACTTTTACATCATTTACTATAAAGTACTGCTCCAACCGCTCAATATACAAGGTCCAATTATCACTTTCGACGTCAAAAACTTCTAATTTTCCCAAAGGCATCTTGTATTAAACGCAGAATAACACGCTATGGTCCGACTCGTCGCCAAATATTGTATATAGGGGGTTTTGGGGAAATAACACGACTTCATTGAATGCTGTATATGGTCGACTGGCGAACCGTTTATTAGAAGACAGCGATTGATACACGCGCAATGTTGAGGGTACAATGTTGACACATTTTCTTACACTACCTACTTACAACATACATTACACTACCGACACTACGGACATAGGCACACGCACCGTACGCGCGCTCTGATGCATCCGTGAACACATGGAGTTCTAACGTCTGATACGAATCGGACATAACAAAACGTGGGATACGCAAATTACGTAGAAAAGGAAGATCTTTAACAATAGCCTTAAAGGCAGTGTTGAGTTCCAGAGTCAATGGTTCGTCCCATGAAAGGTTGTCTAACCACATTTTTTGCAACAACATTTTCATGGTCACCACAAAAGGAGATATAAGACCTAATGGGTCAAAAATGCGTGCAATTACTGAAAGCAAATCACGCTTAGTGCTGCCATTAGAAGGCATTTCAGAACTAATCAAGAAACCTAGTTCATCAGAGTTAGCAAACCAGTTAAGACCTAATAATTTATTGGGCTCACTAGAACCTATACCTAAATCTAAGGCCGACTGCGAAGTCCCTGAGATTAAACCAGGGTCATTCGACTTCCACTTTCGAAGTGGCATACAAGCTGAACTCAATACTTTGGTAACTTCATTGCGAATTTCTATCACTTCATTTAAATCATTCCCACCGGTGAGTAGATCATCTACGTAAAAATCACGTTTGATTATGGTGGCAATCTTATTATTACTGCACTCAATACCTAATTGCTTGAGGCAGCGCGTCGCAAGAAACGGCGCACTCGCCGTACCGTATGTGACAGTGTTGAGTTTAAATACCTTGACCGGACTGACCGTGTCTTCCCGCCAAACTACCTGTTGCAAGTGCCTATCAGATGGATGGACTACTATCTGTCTATACATCTTTTCAACATCGGCTGACAAGACATACTTATGCTGTCGAAACCGAAGAAGTATAGACAGGAGGTCGTCCTGAACCGTAGGACCCACCATCTGTAAATCATCAAAGGATATCCCTGATGAAGTAGGGCAACTAGCATTGAACACTACACGTAATTTGGTAGTGGTACTACATCCGCGCAGCACCCCGTGATGAGGTATATAATATGAATTTACATCTAAGTGCTTGTTTACGGTCATATGACCTAATGATTCATATTCTGCCATAAACTCGTGATATAATTTACTAAAATCAGGCTTAGCCTTAAGTCTGCGTTCCAAGGAATATAAACATTTTGAAGCCCTATTGAATGAGTCACCTAGGATAGAAGGGTTTTGCTTCATTGGTATACGGACACAAAAACGACCGTCCTCTAAACGTATCGTGGTTCTAATGAAATGCTCCTCGCACATTTTTTCTTCTGGTAAATAATTAGAATGATCTGAAGTGACCTCTTCCAGATTCCAAAATCGCGTTAAATCATCACGAATTAATCCAAAGTCATGATCATTGTAGGAACCAAGCTGAGTAAAATGACAACCTATATAGTTACTTAAGTTACTATTGTTATACAAAATGGGACCAGAGACAATCCAGCCCAACCTGGTTTCACACAACACTGGTTTTCCGAACCCTAGCTTTATTCTTTGCGTACCCAACAAGTCCCAGAATAGATCGGCACCAATTAAAAGATCAACATCACCGGGCTTGTAATAATAAAAAGTAAAAAAACTAAAACCCAACTACGACAAAAAACGACGCTGAAAAAGTATAAAACAAGATTTTCAGAATACTGAACTTAACAAAGTTGCTAATGTAGTTGCAAGTAAATGGACACAGTAGACTCTACCAAGATGCCTTCGTTGTAAATTGACAATAATGTCTTACAATACTATTCTGAAGTATGCAATATTCACTATGTAGAGATAAATTTTCATGTTTGAAAAACCGCAGCCACACGTTATCAAAGTGCTACGGTAGGTAGGTATATGTAACGTGTGACTACGCCTTTCCAAACATGAAAATTTATCTCTACATAGTGAATATTGCATACTTCAGAAAAGTATTGTATGACATTATTGTCAATTTACAAGGAAGGCATCTTGGTAGAGTCTACTGTGTTCATTTACTTGCAACTACATTAGCAACTTTGTTCAGTTCAGTATTCTGAAAATCTTGTTTTATACTTTTTCAGCGTCGTTTTTGTCGTAGTTGGGTTTTAGTTTTTTTACTTTTTTTTATTTGTACTATTTTGGTGTTAAAGTGTATTTGTGGCGCATAATATTAACAAAAGTTAAATTGACGAACTAAAAACTAGGTAGTTAACATACGACATCTCTTATGACTTATGTATCGGCGTATAGTAATATGTAGAGATGTCCTATTTTACTATTTCGTAGCTTTTAGATCGTAGCGCGTATAGCAACGGTTTCCGCGTATGAAGCTCCCGGTTTTTCGTAGTAGCGACGCACATTTGCGTCGATGGCACCGAATGGGTCATGAATTAGTAGACGAGGTCGTTAGTATAAATAGATTGGATAGTTTTCTAACGGTGGTAGGCCAAAACATCGGCTGCCGGCAGAAGTTACCACCCACCAGACGAAGTCTTGCCGCTAAGCGATTCGTCGTGTTCCAGCATGATGTCTGGTGAAGCTGTAGGGAGGACGCGTCTGACCAGTTGTGTTGCGTTGTGTGGCGAGTACGATGCGCCAAATATTGTTGTGTCGGGAGTTTGGTCGTGGAGAGTTTCCAGATCAATCTCCCTCTGGCGCAGCATCGTTGGTCGTGTTGGTCTTGGGTTTAACATTGCATCACCTGGCTCAACTGCCGTCATCCTTGCTATTCCTAAGTTTTTTTAAGTGAATAGGCTTAATAAACTAGTGCGCTTTACCATCAACGATTACGTCACTGCTTACCATCAGGCGGGATTGCAGTCAAGCGCTAGTTTATAATTATTAAAAAAAACATATATTAAGAGGACCTGGGAAGATTTCTTAATCTATCTAATTCTGCTAACGATCGACTGTCATGTGGATTTTTAAGTAATTTATTATGATCCAATGCACTTATAAATAATGCCTCTATGGTTTTAACTCTACTGAGAGCGACATAGGCCTGTCCTTTAGCAAACAATGACTTTCCTAGATCTGTAACTTTATCTAGAGTACAACCTTGTAATTTATGTACAGTACAACCCCAAGAAAGAATCAGCGGGAGCATTTTACGCTGAATTTGCCCAGAACCCTTCAAGCCGTCAAATTCAGTGAGGCAAGGCTCGATTTTGATAAGTCCGTTAATATTTGCTTTTATGGATGCGTCGTCAAATTGTATGAGAACAGCGCTTGGCTGTTCTCCTGTTCCAACTGATCGCGCCGAAGAGCAGGCCATTCGAAGGCCTTCACCACTCACATCGCTCCGTTTACCAAACCCTGGTTTACATTCAAATTTCTACGAAGCATTACTAGGGATTATGTACAAACATAAAGTACTCGTGAAGCTCTTTCAGATGATACCAAATACGGTATATTTATTTTAATTTTTACCCGACTACGGCAAAGCCAAAGAAGGGTTATGATTTTGACAGGCTATGTATGTATGTATGTATGTATGTATGTATGTATGTATGTATGTATGTATGTATGTATGTTCATCTGTTCCCTCGTAACTTCTAAACTACTTATTCGAATTCGATAAATGGCATATCATTCGAAGCGTCTTAATTGTCCGCTGGTTATAGGCTATATGGAGTTTCACAAAATCTAATGTGGCGCCCTCTAGCGGACAAAATATACAGAGTAAAAAAAAAGTTAAGATAAATATACCGTGTTTGGTATCATTTGAAAGGGCTTTACTTGTACATTTTGAATATATATATATTACTAGCATTTGCTTGTGACTTTACCTGTATTCATGGGCTGCTTGCATATAATTCACATCTTTTCGTTCATAGATAGCTTCTTTACTACTTATCAGAATAAGACCACTGCGGAACCATTAGAAGGGCTTTGATATTCTGTTGGTTATGAGCTATAAAGCTTGTCACCAAATTTAGTATTACGCCCTCTAGCGGACAAAAAGTTCTATGTTAATATAAAATTAAAATAAATATACCGTATTTGGTATCATCTGAAAGAGCTTCACGAGTATTTTATGTTTGTACATAATCCCTAGTAATGCTTCGTAGAAATTTGAATGTAAACCAGGGTTTGGTAAACGGAGCGATGGGAGTGGTGAAGGCCTTCGAATGGCCTGCTCTTCGGCGCGATCAGTTAGAACAGGAGAACAGCCAAGCGCTGTTCTCATACAATTTGACGACGCATCCATAAAAGCAGATACTAACGGACTTATCAAAATCGAGCCTTGCCTCACTGAATTTGACGGCTTGAGGGATTCTGGGCAAATTCAGCGTAAAATGCTCCTGCTGATTCTTTCTTGGGGTTGTACTGTACATAAATTACAAGGTTGTACTCTAGATAAAAAAGTTACAGATCTAGGAAAGTCATTGTTTGCTAAAGGACACGCCTATGTCGCTCTCAGTAGAGTTAAAACCATAGAGGGATTATTTATAAGTGCCTTGGATCATAATAAATTACTTAAAAATCCACATGACAGTCGATCGTTAGCAGAATTAGATAGATTAAGAAATCTTCCCAGGTCCTCTTAATATATGTTTTTTTTTTTTAATAATTATAAACTAGCGCTTGACTGCAATCTCGCCTGATGGTAAGCAGTGACGCAATCGTTGATGGTAAAGCGCACTAGTTTATTAAGCCTATTCACTTAAAAAAACTTAGGAATAGCAAGGATGACGGCAGTTGAGCCAGGGGATGCAATGTTAAACCCAAGACCAACACGACCAACGATGCTGCGCCAGAGGGAGATTGATCTGGAGACTCTCCACGACCAAACTCCCGACACAACAATATTTGGCGCATCGTACTCGCCACACAACGCAACACAACTGGTCAGACGCGTCCTCCCTACAGCTTCACCAGACATCATGCTGGAACACGACGAATCGCTTAGCGGCAAAACTTCGTCTGGTGGGTGGTAACTTCTGCCGGCAGCCGATGTTTTGGCCTACCACCGTTAGAAAACCATCCAATCTATTTATACTAACGACCTCATCTACTAATTCATGACCCATTTGGTGCCATCGACGCAAATGTGCGTCGCTACTATGAAAAACCGGGAGCTTCATACGCGGAAACCGTTGTTATACGCGCTACGATCCAAAAGTTACGAAATAGTAAAATAGGACATCTCTACATATTACTATACGCCGATACATAAGTCAAAAGAGATGTCGTATGTTAACTACCTAGTTTTTAGTTCGTCAATTTAACTTTTGTTAATATTATGCGCCACAAATACACTTTAACACTAAAATAGTACAAATAATAAAAAGTAAAAAAACTAAAACCCAACTACGACAAAAAACGACGCTGAAAAAGTATAAAACAAGATTTTCAGAATACTGAACTGAACAAAGTTGCCTTACAATGTCTTACAATACTATTCTGAAGTATGCAATATTCACTATGTAGAGATAAATGTTCATGTTTGGAAAGGCGTAGTCACACGTTACATATACCTACCTACCGTAGCACTTTGATAACGTGTGACTGCGGTTTTCCAAACATGAAAATTTATCTCTACATAATGAATATTGCATACTTCAGATTAGTATTGTATGACATTATTGTCAATTTACAACGAAGGCATCTTGGTAGAGTCTACTGTGTCCATTTACTTGCAACTACATTAGCAACTTTGTTAAGTTCAGTATTCTGAAAATCTTGTTTTATACTTTTTCAGCGTCGTTTTTTGTCGTAGTTGGGTTTTAGTTTTTTTACTTTTTATTATATATTAACATAGAACTTTTTGTCCGCTAGAGGGCGTAATACTAAATTTGGTGACAAGCTTTATAGCTCATAACCAACAGAATATCAAGGCCCTTCTAATGGTTCCGCAGTGGTCTTATTCTGATAAGTAGTAAAGAAGCTATCTATGAACGAAAAGATGTGAATTATATGCAATCAGCCCATGAATACAGGTAAAGTCACAAGCAAATGCTAGTAATATATATATATATTCATAATGTACAAGTAAAGCCCTTTCAAATGATACCAAACACGGCATATTTATCTTAACTTTTTTTTTTTACTCTGTATATTTTGTCCGCTAGAGGGCGCCACATTAGATTTTGTGAACTCTATATAGCCTATAACCAGCGGACAATTAAGACGCTTCTAATGATATGTCATTTATCGAATTCGAATAAGTAGTTTAGAAGTTACGAGGGAACAGATGAACATACATACATACATACATGCATACATACATACATACATACATACATACATACATACATACATACATACATACATAGCCTGTCAAAATCATAACCCTCCTTTGGCTTTGCCGTAGTCGGGTAAAAAGTAGGGTCTGCCAGGCAAATATCCGTGGGAATATTTAGGTTCGATAAATCTAATTCACGACATGGTATTTCATTCGTAATTAATGGCAAAACAAAACAAAACAACTTAGCATCATAACTGTTATTGAGTGACGTCATCTTTACCTGACAAGTGTTACTTACGCGAGAGGTTGCGTTATTTATACCATAGATTGAGCTATCTATCGGACGTGTAACCAATTGAAGGCGTTTACATAGTCGCTCCGTCATGAAGCATGATGTACTACCGCTATCGAGTGTCGCTCGCACAATATTGTTACGAATGGACCTTATGTCGATGTCATAAGGTTCAATATCGCGTGACATGCAGTGTGTCACTTTTAAGCCCTATTTTTCCTAGATCTAGACATTTTCTAGGTACAATAATAATTGGAAATAATAATTTCCCTGGATGGTCGATGGGGCTTCGAGGAGCATTTTGAGCGCTTGGCCACCCGCGTAGGGAAAGCAGTCGGTGCTTTGCACAGACTGTTAACCAATCTGGGAGGACCTCGAGAAGAAGTTCGCCGCCTCTACGCCGGTGTTGTGCGATCGATGGCCCTTTATGGGGCACCTGTTTGGTCAAATAGGCTATCAGGTGTCCGACGCTGCAGGACCAAAATCAACAGTTTGCAGCGGAAAATGGCCATTCGTATCGCACGGGGATACCGAACTGTTTCATTTGAGGCGGCAACTCTCCTTGCCCGCTTTCCACCGCTGGACATCTTAGCGGACATGGACGCGAGGGTTTATAGCCGGATCCGTGCCATACGCCAAAGTGGCGATAGCTTGCCAGGAATCGCTGTTGTTCGGCTCAGGCGGCAGGAATGGCGACAAGCGCTCGAGCGGTGGCGTGAGCGGCTGCAGCAGCCGCAATATTCACATAAGCGCGTTGTTGAAGCCGTTCTACCTTACTTTGAAGCCTGGATGAAAAGAGAAGAGCGAATCTCTTATAGGCTGACCCAGGTGCTAACCGGTCATGGTTGCTTTGGTGAGTACCTTAACAGGATTGGGCGTGAGACCACAGCAAATTGCCACCACTGTGGAAGCAACCTCGACTCTGCACAACACACGCTCGAGGAATGCCCTGCGTGGGCCTCGGAGCGGCAGGTTTTGGTCGACAGGATCGGGCGAGATCTTTCTCTACCAGCAGTAGTGGGTGCTATGCTGAGGGATAGAGAAAACTGGAGACAAGTCGTCTCCTTCTGTGAAACTGTGATGGTCCAGAAGGAGGCTGCCGAGCGGTATCGTGAGAGAGCCGATCCTGCTCGGAGAGGAAGGCGTAGAGGACGTAACCGCCTTGGCGCCTAACAAGCGGAAACCCCGCCTGTATCATTTAAGAAAGGCGGGAACTGGAGGTTGCGGGCGATTAGAGCGGGGACTCAGCTGGCCCACTGAGCGACTTCAGGGAAGGCGGCGCACAGTAGTCATGTGTTGTCTTACATACACACATCAAAAGTGTCTAGGGATCAAGCATTTTTATGCGGATTTCTTGAGATTGAGATGTGGCTTTGTAATAAATTTATGATTTTATAAATTTATATGGATCCTTTTTGGCGCATTTCATAATTTGAATCAGGAACTGTGAATCAAATTCGAGTAAAAGATGAAAATCAGCTGTCAATATTTTCCCTATAAAAACATACAACGCATTGAAGACATTATTAGTGCTACTGTTTCCCTACTACTGATTAAAACCAACGTTATTATGGAGCGGCGACGTCATTTAAGCAGGGAAGAAATGCTCAGAGCCGTGGGAATGATAGAAGCTGGTTCCCGGCAACGTACTGTGGCTTTAGCTCTGAATACAAGTCAGAGGTTATCAGTCGACTTTGGACACGTTACCGAAGCACTGGTACCGTGGCTGAGCGCCATGGAGGACGGTATCGCTGCACCACACGGAGACAAGACCGATACATTCAAATCTTAACTCGAAGAGCTCCAACAATAACCGCCATGATGTTAGCCGTGAGGCTTCATCACTCTTCAGGGAACTTAATTAGCGACCAAACAGTCAGAAACCGCTTGCATGAAGTGAACCTTCATTCCCGAAGACCGCTACGGGTACCACCTATCGCAATGCACAATCGTAGGATTCGATATCAATGGGCTCTTGAACACAGAAATTGGGCAGAAGAACAATGGCGCTTCGTGTGCTTTTCTGATGAGTCTCGTTTTGGTATGAGACCGGATACAAGACGTATACGACACTGGAGAACCCCTGGACGCCAACAGCGATTAAAATCCTGCCAGGAAGTCCATCCTTATAGTGGTGGAACCATCATGGTATGGGCGGGTATTTGGATCGGCGGAAGAACTGAGTTGATTTGGATCAGAGGCAACCTCAACGCTCAAATTTATGCTGAAACGATTGTATCAGACGTCATCGTTCCTCTACAAGTGCAAATCGGTCCCTTATTTCAGTTAATGCATGATAATGCACGACCGCACACCGCAAGAGTTGTAAGACAGACTCTCGCCGCAGCTAACATCAATGTCCTGCCCTGGCCTGCTCAGTCGCCAGACTTGAACCCGATTGAGCATGCATGGGATATGCTACAGAGAAGAGCTCTGCCGAATATGGAGGGTATCCAGTCGCAAGAAGACCTTTTTTTGTTGTTGCAACGAACATGGGCGGCCATTCCACAGCGTGATTTGGATGAACTCATTTTGAGTATGCCAAACCGATGTTCTTGTGTTGTTAGTGTTCGCGGTAGAAACACGGATTATTAATTGTTTAAGTTACCCAATAAAATTTTAGAGAAAACTGTTATTTCAGTCTTTTTTTTCGAACTTTTGTGTTAGTGGTTCAAATGTCAAATATCCCTTTATTAGGAAAATGGCAAATTTCTTTATTAATGCAAAGGTGACTTGGCTTATCGTTACTGTGACAAACGAAAACACTTTATTTGATGAATCCTTAAAGAAAATTTTAATTAATATCAATCAGGAGAAAAGTTATTGCAAAAATATATGTTGATCCCTAGACACTTTTGATGTGTGTAGTTAGGTTCGGGGAGACCCCTTTACAGTCTCCCAGAGATGTGCCCTAACAGGCGCTGCACGGCAGGGGCTCCGGATTGGTCTTTTGAGAGGTAACGGTGCCCCTGCTATGTGCAGATGGTGACACCGGGGTGGTTTTAGTGAGGTAAGAATCCCACACTCCCTGGTCCTATCCCCAAGGACCAGGGGCCTTTAGAAGGTTTCCCCCCGATAACAAAAAAAAAAAAAAGGTACAATAATAAAACGCATTGCTAGACTTACGACGGCCTATCGAATGGTACAGGTCTCAACAGTTTTGTCAACAAAGTGTCGACATCGAAATTTCTAGAAACCCGTTTCCGGAATTACCGTAGGTACTTCCGAGTGACCTCGAAGTTATGTGCTATTATTATTACGTCTGGAGGAATCTGGAATGTTCGATCAGCTGGGCTATATAAGGCGCCGCGACGCCGGCACACAGTCAGTCTACACTCGACTAGCGATACGAAAACAGCGACAGTTAAGAAGCGATCTTAAAGAAGACCTACTGCGACAACTGTAACGAGAACTGTGAGTACTGCGTGAAGTAACATCTGTAGAGTTATTGTGTGTTTACGACACGGACTTCGTGGACATAAGGGAAGACTTCGGTGCGACATCAGCTACGTTCTACTTGTCATTGCCTACAATCGACTGTACCTTCGTTGCCAATAAACTTCGTAACCCTTAACCGGCGTTTTAGTACCCCTAGCCCGTAACAATTGGTGTCAGAAGCGGTATGCCGGTCACGCCAAGGGAAGACGAAAGAGTTCGCACGCGACGACAAGCAGCGATGGATTTGGCGCGTCAAGAGGAAGCATCGCTTAGTGTCCCTGTACGCGTAGAAGATGCGGCCGTCATAACACCGACGAATGTAAGTGCACCTAGTACCACCACTATTCCTGGAACCAGCGGATGCGATTTATCTGCGTTACTGGTCCACTTGACGGCTCAAATAAAAGGTATAGCAGAATCTCAGACAGAAATCCAGGCAAAAATAGATAAATCCCAGGCAGAAACCCAGGCACAAATCATTAAAAGTGTAGCAGAATCCCAGGCAAAATCCCAGAAATTAGTATTGGAACTTAATGAAAAGTGGAAAGAAACAAAAGAAGAGGTCAACGAGCTTAAAATAAAAACAGCACAACAAGATACGCGCATAGCCCAGCAAGATGCTCGTATAGACAAACATGATGCGCGTTTCGAGGCACTAGACAGCACCATCATGGAGTGTGAGAAAGAAATAAAATTCCTCCATGATAAGGTACAGAAAGGAGGCATCAAAGGGGTGATACCTAGTGCTTTGCTGACGTTCCAAGTGCCTCATTTTGACGGAACAACGTCATGGGTGGCCTTCCGCCTTCAATTCGAAAAGGTCGCAAAAGGCAACAACTGGGACGACGATCAAGCGGTAACCGCTCTTACGCTTGCTCTGCGTGGTGATGCAGTACAAATTCTCGAAAATATTTCCGGCGATTGCAATACCCTAGCCTGTCTGCTAGAAGCGTTGGAGTCTACATACGGGGAGAAACACCTCGAACATGTCTACAGGGCTCAACTCCGCGACCGCACACAGAAGAGCAGTGAGGGTTTGCAACAATGGGCAACGGAAATAGAACGTGTTGTTCGGAGGGCGTATGCATCAACACCGGGCTTAATTGATGCTACTGCGGTGCAAGCTTTTACTGATGGAATCCGAGATGCAGAAGTCAGGGCTGCAGTTCGTCTGGGTCACCATCAGACTCTGGAGGCAGCCTTGACACACGCTCTGGAGGTGGAAGCAGTACGCCAAGACGGCCGACAACAGCACCGCATTCGCGAGGTAACCCCAATAATAAAAACTCGGCAAGGACCAACCTGCTATGAGTGCGGCGAAAAGGGTCATATTCGGATCAATTGTCCTAGGAAGGCTAAGGGAAGAAGCACTTCTGGGACACAGGTGGAAGCCGAGGATTTAAACTAGGAACAGCCAGGGCTATGGGGCGAGTACTGGCTGGTCGACATGTAGCCCCCATTATAACAGTATCACAAGTGGGTGACGAAAACAGTCTCATTATAGAAGGAGAACTGAATGGTAAATCCTGCAGTTTCACATTGGATACTGGTGCATCAAGAACCATTGCACGACCGGAGCTATTTCCTCGGACCATAGTTTGGAAAAGAGGATCTTCACAATGCCGATTACAAACCGCCACCGGCCAACCAGTACTCGTCCTTGGTGAAACGAACGTGTCCTTGAAAATGGGTGATAAGACATTCACGCATCCTGTTTTAATAGCAAATATTACAGATGATTGCATAATAGGACTGGACTTTTTGAAGAAACAGCAGTGCGTCCTTAATGTAGCAAAAGGAGTATTGAGTTTACCAGAACAAGAAGTATTTCTTCAAGGTGGAAAACAAGGGTCAGTGTACTGTTTAAGGAGAACGGTATTACCACCAAGATCAGAAACCTTAGTAAATATTAGACTATCACCAATAGGATGCCGTAAACGTTGCATTATAATAGAAAATTCTGGAGATCACCCAGACTGGATAACAGCAAGGACACTGATGATGATTTCCGATAAACCAAAAGTACGAATTATCAACGTTAGCAACAAAGAAATAATTCTTGAAAAGAATTGCATGGTGGGTGTGTGCGATCATGTAGCGTCTTTGAGAAAAACAGAGGCGCACGAAAAGGGACGTGATAAGAAGTGGCAGGAACATGTATCGACACTACTCGAAAATTGTAAGGGTAATTTAAACAAGTTCGAAAGTCACAAAGTTAAGCAACTGCTGCATAACTTCCATGACATCTTCTCGAAGACCGACGGTGACGTGGGAAGGACCGGGCTCGTCAAACACCATATAGATACGGGTAATACACAGCCGATAAGACAGAGACCACGTCGTATCCCCTTTGCAAGAGAACAGGAAGTCACGGAAATGTTAAGAGATATGGAGAAAAACCGGATTATAGAAGCATCCACCAGCCCTTGGTCATTTCCAGTTGTCCTAGTCAAGAAAAAGGATGGCAGTACAAGGTTTTGCGTTGACTACAGGATGTTGAATGATGCCACGAAAAAGGATAGTTATCCTCTGCCACGTATAGATGACACTTTAGACTTGCTAAGTGGCATGAAATGGTTCTCCACGGTTGACCTCAAAAGTGGATACTGGCAAGTGGAAATCTCTCAGCAGGATAAAGAAAAGACCGCTTTCACCACTGGTCCTGGAAACGGTCTCTGGCAATTCAATGTCATGCCTTTTGGACTGTGCAATGCTCCTGCTACATTCGAGCGCCTAATGGAGCGGATTTTGGTGGGGTTGCTTGGTGATGCATGCCTAGTCTATTTGGATGACATCATCATTATGGGACGAAGCTTCGGAGAGCACCTAAGCAATTTGGAGAAAGTTTTCCAGAAACTGCGTGAAGCAAATTTAAAACTCAGTCAGTAGTAAGTGTACACTATTCCAGAAAGAAGTTGGATACTTGGGACACATTATTTCGGCGCAAGGAATTCGAACAGACCCTGAAAAAATAAAAGCCGTGTCGAAGTGGCCTACCCCTCGTAATAAAAAACGACGCTGAAAAAGTATAAAACAAGATTTTCAGAATACTGAACTGAACAAAGTTGCTAATGTAGTTGCAAGTAAATGGACACAGTAGACTCTACCAAGATGCCTTCGATGTAAATTGACAATAATGTCTTACAATACTATTCTGAAGTATGCAATATTCACTATGTAGAGATAAATTTTCATGTTTGGAAAACCGCAGTCACACGTTATCAAAGTGCTACGGTAGGTAGATATATGTAACGTGTGACTACGCCTTTCCAAACATGAAAATTTAACTATTTCAGCGTCACTACTTATCTCGTATACTTTTTCAGCGTCGTTTTTTGTCGTAGTTGGGTTTTAGTTTTTTTACTTTTTATTATTTGTACTATTTTGGTGTTAAAGTGTATTTGTGGCGCATAATGTTAACAAAAGTTAAATTGACGAACTAAAAACTAGGTAGTTAACATACGACATCTCTTTTGACTTATGTATCGGCGTATAGTAATATGTAGAGATGTCCTATTTTACTATTTCGTAGCTTTTGGATCGTAGCGCGTATAGCAACGGTTTCCGCGTATGAAGCTCCCGGTTTTTCGTAGTAGCGACGCACATTTGCGTCGATGGCACCGAATGGGTCATGAATTAGTAGATGAGGTCGTTAGTATAAATAGATTGGATGGTTTTCTAACGGTGGTAGGCCAAAACATCGGCTGCCGGCAGAAGTTACCACCCACCAGACGAAGTCTTGCCGCTAAGCGATTCATCGTGTTCCAGCATGATGTCTGGTGAAGCTGTAGGGAGGACGTGTCTGACCAGTTGTGTTGCGTTGTGTGGCGAGTACGATGCGCCAAATATTGTTGTGTCGGGAGTTTGGTCGTGGAGAGTCTCCAGATCAATCTCCCTCTGGCGCAGCATCGTTGGTCGTGTTAGTCTTGGGTTTAACATTGCATCACCTGGCTCAACTGCCGTCATCCTTGCTATTCCTAAGTTTTTTTAAGTGAATAGGCTTAATAAACTAGTGCGCTTTACCATCAACGATTGCGTCACTGCTTACCATCAGGCGCGATTGCAGTCAAGCGCTAGTTTATAATTATTAAAAAAAAACATATGTTAAGAGGACCTGGGAAGATTTCTTAATCTATCTAATTCTGCTAACGATCGACTGTCATGTGGATTTTTAAGTAATTTATTATGATCCAATGCACTTATAAATAATCCCTCTATGGTTTTAACTCTACTGAGAGCGATATAGGCCTGTCCTTTAGCAAACAATGACTTTCCTAGATCTGTAACTTTTTTATCTAGAGTACAACCTTGTAATTTATGTACAGTACAACCCCAAGAAAGAATCAGCGGGAGCATTTTACGCTAAATTTGCCCAGAACCCCTCAAGCCGTCAAATTCAGTGAGGCAAGGCTCGATTTTGATAAGTCCGTTAATATTTGCTTTTATGGATGCGTCGTCAAATTGTATGAGAACAGCGCTTGGCTGTTCTCCTGTTCCAACTGATCGCGCCGAAGAGCAGGCCATTCGAAGGCCTTCACCACTCCCACCGCTCCGTTTACCAAACCCTGGTTTACATTCAAATTTCTACGAAGCATTACTAGGGATTATGTACAAACATAAAGTACTCGTGAAGCTCTTTCAGATGATACCAAATACGGTATATTTATTTTAATTTTATATTAACATAGAACTTTTTGTCCGCTAGAGGGCATAATACTAAATTTGGTGACAAGCTTCATAGCTCATAACCAAAAGAATATCAAGGCCCTTCTAATGGTTCTGCAGTGGTCTTATTCTGATAAGTAGTAAAGAAACTATCTATGAACGAAAAGATGTGAATTATATGCAATCAGCCCATGAATACAGGTAAAGTCACAAGCAAATGCTAGTAATATATATATATATATATATATATATTCAAAATGTACAAGTAAAGCCCTTTCAAATGATACCAAACACGGCATATTTATCTTAACTTTTTTTTTTTACTCTGTTTATTTTGTCCGCTAGAGGGCGCCACATTAGATTTTGTGAAACTCCATATAGCCTATAACCAGCGGACAATTAAGACGCTTCTAATGATATGTCATTTATCGAATTCGAATAAGTAGTTTAGAAGTTACGAGGGAACAGATGAACATACATACATACATACATACATACATACATACATACATACATACATACATACATACATACATACATACATACATACATACATACATACATAGCCTGTCAATATCATAACCCTCCTTTTGCTTTGCCGTAGTCGGGTAAAAACTGAGGTACGCTCTTTCTTGGGTCTGTGTGCATATTACCGTCGGTTTGTGAAGAACTTCTCCGAGTTAGCGAAACCGTTGCATCGTTTAACAGAGGAAAAGTGTCAATTTGAATGGAACTCTGACTGCGAACAGGCATTTGCTCTACTGAAAACTCACTTGTGTGAGGCTCCTGTATTAAGTTACCCTAGTAGGGAAGGCCGATTTTTGGTAGACACAGATGCCAGCAATGTGGGTATTGGAGGAGTTCTCTCTCAAATACAAGGAGATAGGCAGGTCGTTATCGCATATTTCAGCAAATGCCTTTCCAAGCCAGAAAGAAATTATTGTGTTACCCGCCGAGAACTTCTAGCCATTGTTAAGACCTTACAACACTTCAAGAAATATTTGATGGGGAGACAGTTTACACTTCGTACCGATCACGCTGCCTTACAGTGGCTCCTTCAGTTCAAAGACCCAGAAGGACAAGTAGCAAGGTGGATAGAGCAGCTGCAAGAATTTGACTTTGTCACTGAACATCGAAAGGGCAAGTCACACAATAATGCTGATGCTTTGTCTAGACGACCTTGTGAAGAATCTTGCCGACATTGTGCCAAACAGGAAAAGAAAGAGAACGTGAGGATTATCCAGGTGAACGCTTTGGACGAAGACTGGGATAATCAATCATTGGAAGACGCACAAAAGGAAGATAGTGACTTGAAGACAGTAATCGAATGGAAGAAACGTGCCCAAAGACCCACTCGAGTGAAATATCAGCGCTTAGCCCAACAGCAAAAAGTTACTGGGCTCAATGGGACAGTCTGATAATTGATAATGGAGTTCTCAAGAGGAAATGGGAATCGCCCAGTGGACAGGAGGTCACCTTACAGATAGTTGTCCCCTGCGATAAAGTCGCGTCAGTGCTAAGACAGGTGCACGACGGAGTATCCGGAGGACATCTAGGAGTAAAGAAAACCCTGGAGAAGGTGAGGAAAAGATTCTACTGGGTGCATTGCCGCGAAGACGTAGAGGACTGGTGTAGAAAATGCGTAGCTTGCTCCTCAGTAAAGGGACCGCAAACGAGAGCCAGAGGTCTGCTGAAAGTGTATAATGTTGGTGCACCTTGGGAAAGAGTTGCTGTCGACATAGCTGGGCCAATCCCTGTTACTGAAGAAGGGAATAGGTATATCATCGTCATGCAAGACTATTTCAGCAAATGGCCAGAAGGTTTTGCAGTACCTAACCAAGAAGCTCATACAGTCGCCAAAAAGCTAGTTCACGAGGTGTTCTGTCGATTTGGCGTTCCCTTGGAGTTACACTCTGACCAGGGTAGAAACTTTGAGTCTTCGCTATTTCAAGAGGTTTGCCAACTACTCGGGATACATAAGACTCGTACAACACCATATCACCCTCAGTCAGATGGAATGGTCGAAAGATTCAACCAGACGCTAGAGAATCATTTGGCCAAAGTAGTGGAAGAACACCAGAGGTATTGGGACCAATACATTCCACTCTTCTTAATGTCATACCGCTCTGCAATACATGATAGCACAAATTGCACACCGGCGAAAGTCAACTTCGGCCGAGAAATTAGACTACCAATAGATGCACTAACCGGAACACCTCCCGAAACTCCTATCCTAGCCGTCGACTATGTGGCTGACCTGCGGCGTAAATTAGATAGAATACATGAGCTAGTGAGAGAGAATGGTCTCAAAACCAGCGAGAAAATGAAGATCCGATACGACCGCAAAGCTAACGTACCCGGATTTGAAGAGGGAACTTTGGTATGGTTACATAATCCCATAAGGAAAAAAGGAAAGAGTCCGAAATTTCAAGCCAAATGGGAGGGTCCGTACACGATAGTAACCAGGATAAACGATGTCACCTACCGGATAAAGAAAGGACCTAGAGGGAAGCTGAAGATCGTACACGTAGACCGCCTAGCTCGCTATTATGGATCAAATCATGCTCGGGACGAGCATGACTAAGAATGGGGCAATGTTACGAATGGACCTTATGTCGATGGCATAAGGTTCAATATCGCGTGACATGCAGTGTGTCACTTTTGAGCCCTATTTCGCCAGATCTAGACATTTTCTAGGTACAATAATAAAACACATTGCTAGACTTAGGACGGCCTATCGAATGGTACAGGTCTCAACAGTTTTGTCAACAAAGTGTCGACATCGAAATTTCTAGAAACCCGTTTCCGGGAATTACCGTAGGTACTTTCGAGTGACCTCGAAGTTATGTGCTATTATTATTACGTCTGGAGGAATCTGGAATGTTCGATCAGCTGGGCTATATAAGGCGCCGCGACGCCAGCGCACAGTCAGTCTACACTCGACTAGCGATACGAAAACAGCGACAGTAAAGAAGCGATCTTAAAGAAGACCTACTGCGACAACTGTAACGAGAACTGTGAGTACTGCGTGAAGTAACATCTGTACTGTTATTGTGTGTTTACAACTCGGACTTCGTGGACGCTAAGAGAAGACTTCGGTGCGACATCAGCTACGTTCTTCTTGTCATTGCTTACAATCGACTGTACCTTCGTTGCTAATAAACTTCGTAACCCTTAACCGGCGTTTTAGTACCCCTAGCCCGTAACAATATGTTCATGGTTATCATAATCATATACTTTAATTAAAGCTGTTGACAACAACACGCCGCGCTCCTTTCTACTATCGACATAAGAAGGTGTAATGTTTGCAGATAAAGCAACATGATTGGTATCAGTGTTAACAGAGGGCGCGGGCGACGCAATTGACGGAGACGAGTTTGCGTTGTCGCTACGATTACCGCTTGTATCCGAAGTATGAAGTAAAGTGTTATGCCTGCGCTTGCATAACTTACAACCCGGTTTTTTACAATTGTTGGAAAAGTGACCCGAACGAAAACAATTGTAACACAATTTAAAACTAGGGACTAATTTACGACGTTCCTCGTTACTTAAAGCAAGGAACTGTGAACAATTAGTTAAACTATGCTCACCTTTGCAATTGGGACATAGCTTCGCGACAGATGCAGTGCTTAGACTATTAGAATGTTGTGTCGTCACCATAGATTTAATCTTACTCGTGGAACCCGATTTAGCGACACCTGACACATTGTGTTTCGATAATTCTAAGGTTTCAACTAAATCAGCGCGTGTGCGAATAAAATGGAGGAATGCATCGAACGTTATAAGGTCAACCGGGGCAATTGCGTCTTTGGGGGCAATTGCGTCTAATCGAAATAATTTTAAATCTGTTTGAAAACATACTCTCCTGCCATCTATACGTTATAGTATTTTATTCAAAGTAAACAAAACAAGATGGCAGGAGAGTGGGTTTTCAAATAGATTTAAGATAACTTCGATTAGACGCAATTGCCCCAAAGACGCAATTGCCCCGGTTGACCTTAGTGCTGTCCTTGTCAACACGGCCTTTAAACTCCTCCCATTCACGATAAGACTTGTTGTCTAACTTACGAGTAACTAAATATATCAACAAAGTATCCTATTGCTTGACCGGTTCACCTAACGATTCTAGTGCTCGTAAGTTTTTATTTAATAAATCTATTAAACCTTTCAAAGCAGCTGAGGACTCCTTTGTGATAAGTTCTATATTAAACAAAGCTGACACATGATTCTGCACCAACAGCCTTTTATTATCAAATCGATCACAGATTAAATTCCAAGCCACAATATAGTTGCTAGCGGAGAACTGAATTGATTGAACAACCACAGCAGCAGATCCCTCCAAAGAAGCACGCAAATAATGAAATTTGTTGATTTCATCAATGTCGTCATTATGATGAATGAGACTAGTAAAGGTGTCACGAAATTCTAACCAACTGCTGTATAATCCATTAAATTTTGGCAGTTGTATGGTAGGTAACTTAATTGGTTTATATCCACTACCACGACTACTTTTACCACAAACCGAATCATCGTCTTTACTACATTTAACTAACTGTTGAGCCCTCGACAATGTCTTATAGTACAATGTCTCAAATTCAGAACGCTCAGACAACTGGGCCTTCGCATCATCAACCATACATTCCAACCGCAACTGCACCTCATCGTATTGTTCGTACAATGACTCAATTTTGCCCATGCGCAGCTGTAATTCCATGACATCACAACTGTTTAATTTGTTCTCACTTATTGTGTCTAGGTAATTGATGAATAATGTTAAGCGGCCTTTAAAACTACCTCGCTTCTTTACTAATTCCCTCTCCTCGGACATACTGGGATTCGAGTGTTGTCGACCTGAAATGTATACAGTAACAATACGTTTATAAAAAGAAGTTATATAGCTACTAAGTTATGGTTAATTTTAATGTGATGTAATGATAATTAGGTAATATTTAATGTAATATTTGTAACATAAAATAATAAATCTACCTACATCTGTGAGGATGAAAACTTTTTATTATAAATTCCTTAGCAATTAATCTGATGTGCTTAACTAAGCAACAAATCTGAAGTGCACTACGGTTTAATAAACTGACAATGCAGTGAATAATAGGAACTAATATCGCAACACTAACCACAATAAACTTGTCTTACGAATACCTACGCATCAAACTTAATTTGCCTAACTGAATAGTTATCGCTCTAATGCAACAATACAAATTATAAATGTAGTGCTAATTACTACTATACTTATCTAAAGTATTATATAATGAGATTTGTCGCTAATTGTACGCGTAGCATACAAAAATAACGAAACAATTCAAAATGCAAAATGAAAGGTACTCAAAGAACATAATTTATATAAAATGATACAAGTTAAAGCACTAACCTTTGGTTACTTATAATTAAAGTTAAATACAACCTGTACGAGTGTTGGGTGACGACATTATCCAATATAAACTTAACACCATGAAAATTATGTGCACTTAATCCTTATGTTCCACGTTGCGCTTGCAGCGTAAAATCTCTCAAGTCCAGGTTAATTATAAATATCCGTCGTTATTATCGCTGATTTCATTAATCTTCGAACAAACTTGAAGAATACCTCAATCCGACTCGATAATGGACCATGTAAACGGGTACCAGGACTTGGGTAAAAAATGAAACTATGAGAACGTGGAACTATTAAAAAGATGTACTCACTAGCGAGTCTAATACACAAGTGTAACAAAATATGACAGGTCAATTGTTCTTAAAACTACTTAACTATAAAGAGACGTTTCGATGCTCGCTGCTCCAAGAAGTCCATCAGGCGCTCCAACATCAGGTATACGTTTAGATTTCGTGACATTAGAGTTGCTACTGTTGGAAAATTGCAGTCACCTTTTTGACCCTAGTACATTTAATATCTCGATTAACTGTTGTACCCTGACAGTAACAAAATTGCAATAAAGTGTTTGATATCTATCGTAGTAATCCGAAATCCATGTATACCCTTCTGGATTGCATTTTTTTTTTTGAGTTTGTGAGTGCAGTAATTCGAACACTTCTCCATCTAAAAATTATTCGAAAAATTGAAAAGGGCTTTCACGATTTTCCAGGAAATCTGGCTCACTGTACTCTTTCACAGCCATCTCTGAAATATCTACAAATCTCCCTTCATCCTTTCCTTTCTTCCCTTCGTGACTTCAACGCGCCTTTTTTGGCGGTAGATCTGTAACTGACAACATGGAGTTAGGCTGTGGAGGCTGCGTTACTGACGATCTGTGAGGTATTGATTCCTCTACTGGTTCGTCTCCAACGAGTTCATTCACTATCCTTGACTCAGCTTGAGATGATCTGGTGACCCGGAATTCAGCTTCTGCAAGCAGCTGATATCTTGACATTTTTTTCATTATTTCATCACCGCTATCTTCGCTATTTTGCCAATTCTCAGGAGGTGTGATGAAAATATCAGCTGCAAACACAGGTCATCTTCTTCCCACTGCGAGGTTATCTGATTCACATTCAATCTGCTATAAATAATACCTTATAGGATACATAGTATGTTATCAAATCTAATACATAAATCTCACATGAGTGTATGTTCCTACTGTTCAAATAATGGAACGGTGCACAAAATTCACGCTTACCCACAAAATACCAATTTTGGCAAACAAATATAAAACGAAATGATATAACAAAAACGTAACTCGTATATAAGCACTACACTATCAATATTACATTATAAAATAATATAATAACTTACGTTTTTCTATTCGCCATTATTGTCACCAAAAACTTGCAAATAAAATCCGTTTTATTGGCAAGAACAACTGTTTGAATTTAAATGTTATTCACTGAACTGACAGTTAAAAATGTCAGTAATACCATTATAAAAGCATTAATTAGATGATGCGTTAAAAAACTCAAATAAAATTTAAAAAAATAACCGTTCCAAAATTGGAACACTGGGATGATATGGGTTAAACGAAGAAATGGCTCAAATGGGAGGCGAAGGCAAAGTCAATTACAGATGGCGCGACAACCGTTGGTACAATCATAGATGTAGGATTTCATTGGGTACAATGATACCTCATTGAGCCTTCCACAACTCTTTGAGGTTATGTATTAATCATGCTTTGTTTTCAAAATAAAATAGATGCTCCTGTGTGTCGTACTTAAAATAAAATGTTTTCCTTGTTGACTGTGGCATTCATTCGCACAAAAATTATAGTGTGATAAAAAAAACTGCAGTAAAGCTTATTCCTTCTTTTATTTCACACCTTCTCTGAAGTTACAATACCTTATACATACCTACATAAAATATTTTTGAAGCTAGAGGAACATAGTTGTGGTCTAGTTCAGTTTTTAGTATTTTATATGTTTTATTATGACTTTAATCTTTTTACCTGAAAACGTTTGCTAGCAGGTTGTCTGCCATGTCATGTAAGTGTAACACTGTTAATCCAGGCAGTTGATCTTTTCCTTTTAAAATCGCTTGAGTTTTCAGCATAATGTTTTTAGATAAAAACATGGTCTTGCACTTAAAACAGCCAAGATAGTATCACCTAGTTCACACTTATCAAATAATGAACTGCGTTCTATTGTCTGTCTATCACTTATGGATCCACTACATCCGGGGAACAATTATAAAGCAATCCACCCGGTGATGCTCCCACTAACACTTTTAAATTAATTCCATGTTTATAGTTGCTCCATGATGCCTGTTGAGCAAGTGTTTTCTGGCTTCTGTATTGGAAATTCTGTAGCATCTACAATGACACGTGTAGTTTTATCATATCTTTTAAAGCAGTGGTTTTCAACCTGTGGGTCGCGACCCCCTGGGGGGTCGCGAAGCTTTTTCAGGGGGGTCGCGGGACTTCTATTGGGGTTTAAAAAAATACATATAAAAGATTTCTGAAGAAATGGAGTAACAATTAAAATAACAAACTAAACTAATAATTGTTATACACAACATTGTTAATGCGATGGTTGCGCTTGTTTTTTCATAAATTAATTTCTCTCATCATAGATCAGTTTTTCCACTTTCAGAATTAAATCATTTTCCAAGTTTCAACGATTTCTTTCTTTACTGTTTATTAGAGCCATTGAAAAAAATATCAACTCGCACAAGTACGAGATGGAAAATGCAATCAAATATCAAACACTTCAAAGACTCTATTGTTAATTCTGCATATTCTGATTTCCTTTTTGACCAAAAAGTATCCAAAGTGACAGACTTAAATTCCAATTGCAGCATGCCATCGGAGGATAAATCCAGCAGATTTTCTTTGAGCTTAGTTGATAAATTTGCCTCATGTATAGCTGCATTTATGAACAGATCTAAGATCCACCTTTGCCCAGTGTTCTTTGATATCTCTTGCACTGAGAAGTAATGGCACAGTTCATCTTTCAAATTTTCTAACGCCATTTTCATACAAGGTAGGAATTAATTGATCTCACATCCAACTTCTGCAATAAAGGATCCACATATTCATATTTTGTGTAGCTTCAAGGAATATGTTACGCAAGCACTAGCGTATACGTCGAAAGCGCTCTACAAAATAGTATTTTTTACATTAAATTTTCTTTGGATTCAAAACGCACAAAAGCGACAGCGAAGCAGACACAAATGTACTTTCTTTAAATTAATCGATGACTTGATTACGATCATCGGTCACCATATCGCTTACCTTGTGTTGAATGGTATTATCAGAGAGAGGTATACTTTTAAGTTTTTCGACATCTTGTTTACCAAACATACTTTCTGCCATATTAAAGCAGAGCAGCTGGTAAAATCAAATTTTATAAATAGTGAGAGGTTTACCTGCTTTAGCCACATGTGAAGCTAGGTACTCGATAATTAGCCAGCAACGCTTTCTTATTTAAGTTGGAAATTTGTACTAGGGCAGTATTTGATTTTGAAGAGCTTTTACTTTTCTTTTTTAAAAATTCCACAGGTTTATTTTTTTCATTTGGATGCTTTGAGGTGGCGTAATAACTTCGATGGCTTCATACTTACTCATGATAAAGTTTCAAAACACGTTGTGGTTTATTCTCAATCACAGTAAATTTGGATTTCAGTTATCGTCATAGCGCCGTTGTTTTTTTGTTTGATTTTCACCACTGGCGCTAGAAGTTGACGGTTCTATTGACCTTTTAAGAAATTTATCCATTTTCAATCATTAGCAATCACTTCATGGAATCACTAAATGGAGGCCTGTAGGTAACTGCTATACTCGCGGGACGAAGTTTTCGTGGTAATAATTATGAAAATGAATAAAAATGTTGCATTGGTTGAAAATGTGTCACAGAATAAATAATCATGAAAATAAATGAGAATGTCACAGAGTAGGGGGTCGCAAAATTTTTTTTTATACAAAGGGGGCCGTGTCATGAAAAAGGTTGAAAAACACTGTTTTAAAGGATTCTGGCATATAAAAATGTACTAAGTCTTTGTTTGGCCAGATATTTAGCGTGTTCCACATTTGATACATGAAATACACCCTTATAATAAATATGTTGGAAACTGTCGCGGTGCAAATATTAAAGAATCTAGATAACTCAAAGGAGGTTTTGTCGAAGCTTCATTAATGTTGTAAAAACTGGTCCAAAAGAGACAGACTTAAAACTGTATATCTATATTCATTAAAGTGTGGAAACATTTTTTTTTTTATTGTAGAGTAAACCAATGACGGTTTTCCATAAGACTTGAACCCTGTATAAAACTGAATAGCTTTATCTTCATTTTGAAATCGCAATACGGATCCATACATATCTCTATATTTATTTGTGTTTGTTTTTTTGCATAATTTACCTACAATATTTGAAACATCATCAGAAATAATCTCTCGTCTGTGGTTCTACAGATTCAATTAGCATGTTGGCACCCACACCAGGAGCATCAGGAGTTCTGTTATGTTCCAGTTCTGAGAGTCCCAAAAGTTCTTTCTTTGCACAGCGTGCTTCATAACATAATGATCTTCTTGATTTAGATTGCTTTTCACACTTAGAAAATCGAAAGGATGGCGCCTTTCTTCAATAACTACTTTTCTAATTTAATACCTGAAAATGAATGCATATATTATGATAAGTAATAGTTACTTATATTTCCTATTAATAAACGTATTTACTGTTATTGATTAAATGACAATTAACCATGATCCGACCTGCTGTCTTGTATGGATCAGAATGTTGGGCTACGAAAGGGATGAATGAAAGGCAATTGCATGCAGCCGAGATGAGAATGCTAAGAGGGATGTGTGGTGTTACACGAATGGAGAGAATAAGAAATGAGTACATAAGAGGAAGTCTGAAAGTGGCACCGGTAGCTGAAAAGTTGTGTGGAAATCGGTTGTCATGGTACGGGCATGTGTTACGGAGACATGAGGAGAATGTCGTGAGGAGAGTTTTAATTATGAATGTTGATGGTTATAAGAGTAGGGGAAGACCAAAGAAACGATGGATGGAATGTGTGAAAGCTGATATGGCTTAGAAGGGGGTGACTGCCGAGATGGCTTCTGATAGGGATGTATGGAAGAAAAAGACATGTTGCGCCGACCCCAAATAAATTGGGATAAGGGCAGGAGAATGATGACTGTTATTGATTAAATATCTCACCTGTATACTTGCTTTCTTCATAATAATCACTTGGTTTGAAAATTTTTCCACATAACCCGAGTCGGCTTCCAATTTTTCCGACGTATTGCTTTGATCCAAGAGTGCGAGCATATTTTGTCTCTAGGAAAACGATGAATTTCAATATTTTCACAATTATAAGCACAGCATCACGGCATTTCGTTAGTTTTATAATGCATGAAGTTGAAGAAAAAAAAGATGAAGTTTAATCACCTAAAATAAATTTTTTGTTTTGACCTAGTTTTGACAGTGCGTCAGGTACCAACGACAAGACGCCACCTACCGAGAGAAATTGGCGCTTTTTCTCCCCGAGGCTGTCATGGTCTGAGAGACCTTTGCCTGCTTAGTGTAATGCACTGGCAAATTGAATAAACAACATGTCAAATCAGTCAAATGTCATGTCGGCTGTCGGCAACATGATTACATGACATTTGTTGACACTTTGACAGCCGTTGCCGTTCGCTTTTCGTATTTGTTCGTATTTTTGCGCAAGTGAACATGTTTTTCCGTATTTCTCGTGATTTATTATTTCATACGACCTGGGGCCCTAGTCTACTAGACTAGGCTCTTAATGTCATAATCTAGACTTTTAATGTCATAATGACCGATTTTGTTAAAATCCGTACCTAATCTACTAACAAAATGGCGTGCCTAGTGGTCAATCATTGAACGAAATGGCACAAAACTGTAATCTTGTCCAAAATGACTAATCAATGATTGATGATTGACATACGCGGTAATCTGCTAAGAATCGATTTTCATACACAAGGCGCCCGGTATGAGAAAAATCCGAGGGGTAAAACCTACTAACGAGTAACGAATTTTAAGCGTGACTATTTTAGTGTTTTTAACTTTCTAATCTAAATAAAAAGTAAAAAAGGCGTAGTCACACGTTGTCAATGTGCTACGGTAGGTAGGTATATGTAACGTGTGACTACGCCTTTCCAAACATGAAAATTTATCTCTTTACACATTACCAACTTTGTTCAGTTCAGTATTCAAAAAATCTTGTTTTATACTTTTTCAGCGTCGTTTTTTGTCGTAGTTGGGTTTTCGTTTTTTACCCGACTACGGCAAAGCAAAAGGAGGGTTATGATTTTGACAGGCTATATATGTATGTGTGTATGTATGTATGTATGTATGTATGTATGTATGTATGTTCATCTGTTCCCTCGTAACTTCTAAACTACTAACAGAATTCGACAAATGATATATCATTAGAAGCGTCTTAATTGTCCGCTGGTTATAGGCTATATGGGGTTTTACAAAATCTACTGTGGCGCCCTCTACCGGACAAAACATACAGAGTAAAAAAATAAAGTTAAGATAAATATGCCGTGTTTGGTATCATTTGAAAGCGCTTTACTTGTACATTTTGAATATATATATACTGCTAGCATTTGCGTGTGACTTTACCTGTATTCATGGGCTGGTTGCATATAATTCACATCTTTTCGTTCATAGCTTCTTTACTACTTATCAGAATAAGACCACTGGTACTGCCATTAGAAGGGCCTTGATATTCTGTTAGTTATGAGCTATAAAGCTTGTCACCAAATTTAGTATTGCGCCCTCTAGCGGACAAAAAGTTTTATGTTAATATAAAATTAAAATAAATATACCGTGTTTGGTATCACGTGAAAGAGCTTCACGGGTGCTTTATGCTTGTACATAATTACAAGAATGCTTTAATGATGTTAAATATGAGCGATAAGAGTAAAGCGCGGATCACGGGAACTGTGAATCGCTTTATGCAATGTAGAGCAGTGTGAACATTAATAGAATATGTAATGCACTAATGAAAACAACATAAGCTGAGAGTAACTCCACGCGGTGAAGGCGGAAACAAATCAAACCAAATCAAATCATTTATTTCAAATAAACCAGTTACAGGCACTTTTGAATTGTCAGAAGGTCGGTCAGTCAATAAGATGAAGCTAGTCGCCCATTCCAAAGAGTAGGTACCTATGGAGAAGAACGGGCAAGAAACTCCATGGACACTCTTTTAAATTTTGAAGCTATTGTTACAAATATTTGATTACATCATTCTTGTTGAAATCAACCGTGTGAGAACAATGCAGAAATATATTGTACGCTGAGAGCGTACATAGAAAACACAGAAAAATCAATTCAGAAATTAAAATACGCCATGGCAGCTAAGAGATGACCCCACTGACGGCGTCCGTTCACGAACATGACGTATGGATCAGCATCATTCAGCTCAACCATATTGAAGGGAACCCAATCACCCAACACACACGCCACCATCAGCGAGACATTTGAGTGAGCATGACATACTCTCAACAGCCAGAGCACAATCAAGTTAATAAAAATGACTAACCCAACCAATAAATGCCTTACAGCACATTCGTACATTGTGCTCACACGTTTACCATGCAATTATACAATACTAAGAAATTGAATCTACACAATGCTAAGATAGTGTTACGGGCTAGGGGTACTTAAACGCCGGTTAAGGGTTACGAAGTTTATTGGCAACGAAGGTACAGTCGATCGTAGGCAATGACAAGTAGAACGTAGCTGATGTTGTACCGAAGTCTTCCCTTATGTCCACGAAGTCCGTGTTGTAAACACACAACAATGCTACAGATGTTACTTCACGTCGTACTCGAAGTTCGCGTTATAATTGTCGCAGTAGGTCTTCTTTAAGATCGCTTCTTAACTGTCGCTGTTTTCGTATCGCTAGTCGAATGTAGACTGACTCTGCGGTGGCGTCGCGGCGATATATATAGGCCAGCTGATCGAACATTCCGGAATCCTCTAGACGTAATAATAATACCGCATAATTTCGAGGTCACCGGCCATGTAAGTACCTACAGTAATTCCCGGAAACGGGTTTCTAGAAATTTCGATGTCGACACTTTGTTGACAAAACTGTTGAGACCTGTACCATTCGATAGGCCGTCCTAAGTCTAGCAATGCGTTTTATTATTGTACCTAGAAAATGTCTAGATCTGGCGAAATAGGGCTCAAAAGTGACACACTGCATGTCACGCGATATTGAACCTTATGCCATCGACATAAGGTCCATTCGTAACATTGCCCCCTTCTTAGTCATGCTCGTCCCGAGCATGATTTGATCCATAATAGCGAGCTAGGCGGTCTACGTGTACGACCTTCAGCTTCCCTCTAGGTCCTTTCTTAATCCGGTAGGTGACGTCGTTTATTCTGGTTACTATCGTGTATGGACCCTCCCATTTGGCTTGGAACTTTGGACTCTTTCCTTTTCTTCTAATGGGATTATGTAACCATACCAAAGTTCCCTCTTCAAATCCGGGCACGTTAGCTTTGCGGTCGTATCGGATCTTCATCTTCTCACTGGTTTTCAAACCATTCTCTTAACATTTCCGTGACTTCCCGTTCTCTTACAAAGGGGATACGACGTGGTCTCTGTCTTATCGGCTGTGTATCGCCCGTATCTATATGGTGTTTGACGAGCCCGGTCCTTCCCACGTCACTGTCGGTCTTAGAGAAGATGTCATGGAAGTTATGCAACAGTTGCTTCACTTTGTGACTTTCGAACTTATTTAAATTGCCCTTACAATTTTCGAGTAGCGTCGATACATGTTCCTGCCACTTCTTATCACGTTCCTTTTCGTGCGCCTCTGTTTTTCTCAACGATGCTACATGGTCGCACACACCAACTATGCAATTCTTTTCAAGAATTATTTCTTTGTTACTAACGTTGATAATGCGCACTTTTGGTTTTTCGGAAATCATCATCAGTGTTCTTGCTGTTATCCAGTCTGGGTGATCTCCAGAATCTTCAATTATAATGCAACGTTTACGGCATCCTATTGGTGATAGTCTAATATCTACTAAGGTTTCTGATCTTGGTGGTAATACCGTTCTCCTTAAACAGTACACTGACCCTTGTTTTCCGCCTTGAAGAAATACTTCTTGTTCTGGGAAACTCAATACCCCTTTTGCTACATTAAGGACGGACTGCTGTTTCTTCAAAAAGTCCAGTCCTATTATGCAATCATCTGTAATATTCGCTACTAAAACAGGGTGCGTGAATGTCTTATCACACATACCGTACCTTTATTAAATTGTAGTGTTTTCTAATACTTATTGAACATACTTAGAAATGCACTAGTCAACCCTACGATTTTTGAAAGTTACCCTTGATTTCTCTGGTCTTCCATCATCAGATCCTGACCCGATAACTATTTACCCTTGATTTCTCTGGTCTTCCATCATCAGATCCTGACCTGATAACTATTGGACCACCTGGAAAGTATACCTTTTCAAACAAAAGGAAATTTGAAAATCGATCCAGGTGTCTTAGGGTAATCTGTGAACACACCTACATAAAAAAAAAAAGATTACGACGAATTGAGAACCCGCTCCTTTTTTTGAAGTCAGTTGATGAAGCGGCCCACCAAGTTGAATATTTTATTGACGGTGGTACGTCAATCTCTACTAGTTTGGTAGGGCTCTTCTGCTTTCTAATCAAGGTCACCAGGTACTTCAGATCTTCGATTATTCCAGTTTTTATATTTTTCCCTTTATGTGACCATTAAACCCTGGCTCTGTACCAAATTTCAGCTCTCTGAGTTTATGGGAAGAACTACTTCTATTTTGATTTGATGATCATGAGTGAGTGAGTGTCGAAAACACGGAAATTTACTTTCGCTTAACTTCAGAACTGGATGAGCTACAGACTTGAAATTTTAGATTTGAAGTGTGTTAATACAGCTTACTGGATGACCAAAATTTCAGCGTTCTGGTACTATCCAGAGGTTCTTAATTAGGGGCCTGAAAATGCGGCGAAATGGTTCGGGTAAAGATGGTACGGCAGTGTTTGCTTCGCGCTCGACTTGGCGAGGGCACTGCCGTGCCCTCAGATTAAGAGTCCGTGCACAAAATTCTCTCGCTACAGTTTAGGTAAAATCGTTGCAATGTTATCTTTGTGTGCATCGTTCTAGCAGCTAGACGCACACGCGCGTAAATATCGAGCTTAGTGAACGCTTAAACATTTTTGATCCTTTAGAAGATATTATTCTAAATTATATAAAGTATGATTTGTGAATAGTCGGAAACGAGTGCACATTGTATATTTATCACAATTTAGATGAATATTGATACATTTTGACATTAAAAAAATATGGTGTAATGATAGTTTATTACATAGGCAATTTAAGAAATAAAAACATATACGGTAAAATGAAACATTAGAATAAGTAATCAGTTTAATTTAATATTCTTCTTTAATATAATATTATTTAGAAATCTAAAATAAATAAATAAATATATACCGACAAATCACACAGATTGAGCTAGCCCAAAAGTAAGTTCGAGACTTGTGATATGGGATACTAACTCAACGATACTATATTTATAAGAAATACATACATAGATAAACATCCAAGACCCTTATGTATGTATGTATGTATGTTCATCTGTTCCCTCGTAACTTCTAAACTACTTATCAGAATTCGACAAATGATATATCATTAGAAGCGTCTTAATTGTCCGCTGGTTATAGGCTATATGGGGTTTTACAAAATCTATTGTGGCGCCCTCTAGCGGACAAAACATACAGAGTAAAAAAATAAAGTTAAGATAATTATGCCGTGTTTGATATCATTTGAAAGCCCTTTACTTGTACATTTTGAATATATATATATTGCTAGCATTTGCGTGTGACTTTACCTGTATTCATGGGCTGGTTGCATATAATTCACATCTTTTCGTTCATAGCTTCTTTACTACTTATCAGAATAAGACCACTGCAGCACCATTAGAAAGGCCTTGATATTCTGTTAGTTATGAGCTATAAAGCTTGTCACCAAATTTAGTATTGCGCCCTCTAGCGGACAAAAAGTTCTATGTTAATATAAAATTAAAATAAATATACCGTGTGTGGTATCACGTGAAAGAGCTTCACGAGTGCTATAAGCTTGTACATAATTACAAGAATGCTTTAATGATGAATAAAGCGCGGATCACGGGAACTGTGAATCGCTTTATGCAATGTAGAGCAGTGTGAACAGTATTAGAATATGTAATGCACTAATAAAAACGACATAAGCTGGGAGTAACTCCACGCGGTGAAGGCGGAAACAGTTTGATAACTGGCTAAAACTCCCTTATAAATGTCCTCTGCACTATTAATATGCCTTCGGGCTTATGTTGTTATATGTGCGTGTAGATTTAATATGTCAGGTACCTAGTTTTTAGTTCATCAGTTTAACTTTTGTTAATATTATGCGCCACAAATACACTTTAACACCAAAATAGTACAAATAATAAAAAGTAAAAACTAAAACCCAACTACGACAAAAAACGACGCTGAAAAAGTATAAAACAAGATTTTCAGAATACTGAACTGAACAAAGTTGCTAATGTAGTTGCAAGTAAATGGACACAGTAGTAATGTCATACAATACTGTTCTGAAGTATGCAATATTCACTATGTAGAGATAAATTTTCATGTTTGGAAAGGCGTAGTCACACGTTGTCAAGGTGCTACGGTAGGTAGGTATATGTAACGTGTGACTACGCCTTTCCAAACATGAAAATTTATCTCTTGCAACTACATTAGCAACTTTGTTCAGTTCAGTATTCTGAAAAACTTGTTTTATACTTTTTCAGCGTCGTTTTATGTCGTAGTTGGGTTTTAGTTTTTTAACTTTTTTTTTTTTACAGAATGTTTTTGGTTAGATTTCACTTCTTTTTGAAGAAGCGTATTATATTAATTATATTATTTAACACAGTTTTTTTTTCTTTTTAGAAGTAGTTATTACAAATCTTCCTTTTCTTTTTCCGGTTCTGATTCTTGTACAGTAGCAATAGTTTTATGTATTGCCCGTTCGCGTGGCGTGCGTGGTTGTATTCAGTGATCGCTGAAGCTTGAGTTTTTATACTCTGGAAGTCAACATTTATGTTTACTTCTTCAATCAATATGAGGTGCGCCCAATGAAAATTTTATACTCGTGAAAACGCCATATAAGCTTGGCCACGAGAGAATATGGAGGTGCCAATGTCCATTTTTTAGAGTTAGAACTTGGCTCTTGTGAAATGTTAGGTCATACGCCACACAGATTGGAAATTGTTGTCTGTACAAGCATGCCCGCGGTATGATCCCAAATTATAACTTACATAATACGTAATAATTCGTGAATCAAATTATAAGCAAATTTTACTAACAATTGTTTTGGCTTTATTTAGTCTTCCGGGTCCCACCTCATTTTTTGTACTAGCCTGTCGAACCATTAACTAAACCAAACATCAATGTTTCTCTTAAGCATTACTTTAGCTCCATGTTCAATGCTTATAGTTTCTTCCAGTCCAGCAGTCATCGTCGCATCATCCTCATATTTTTACCCGACTACGGCAAAGCAAAAGGAGGGTTATGATTTTGACAGGCTATGTATGTATGTATGTATGTTTTTTTTTTTTTTTACATATTATAAACCAGCGCTTGACCGCAATCCTGCCTGATGGTAAGCAGTGACGCAATCGTTGATGGTAAAGCGCACTAGTTTATTAAGAGCCTATTCATTCTAGCCTTGAAGACACTCAAATTGTAGTCCTACGGAAACACCGCCGCTGGCAAATTGTTCCAGTCCCTCGATGTACGTGGTATAAAGGAGGAGGCGAAACGCTTCATCCGGATCGTAGTGGTGTTAACAACGTAAGGGTGGAAACCAGCCGTACGACGGGCCGTCCGCTGGTGGAACGGAGATGGGGGAATTAAATCATGCAATTCCCTCGCACACTCCCCGAAATGCATCCTATAGAACACCGAAAGGCTGGCTACTCTACGCCTGTGCTCTAGGCTTTGGAGACCAACTCGAGTTAGATCAGGGTCACCAATCAGCCTCTTTGCACGTCTCTCCACTGAATCCAAAGTGGCCAGGTGACACTTGGCAGCACCAGCCCAAATGTGGCTGCAGTACTCCACACACGAACGGACCTGTGCTTTGTATAACATTAGAAGCTGCCCAGGTGTGAAGTACTGCCGGACCTTTGCGATAACGCCAAGTTTCCTGGCAGCCACCTTGGCCTTGGACTCAATGAACCGCCCAAAGTTAAGGTTCGAGGAAATCTCAACTCCCAAAAGCTGAAGGCGGTCGGAACACTCCAAGGACACATTCCGAAAAGTAGGGGCCAAGGTGAACGGGCTCCTTTTGGCGGTGAAAAGACACGCCTGTGTTTTGGCGGCATTGAATGCTACAAGATTGGCATTGCCCCATTCGGAGACTGCCTGCAGTGCAACACTCGTTCGCTCAACCATGGCCTCTCTTTCGGACCGGATTGATTCCCTACTAGCCCGAGCATCCGGCAGGTATCTCTCTACAACTGTGCTGTCATCTGCATACCCATAGATACCAGGCATCAGCAGATCGTTAATATGCAGCAGAAACAGAGTTGCAGAGAGAACAGACCCCTGAGGAACACCGGCATTAGTTGACATGGGCTCAGAAGAGCATCCGTCGACAACAACTCGGAGGGACCGTTCGGTCAGGAAGTCTTTTACCCAGCCAGTCAGGCTAGGGGAAATGCCGTACGCTGGAAGCTTACTCAAAAGGCCAGCGTGCCATACCCGGTCGAAGGCCTTCGAGACATCAAGGGAGACAGCAATCGCTTCCCCATTCTTCTCGAGGGCCTCGCCCCACAAGTGAGTGGCATACACTAGTAGGTCCCCAGTTGACCGATTGCGGCGAAACCCGTACTGTCGGTCACTGAGGAGATCGTTACCTTCCAGGTATGCCAAGAGGCGCGAGTTCAATACACGCTCCATAATTTTGCAAAGTATGGAGGTGATCGAAATCGGCCGATAGTTGGTAGGATCGGCACGACTGCCCTTCTTGGGCACGGGCTGCACGTTAGCAAGCTTCCAGGACTTGGGCACTATACCAGTCCTAAATGAGAGGCGATACAAGCGCGTCAATACAGGAGACAACTCGGGCGCACATGCTTTAAGAACAATCGCTGGTATACCATCCGGACCACTAGCCTTATTCACGTCCAGACGACACAGTACTCTCAGAACCTCCTTGTTTCTAATGCGAACCTCAGACATTGAAGCTCCGCAATGAGGTAAATTAGATGGAGTAGCACTGCCAGTATCAAGACGCGAAATATGGGCAAAGAGAGAAGCAAAGAGACCTGCTTTCTCTCTCGCTGTATGAGCCAGTGTTCCATCAGGCCTAACCAGCGGAGGCAGTGAGGGCCGACAGAAGTTCGCCTCAACCGATTTGCCAAGGGACCAAAAAGATCTGCTACCGGATGGCTGCGCAGATAACTTGTTGCCAATATGGGTAATGCGGTCGAAGCGAGCCTTCTTAAGCGCCTTCTTGTAGGACTTGGCAGAACGGTTAAAGGCTCTCTTCTTTGAGCTTAGATCCGGAGCTCCGCGGTCACGAGCGTCAACCCAGGCGAGAAATGCCGTGTGCTTACGCTGTTCAGCTTGGACACAATCGGCATTGAACCATGGGCGAGCCGAGCCACCGACGGGCACGTCATTGAATGGGATAAAATACTCCATAGCTTGACGCACCACATCGGTTATAGCGTCCGCACAGCTCGAAGCATTGTCAGAAGAGAAGCAGACCGGCTGCCAAGGATAAGACGCAAAGAAGTGGCGCATCTCATCCCAATCCGCTGACCTGTATCGCCACATTCGCCGTTCACCACGAGAGTCGTGATCTGGTGGGGAGAAGGATGACACAGACTTCACCAGACAGTGGTCTGAAGTTCCCAACGGTGAGGAAACTGTTACAACACATCTGTCCGGATCAGTGGTCAGCAGAAGGTCCAAACAGTTGGCGGTATGGCCAACTACATCAGGCACCCTAGTCGCTTGCTCTACCAGCTGGGATAGGCCCATAGAAAGCGCGAAGTTTCGCGCTTCTCTCCCAGCGTGGTCGGTCTTCTGGTATGGGAAGAGCCAGTCCTGGTGGCAGGCGTTGAAGTCCCCCAGAGCGACGAACTGAGCGTCAGGGTGCCGATGCAGTGCATTGTCAGCAGCCTCACTGAGGTGGTCAAATAAACGAGTTGTCTCCTGATCACCGCTGTGCGATCGGTAGACACAGGTGTAAACAATTTTGTCCACACCAGTGTCAACCAACAGCCATAGGGACGAGAAGTGAGGGTCTTCGAGGTGACGGAGGCGCCGGCAACAGATGTCATTGCGGACATACACACAGACCCCGGCACGCTGCAGGAAATGATGCTCCAAAGAGTATCCCGGGTAGCCGAGGTACGCCGCGTCAGTCGGACATCTGATCTGGGTCTCCGTCAAGAAAAGTAAGTGGGGCTTTTCAGTCTCAAGGTGGTAATGGACTGCATCGATATTGGAGTGCAAACCTCGGATGTTTGAGAGGTGTACTATGAACGAGAGGACGTGCGCCCGCTGTGCACACCTACTTTTCCTTTTGTAACTTTTCATTAGTTTATATACTGAGTGAATAGGAAGGAAGACGGCAGTTGAGTGAGGTGATGCAATGATAAACCCAACAATACGACCAACGATGCTGGGCCAGAGGGAGATTGTTCTGGAGACTGCGGGGACGCCCGAACCCCCCCAGGGATCGCCATCGGGTCCTCTCGTCCGGTCGCCAACCGGCACGATGGGGCCACCCTGGGATTTTTCGCAGTTGGCGGGGCAGCCTTTCGTATGTGGCTGGCACACTACTTGGGCCCCCAACTACCTGCGGTCGGCCAGCGGAGAACCGTGCTTCGGATCCCGCTACCCTCCACGAACAAACTCCCGACACAACACCATCTGGCGCATCGCACCCGGCACACATCGCAACACAACTGCTCAGACCCGTCCTCCGAACGGCTTCACCAGACATCATGCCGGAACACGACGAATCGCTTGGCGGCATGTCTTTGTCTGATGGGTGGTAACTTACGCCGGCGGATGATGTTGTGACCTACCACCGAGAAATGTTCATCTGTTCCCTCGTAACTTCTAAACTACTTATCAGAATTCGACAAATGGCATATCATTAGAAGCGTCTTAATTGTCCGCTAGTTATAGGCTATATAGGGTTTCACAAAATCTACTGTGGCGCCCTCTAGCGGACAAAACATACAGAGTAAAAAAATAAAGTTAAGATAAATATGCCGTGTTTGGTATCATTTCAAAACGCTTTACTTGTACATTTTGAATATATATATATATATATATATATATTGCTAGCATTTGCTCGTGACTTTACCTGTATTCATGGGCTGGTTGCATATAATTCACATCTTTTCGTTCATAGCTTCTTTACTACTTATCAGAATAAGACCAATGTAGTACCATTAGAAGGGCCTTGATATTCTGTTAGTTATGAGCTATAAAGCTTGTCACCAAATTTAGTATTGCGCCCTCTAGCGGACAAAAAGTTCTATGTTAATATAAAATTAAAATAAATATACCGTGTTTGGTATCACGTGAAAGAGCTTCACTAGTACTTTATGCTTGTACATAATTACAAGAATGCTTTAATGATGTTAAATATGAGCGATAAGAGTAAAGCGCGGATCACGGAAACTGTGAATCGCTTTATGCAATGCAGAGCAGTGTGAACATTAATAGAATATGTAATGCACTAATGAAAACGACATAAGCTGGGAGTAACTCCACGCAGTGAAGGCGGAAATAGTTTGATAACTGGCTAAAACTCCCATAAAAATGTCCTCTAACCTGTGCGTGTAATGTAACCAGAATTTTTAGAACATCAGTTTACCTTTGCTATTATGCGCCACAAATACACTTTAAGATAAATTAGAGATATAGAGATTTAGAGATAAATTTTCATCTTTGGAAAGGCGTAGTCACACGTTGTCAAGGTGCTACGGTAGGTAGGTATATGTAACGTGTGAAAATTTATCTCTACATAGTGAATATTGCATACTTCAGAATAGTATTGTATGACATTACTTCTGTGTCCATTTACTTGCAACTACATTAGCAACTTTGTTCAGTTCAGTATTCTGAAAATCTTGTTTTATACTTTTTCAGCGTCGTTTTTTGTCGTAGTTGGGTTTTAGTTTTTTTAACTTTTTTTTATGATGATCATGAGTGAGTGAGTGTCGAAAACACGGAAATTTACTTTCGCTTAACTTCAGAACTGGATGAGCTACAGACATGAAATTTTAGATTTGAAGTGTGTTAATACAGCTTACTGGATGACCAAAATTTCAGCGTTCTGGTACTATCCAGAGGTTCTTAATTAGGGGCCTGAAAATGCAGCGAAATGGTTCGGGTAAAGATGGACGGCAGTGTTTGCTTCGCGCTCGACTTGGCGAGGGCACTGCCGTGCCCTCAGATTAAGAGTCCGTGCACAAAATTCTCTCGCTACAGTTTAGGTAGAATCGTTGCGTTGTTATCTTTGTGTGCATCGTTCTAGCAGCTAGACGCACACGCGCGTAAATATCGAGCTTAGTGAACGCTTAAACATTTTTGATCCTTTAGAAGATATAATTCTAAATTATATAAAGTATGATTTGTGAATAGTCGGAAACGAGTGCACATTGTATATTTATCTGAGGGCACGGCAGTGCCCTCGCCAAGTCGAGCGCGAAGCAAACACTGCCGTACCATCTTTACCCGAACCATTTCGCTGCATTTTCTGGCCCCTAATTAAGAACCTCTGGATAGTACCAGAACACTGAAATTTTGGTCATCCAGTAAGCTGTATTTACACACTTCAAATCTAAAATTTCAAGTCTGTAGCTCATCCAGTTCTAAAGTTAAGCCAAAGTAAATTTCCGTGTTTTCGACACTCACTCACTCATGATCATCAAAATAGAAGTAGTACTTCCCATAATCTCAGAGAGCTGAAATTTGGTACAGAGCCAGGGTTTAATGGTCACATAAAGGGAAAAATATAAAAACTAGAATAATCTAAGATCTGAAGTACCTGGTGACCTTGATTAGAAAGCAGAAGAGCCCAACCAAACTAGTAGAGATTGACGTACCACCGTCAATAAAATATCCAACTTGGTGGGCCGCTTCATTAACTGACTTCAAAAAAAGGAGCGGGTTCTCAATTCATCGTAATCTTTTTTTTATGTAGGTGTGTTCACCGATTACCCTAAGACGCCTGGATCGATTTTCAAATTTCAATTTTGTTTGAAAGGGTATACTTTCCAGGTGGTCCAATAGTTACCAGGTCAGGATCTGAAGATGAAAGACCAGAGAAATCAAGGGTAACCTTCAAAAATCGTAGGGGTGACTAGTGCATTTCTAAGTATTTTCAATAAGTATTAGAAAACACTACAATTTAATAAAGGTATGGAGTAGATCTGATGATGAAGCTGGGAGACAGTCGTGAGAACTCCTCAACGATTCACGGCAGCTACCTTGTGTTTATGTTTGATTAATTTGTATTGATGAGAACTTTACATCTCTTTGGGTTGTGACTGTCATAAAGGCTCTGATGATGAAGACAAAGGTCAGTCCCGCGTACTCCTCAACGGTTTACAGTAGTTACTTTGTGTTTGGACTTATATCATTTATATTCATGAGGACTTTGCACCCATATGGGTTATAATGAAGATCTGAAGTAGATTTGATGATGGAGTCGAGAGACAAACGAAGGAACTCCTCAGCGATTCACAGCAGCTACCTTGTGTTTGTGCCTGATTAATTTGTATTGATAAGAGCTTTATACCTAGATAAATTTGGATTGTCATTAGAGATCTTATGACGAAGACGAAGGGCAGTTAGGGGATTCCCAACGGTTTACAATAGCTACTTTGTGTTTGGAATTAATTCATTTATATTGATGAGAACTTTGCACCTATATGGGCTAAAATTAAGGTCTGCAGTAACCTTTGAATTAGATCAGAAGGAAGAAATGTTCGTCGTTCAGTAATCTATAATCAAATCTACTATTGCTACATAAAAAAAAAAAATATTGATATTGCAAAAATCCAGCGTAGTGGGACACATATGTCTTCTAATTTAATCTAGCTTAGAGCGCCCCACTGCTGTAAATGCCTCCCCTTCTGCTGTGGTAAAAACTGTGGAGAAGACTAGACTGGCTTTTATATTTTTTTATAGTTTACACGAAGAAATAGTCGAACGATTAGGGGGAGGCGGGGTACATTGATACAAGGGGCACATAGATACAGTCAATATTCGTCGAAAACAAAACGCGTTAGAAGAGCCATACGCCACTGATAAGGAGGTATATAGTAAAGCCTACACGCACACTAGCGCAGAGCAACGTTCACTCGACGACTAGCGACTGGCACGTAAAAAACTGTTTCTGATGTTCGCAACAAAATTTTCGTACTTTTCTTTCGAATTTAATTCTTCTAATTTATTTAGTGTTACCTGTGTTATATTAAGACATTTGGTAAGTACATATCTATCATCACATTAAATAGACTTAAATTATTTAATTATTTATTGCTTTAATTTTTATAAAATGTTGATTTCGATTGTAGTAGGCAGGGGCACATAGATACAAGTGGCCTTGGGGCACATTGATACCCCAATATTTTGTTGAATATACATGTATGTGAGACTTAGGTAATATATTTTATTTTCTTTATAGAAAAATGGTTTGAACATTTAAACGCAAGATGAATAGAAGTTCCATCAATGGAATTTCCGTGGCTTCTGCGATATCTGATGTGTTGGAAGAAAAATTATTAATAGCAAAAGCAGCGAATAAATATAATTTAAAAAAATCAATAAATAAAGGTTAGAAAAATCAATAAAACTTGTTTAATTTATAGGAATATTTCTATGAACCACAGTACCAGTGTATGTACCAATGTACCCCGCATGTGGGGTACATTGATACAAATTTAATTTTTTAGTAAATAGGCTCTAATACGTTTTGTGATTCAATCTATCGGTTAATTTGTATGTAACAAGTTAACTGAATATATATTGAATATATTATGGTTATTAAATTGGATGTAACTATCATTAGATCATCTTTTATTGGGTCTAAGTAAAAACTGTATCAAGGTGCCCCACTTCCCCTAACTACTACTAACTTTTCAACTCGAACATAAACATTACACAAATGAAATTAACAAATTACCCTAAAATAAATTTCACTCAAAATTTGGTCAAAATATAATCCAAAATATAAGCTTTTCCCCCGCGGCTTCGCCCGCGTGGAATGAGGTTACATCGCTTTTTAGATTTTCATTAGGAATATCGATTCTTCCGGGATAAAAATATTAACGATATAAGATAACTACCCTATTATTTAACACTTCTATCTTTGTGTCTACAAAATTTCAAAGAAATCGGTTTAGTAGTTACGGCGTGAAAGCGGAACAAACAAACTCACTTTTCTTTTTTTTCATAAATATAGAGAAATTGGATACATTTTTCACATATAGAGACAGAAATCAGGAATATATAATAAGCCTAAAATATTCCCACTCCTAGGACACATGCCTCCTCTCGATGAGATAGAGTGGGCCGTAATCTACCCGTGTAGATTACGGTCCACTGCGGCCAAGGCGGGCACAGTGCGGGTTGATAAATGTCACATGCCTTCGGAGTTTTTGCTTCTAAAACATGCCGGTTGTCTCACGAAGTTTTCCTTCACTGCACCGTTTTGAGAGCAGTAGTGATGAAATAATTGACACAAATTAAAGCACCTGATAGGGTTCTAACCTACGGCCTACAACTTGTAAATCGCGGACGATACTACTAGTCCACCGCTGCTCTATCAGTGTGCAAGGGAATTGCATGATTTAATTCAATGACGAAGCGTTTTGCTCCCTCTTTACCGACTGGAACAATTATACAGGGGTTATCTGACATCGACGCACAAACGAGTACCATGGATCCAGTACATGATTCTGAACCCCCAGTGGTGGAATTTTTCGTCGGCTCCTCATGATTTAATAAAAAATATATGAAGTTTTTTCACTTAAGACCGTTCATAGTTGCTAAACTTTTATAACCCAATAAGATTTAAAAGTAAAAATTAATTAATTCGCTAATTACACAAAAAAGCGCAATGAAAACAAAACTCGAAAAACTGTCTTATCGGCTGATTTGATAGAGTTTACATCAGGGATCAACGTCAAACCCACACGGCGGCACGCTTTCAACGTTCAAATGCCGAGCCAACACTTTTTTTAACCACTGTGAATTCTGTAACCGTTCATTAACGATATAAATGACTGTCATAATTTTATTAGTGGCATGCGGTGTAGCCTATCCGGAAAGCTTCAACTTATAGTGCATTGGACTTACGAGTGGCGGTGATACCCGCTTAAGGACATACCTAAAAACTATCGAACTATTTATTATAGGTGAATTGTCTATGATATCTAATTAACCTACATAAATCTTCGTTTATGCAAAGTGTTTGATTCTTCTGATCTAGAAGATGGTTGATTTGGAAAAAAACATATTTTAGTGCTTGGGGATCTTTTGCAACTCAAACCAGCAGTGTAATTACGTAAAACGCCATCAGTAGCAATGGGTTTCATTTTGACAGATCAACAACATTCATTGCGTTTTTAACGTTTTTGAGCACTCATTTTTTAAACATATGGAGCAATGGATTAGCAATATACTTCAAAATGATTCCAGTTAATATCAATGGTGTGTTACGTAATTAGGGTGCCGTCAGAGAAAAGACGGTGTTTAAAAAACTAATCCTCTTAGAAATGTGGTAGGCCTTGCAATCCGCCGCCGGCAGAAGTTACCACCCACCAGACAAAGTCTTGCTGCCAAGCGATTCGTGTTCCGGCTAATGACTGGTGAAGCCGTACGGGGGACGGGTTTGAGCAGTTGTGATGCGATTTATGCCGGGTACGATGCGTGAAATGTTGTTGTTTCGGGATTTTGGTCGTGGAGGGTCTCTAGATCAATCTCCCTTTGGGGCAGCCTCGTTAGTCGTGTTGTTGCGTTTAACATTACACCACCTCGCTCAACTGCCGTCTTCCTTTCTATTCACTCAGTTTTTTTGAGTGAATAGGCTCTTAATAAACTAGCGCGCTTTACCATCAACGATTGCATCACTGCTTGCCATCAGCCGGGATTGCAGTTAAGCACTAGTTTATAATTATTAAAATAAATAAAATTCCAATCTATTGTACTGATTTTTTTTAAACAATGATCTTACGTTGTATATTAGACCGCTGGATGATTCTACGTTTGTTGAGATGTCAAAAAGAACCAAAGTAGGATTGACAACTCAATCAGACAGAGATATACTGCCTAACCGATTGATACCTCTGCTCTCGCATTCTAATGAAGGAATGTTATTGGAAATATGTAACACAATGTTTGAGGGACGTACCAGAAGGTACTGTTTGTTTACTACCGTCGAGAAATATGTGTATGCATAATACTATATTCAAAGTAGTCCCGCAATCCGAGATAAAGTTAATTGCTAAAAATTCGTTGGATTGTTCAAAATGTATGATAACAAAAGCACGGGCTTGTTAACAAAATATGAGGATGATGCGACGATGACTTCTGGACTGGAAGAAACTATAATCATTGAACAGGGAGCTAAAGTAATGCTTAAGAGAAACATTGATGTTTGGTTTGGTAAATGGTTCGATAGGCTAGTAAAAAAAGTGAGGTGGGACCCGGAAGACCAAATAAAGCCTAAACAATTGTTAGTAAAATTTGCTTATAATTAGATTCACGAATTATTACTCATTATGTAAGTTACAATTTGAGATCATACCCCGGGCATGCTTGTACAGACAACAATTCCCAATCTGTGTGGCGTATGACCTAACATTTCACAAGAGCCAAGTTCTAACTCTAAAAAATGGACATTGGCACTCCATATTCTCTCGTGGCCAAGCTTATATGGCGCGTTCACGAGTAAACAATTTTCATTGGGCGCACCTCATATTGATTGAAGAAGTAAACATAAATCCAACCAAAAACATTCTGTAAAAAAATGGCAAGCCTCGCGGGAGCTGCTGGTTTATCTCTAAAAAGTAATGAAATCTAGACAAAGCCGTGCCAAGTTGAAGGTTCCTTATTGCGATTTCTTCAATATTGTTATAGTTAATATTGTGTGACTTGGCCGTTGAACATTATACGTTAGTGCGATTTTGTTAAAACGTAATGTTATAGCTGTTATATGTGAGAATAATAGCCCATACTGGTATTTGTAATTGGACTTAATACATTGTGCAACACATGTATTAATCATTGACAATGATGACTTCTGTTCTTTTTGGAGCGTCAAATCGACCACCTATCTAATATAAAATAGACGTACAGACGGATTTATATGAATGATTAGTCCATCTGTACTGGAAATGACTTTTGTGCTGTTCGTTTCTGGCTCGTCTATACATAAGTATTTTTGAAATGCGCAACACTATCAAGCCCTGATTATTGAATCAACGTTTTCCAAGTGGCAATTTTCCATGGTCAATGGGTAGCGGTTCTGGCGACAGATTGGTGCAATGCTGTCATGGAGCACCTAAATTTGTAGCCTTGTATACCCTTCAACGGCCAAGTCACACAATATTAACTATAATAATATTGAAGAAATCGCAATAAGGAACCTACAACTTGGCACGGCTTTGTCTAGATTTAATTACTTTTTAGAGATAAACCAGCAGCTCCCGCGAGGCTTGGCATTTTTTTACAGAATGTTTTTGGTTGGATTTCACTTCTTTTTGTAGAAGCGTATTATATTGATTTTATTTTTTAACACAGTTTTTTTTCTTTTTAGAAGTAGTTATTACAAATCTTCCTTTTCTTTTTTCCGGTTCTGATTCTTGTACAGTACTCAGTAGCAATAGTTTTATGTATTGCCCATTCGCGTGGCGTGCGTGATTGTATTCAGTGATCGCTGAAGCTTGAGTTTTTATAATCTTGAAGTCAACATTTATGTTTACTTCTTCAATCAATATGAGGTGCGCCCAATGAAAATTGTTTACTCGTGAACGCGCCATATAAGCTTGGCCACGAGAGAATATGGAGTGCCAATGTCCATTTTTTAGAGTTAGAACTTGGCTCTTGTGAAATGTTAGGTCATACGCCACACAGATTGGGAATTGTTGTCTGTACAAGCATGCCCGGGGTATGATCTCAAATTGTAACTTACATAATGAGTAATAATTCGTGAATCTAATTATAAGCAAATTTTACTAACAATTGTTTAGGCTTTATTTGGTCTTCCGGGTCCCACCTCACTTTTTTTACTAGCCTATCGAACCATTTACCAAACCAAACATCAATGTTTCTCTTAAGCATTACTTTAGCTCCCTGTTCAATGATTATAGTTTCTTCCAGTCCAGAAGTCATCGTCGCATCATCCTCATATTTTGTTAACAAGCCCGTGCTTTTGTTATCATACATTTTGAACAATCCAACGAATTTTTAGCAATTAACTTTATCTCGGATTGCGGGACTACTTTGAATATAGTATTATGCATACACATATTTCTCGACGGTAGTAAACAAACAGTACCTTCTGGTACGTCCCTCAAACATTGTGTTACATATTTCCAATAACATTCCTTCATTAGAATGCGAGAGCAGAGGTATCAATCGGTTAGGCAGTATATCTCTGTCTCATTGAGTTGTCAATCCTACTTTGGTTCTTTTTGACATCTCAACAAACGTAGAATCATCCAGCGGTCTAATATACAACGTAAGATCATTGTTTAAAAAAAATCAGTACAATAGATTGGAATTTTATTTATTTTAATAATTATAAACTAGTGCTTAACTGCAATCCCGGCTGATGGCAAGCAGTGATGCAATCGTTGATGGTAAAGCGCGCTAGTTTATTAAGAGCCTATTCACTCAAAAAAACTGAGTGAATAGAAAGGAAGACGGCAGTTGAGCGAGGTGGTGTAATGTTAAACGCAACAACACGACTAACGAGGCTGCCCCAAAGGGAGATTGATCTAGAGACCCTCCACGACCAAAATCCCGAAACAACAACATTTCACGCATCGTACCCGGCATAAATCGCATCACAACTGCTCAAACCCGTCCCCCGTACGGCTTCACCAGTCATTAGCCGGAACACGAATCGCTTGGCAGCAAGACTTTGTCTGGTGGGTGGTAACTTCCGCCGGCGGCGGATTGCAAGGCCTACCACATTTCTAAGAGGATTAGTTTTTTAAACACCGTCTTTTCTCTGACGGCACCCTAATTACGTAACACACCATTGATATTAACTGGAATCATTTTGAAGTATATTGCTAATCCATTGCTCCATATGTTTAAAAAATGAGTGCTCAAAAACGTTAAAAACGCAATGAATGTTGTTGATCTGTCAAAATGAAACCCATTGCTACTGATGGCGTTTTACGTAATTACACTGCTGGTTTGAGTTGCAAAAGATCCCCAAGCACTAAAATATGTTTTTTTCCAAATCAACCATCTTCTAGATCAGAAGAATCAAACACTTTGCATAAACGAAGATTTATGTAGGTTAATTAGATATCATAGACAATTCACCTATAATAAATAGTTCGATAGTTTTTAGGTATGTCCTTAAGCGGGTATCACCGCCACTCGTAAGTCCAATGCACTATAAGTTGAAGCTTTCCGGATAGGCTACACCGCATGCCACTAATAAAATTATGACAGTCATTTATATCGTTAATGAACGGTTACAGAATTCACAGTGGTTAAAAAAAGTGTTGGCTCGGCATTTGAACGTTGAAAGCGTGCCGCCGTGTGGGTTTGACGTTGATCCCTGATGTAAACTCTATCAAATCAGCCGATAAGACAGTTTTTCGAGTTTTGTTTTCATTGCGCTTTTTTGTGTAATTAGCGAATTAATTAATTTTTACTTTTAAATCTTATTGGGTTATAAAAGTTTAGCAACTATGAACGGTCTTAAGTGAAAAAACTTCATATATTTTTTTATTAAATCATGAGGAGCCGACGAAAAATTCCACCACTGGGGGTTCAGAATCATGTACTGGATCCATGGTACTCGTTTGTGCGTCGATGTCAGATAACCCCTGTATAATTGTTCCAGTCGGTAAAGAGGGAGCAAAACGCTTCGTCATTGAATTAAATCATGCAATTCCCTTGCACACTGATAGAGCAGCGGTGGACTAGTAGTATCGTCCGCGATTTACAAGTTGTAGGCCGTAGGTTAGAACCCTATCAGGTGCTTTAATTTGTGTCAATTATTTCATCACTACTGCTCTCAAAACGGTGCAGTGAAGGAAAACTTCGTGAGACAACCGGCATGTTTTAGAAGCAAAAACTCCGAAGGCATGTGACATTTATCAACCCGCACTGTGCCCGCCTTGGCCGCAGTGGACCGTAATCTACACGGGTAGATTACGGCCCACTCTATCTCATCGAGAGGAGGCATGTGTCCTAGGAGTGGGAATATTTTAGGCTTATTATATATTCCTGATTTCTGTCTCTATATGTGAAAAATGTATCCAATTTCTCTATATTTATGAAAAAAAAGAAAAGTGAGTTTGTTTGTTCCGCTTTCACGCCGTAACTACTAAACCGATTTCTTTGAAATTTTGTAGACACAAAGATAGAAGTGTTAAATAATAGGGTAGTTATCTTATATCGTTAATATTTTTATCCCGGAAGAATCGATATTCCTAATGAAAATCTAAAAAGCGATGTAACCTCATTCCACGCGGGCGAAGCCGCGGGGGAAAAGCTTATATTTTGGATTATATTTTGACCAAATTTTGAGTGAAATTTATTTTAGGGTAATTTGTTAATTTCATTTGTGTAATGTTTATGTTCGAGTTGAAAAGTTAGTAGTAGTTAGGGGAAGTGGGGCACCTTGATACAGTTTTTACTTAGACCCAATAAAAGATGATCTAATGATAGTTACATCCAATTTAATAACCATAATATATTCAATATATATTCAGTTAACTTGTTACATACAAATTAACCGATAGATTGAATCACAAAACGTATTAGAGCCTATTTACTAAAAAATTAAATTTGTATCAATGTACCCCACATGCGGGGTACATTGGTACATACACTGGTACTGTGGTTCATAGAAATATTCCTATAAATTAAACAAGTTTTATTGATTTTTCTAACCTTTATTTATTGATTTTTTTAAATTATATTTATTCGCTGCTTTTGCTATTAATAATTTTTCTTCCAACACATCAGATATCGCAGAAGCCACGGAAATTCCATTGATGGAACTTCTATTCATCTTGCGTTTAAATGTTCAAACCATTTTTCTATAAAGAAAATAAAATATATTACCTAAGTCTCACATACATGTATATTCAACAAAATATTGGGGTATCAATGTGCCCCAAGGCCACTTGTATCTATGTGCCCCTGCCTACTACAATCGAAATCAACATTTTATAAAAATTAAAGCAATAAATAATTAAATAATTTAAGTCTATTTAATGTGATGATAGATATGTACTTACCAAATGTCTTAATATAACACAGGTAACACTAAATAAATTAGAAGAATTACATTCGAAAGAAAAGTACGAAAATTTTGTTGCGAACATCAGAAACAGTTTTTTACGTGCCAGTCGCTAGTCGTCGAGTGAACGTTGCTCTGCGCTAGTGTGCGTGTAGGCTTTACTATATACCTCCTTATCAGTGGCGTATGGCTCTTCTAACGCGTTTTGTTTTCGACGAATATTGACTGTATCTATGTGCCCCTTGTATCAATGTACCCCGCCTCCCCCTAATCGTTCGACTATTTCTTCGTGTAAACTATAAAAAAATATAAAAGCCAGTCTAGTCTTCTCCACAGTTTTTACCACAGCCGAAGGGGAGGCATTTACAGCAGTGGGGCGCTCTAAGCTAGATTAAATTAGAAGATATATGTGTCCCACTACGCTGGATTTTTGCAATATCAATATTTTTTTTTTATGTAGCAATAGTAGATTTGATTATAGATTACTGAACGACGAACATTTCTTCCTTCTGATCTAATTCAAAGGTTACTGCAGACCTTAATTTTAGCCCATATAGGTGCAAAGTTCTCATCAATATAAATGAATTAATTCCAAACACAAAGTAGCTATTGTAAACCGTTGGGAATCCCCTAACTGCCCTTCGTCTTCGTCATAAGATCTCTAATGACAATCCAAATTTATCTAGGTATAAAGCTCTTATCAATACAAATTAATCAGGCACAAACACAAGGTAGCTGCTGTGAATCGCTGAGGAGTTCCTTCGTTTGTCTCTCGACTCCATCATCAAATCTACTTCAGATCTTCATTATAACCCATATGGGTGCAAAGTCCTCATGAATATAAATGATATAAGTCCAAACACAAAGTAACTACTGTAAACCGTTGAGGAGTACGCGGGACTGACCTTTGTCTTCATCATCAGAGCCTTTATGACAGTCACAACCCAAAGAGATGTAAAGTTCTCATCAATACAAATTAATCAAACATAAACACAAGGTAGCTGCCGTGAATCGTTGAGGAGTTCTCACGACTGTCTCCCAGCTTCATCATCAGATCTACTCCATACCTTTATTAAATTGTAGTGTTTTCTAATACTTATTGAAAATACTTAGAAATGCACTAGTCACCCCTACGATTTTTGAAGGTTACCCTTGATTTCTCTGGTCTTTCATCTTCAGATCCTGACCTGGTAACTATTGGACCACCTGGAAAGTATACCCTTTCAAACAAAATTGAAATTTGAAAATCGATCCAGGCGTCTTAGGGTAATCGGTGAACACACCTACATAAAAAAAAGATTACGATGAATTGAGAACCCGCTCCTTTTTTTGAAGTCAGTTAATGAAGCGGCCCACCAAGTTGGATATTTTATTGACGGTGGTACGTCAATCTCTACTAGTTTGGTTGGGCTCTTCTGCTTTCTAATCAAGGTCACCAGGTACTTCAGATCTTAGATTATTCTAGTTTTTATATTTTTCCCTTTATGTGACCATTAAACCCTGGCTCTGTACCAAATTTCAGCTCTCTGAGATTATGGGAAGTACTACTTCTATTTTGATGATCATGAGTGAGTGAGTGTCGAAAACACGGAAATTTACTTTCGCTTAACTTTAGAACTGGATGAGCTACAGACTTGAAATTTTAGATTTGAAGTGTGTAAATACAGCTTACTGGATGACCAAAATTTCAGCGTTCTGGTACTATCCAGAGGTTCTTAATTAGGGGCCAGAAAATGCAGCGAAATGGTTCGGGTAAAGATGGTACGGCAGTGTTTGCTTCGCGCTCGACTTGGCGAGGGCACTGCCGTGCCCTCAGATTATTGTACTAAAATCATGTATATTATCCTACTGTCCTATATATAGTACGCTAGTATTTGTAACAAGTTATACGTAATTTATTTATATTATTTTGCTAGAATATTTATTTAGTACAAAAGTTAAGGTTATCAACTAGATATTAACACAGAAAAAAACAACTCACGAGTAAAATCTAACTTTTTATACATACCTGTCATTTGCCATGTCTGCAACGCACTTTTATTACACACTTATAAGGTAAAATATAAGGTAAAAACTGTTAAAATAACTGTCTTTTTATTTTTTCTAATAAAGCTGACACGTTTCTTACTGTAAATCATAAGACTAAATAATCTTAGATACTAGCCCCGCACGATGATATTGCGATGGAACCTTGTCACAATAACAGCGTTGTGACGTCATCTCTCACACAAAAGGACAGCTAGCAAAAGAATGTTAAATGCAAAATTAATATTAGGGTTAAGGGTTTATTTGTATTTTATAATTTTATTACACTCTTAATAAAGAGTGTATGTATAAATTAATATTAGGGTTAAGGGTTTATTTGTATTTTATAATTTTATTACACTCTTTATAAAGAGTGTATGTATAATAAAATTAATATTAAGTAAATAATTAACATTCTTTCTTAGGTATACCTACTCACCCATATTCTGACAAATAAACTTTCATTATTAAAAATTTCAAGGAAATAATTTTTGTAGACGTAAGAAAAATATACTTATTCGTATATCTTTCTTACATGTATACTATGTTTTTCTAACTACATTTCTGTTAATTTGCGAGCGGGAATTGAACCAGAGTCCACTGTGTAGTAGTCATGTTTTAATTACTACCTACATCTATCAGCTTATAAATAAAACCAGGATAATATGTAAAAAATGTATATAGTCTTCCGAATCATAACTGCTTTCTGTGTCTGTCGTTTCCGATTCACTGTCGTCGCCGTATTTATGACAAATAACTCGTCAATTATTCTATCTTTATTCCAATAGGTATTCCTCTTCAAGCCGTTTAACATGATTGACTTCCTTTCGCCAGTCATCTGGAGTTATTGACGCCAACGACTCCAACGTCAGAGCTTCAATGCGACTTTCCAACTGCTCCACATTCTTTTCTGACACCTTCATCTTTACCAGGTTCCAGATGTACTCAATGGGACTGAGGTCGCAGTTGTAAGGTGGTAATCTAACGACTTCATGGCCATTGCCAGCTAATAAATTGTCAATTTTATAATTTTTCGGCGGTCTGTGCCGTTTAATTAATAAATACAGTTCAGGTTTTGTACTGTCGTTGGGAAAGTCTCAACAATCAACTGTTTTTTATTGTTCATACTTGGTGGCCTATTCTCATCCCTATAACTGTGATAAGGGGCGTTGTCCATCACAATTTTGGAGTTGCGTGGTATGTTGGGTACTAATTTTTCTGTAAGCCACTTGGTGAAATTCTCAGCATTCATTTGATCATAGTAATCCCCCGTTTTGGTGTCTGCTTTAAACATTAAAAGAACATTGTCAACAAAACCGCTTTAACTTCCCGCGTGAACTATTATCCATCGGCGGCCGGGGCTGTCGTTCCGTCTCACTCCGTCGGTTGCTGTTTGCCAACATTTTTCTACCGTGTAGTGTGCATGTATCCACGTTTCGTCGAGATAAATAACGGATCTTTTGTTATTACCAAGCGAGTCATTTTCTTTCATACGTCATAAATATTTAGCCCTCCACGCTTGAATTTGGGGTCTTTGAATTAGGGCCAGTCTTTTTTGGTAGCATCGTTTAAATTGGTAGCCTAAATCACATTTAATTATTTTTCTTAATGTAGTTTCACTACCAGTATAATTAAGGTCTACTTTTGAAGCCGCCAAGATTTTGCGCATTGTGGGTATTTCTCCCCTCACCGTACACATTGAATCTATAATATTTCTTAAAGCTGTTAAGGAAAACCCGTCGAAATATTTCTTCTTTTGTCTTTTTCCTTTAGTAGGAGTTCTCATTTTGCTGCCACTGGCTGTTGCTGACTCATGCTCTCGTCTCAATTTCGTCACAGTATTTTTTGCAACGACTGTGGCACATGCCACACACTCCGTGACTTTGATAGAATTTTGCAAAATATTTTTAATAAGTAAGCAGTTGCTTCGGTATTAAAATGTTCGAAGCACTTTTTAAAGCACGGTTTATACTTTCAAGAACTAACTTACAATCCTCTTTCTCTTTAACAAAATAATTGTCCACTTTAATTATAATTTCACGAGCACGAGTATTAATTCATTTCTTACTCATTTTAACGAGTAACAGTTAACAAAACTAAACAACAAAACTCAAGAACAACAATAAAACAGGATAACAAAAACAAAAAGCTAACAAAAATATTCGATGTGCGTAAGTGGGTAAGCGCGGACTGAACTTGCGAACGGTACCGACGGTGCGAGTTCGACTACGTCACCAAGATGGCCGCCAATCGCAATATCATCGTGCGGGGCTTATAAAGAGGGTATTCTGATATTTTTTTTTATTTCTACTGTCCTAGATATAGGACAGTAGGCTTATCTGGGTTAAGCGGGTATCACCGCCACTCGTAAGTCCAATGCACTATAAGTTGAACCTTTCTAAATACATATGATTGTGGTACTCTGACTTGCGCTTGACCGCAATCCCGTCTGATGGTAAGCAGAGCAGTGATGCGATCGTTGATGGTAAAGCGCGCTAGTTTATTAAGAGCCTATTCACTTTAGCCTTGAAGATACTCAAATTGTAGTGTGACGGAAACACCGCCGCTGGCAAATTATATAATAGCTGAAGATTTACAAACTTCATTGGACCTTATATCTATAATAAGATAAATAAAGCAATCAATATCTACCCTTTAACGAAAACTCAATGTAAGGAAAACGTTACAAAACACTTACAAAAACTTAATTACGAAGAGACTGAGTTAATACTACACATACCACAGTAATTGACTATTTACCACATACACACACCCTCTTACATTCATACACACATAATCATATTGTTGAGTTGTTACCTGTCTAGTTGTACATATATTGCAAAACGCCCGACCAAGTTAAAAGCATGTTCATTATTTTTGTAAGATCAGTCGCATAAATACACTCGTAGAGAACACATAGTGTTTTATTCCGAAAATTTCTCAAGCTAAAGTGAACCCTAAGCAAGTGAACATATGGTCGATATCGAGCCGGATTACTAGTGAATATACCTGCCGTCGCCAAGCGCCCGAGAACAATAGGAACCGCATTCCTTAGATAAGGATTCTCGTCGCTCCGAACAGTTTTGTAGTAAATAAGCTATAGATCTATAACTACAATTGGATAATTGAAAGTGAATTTGCTTATGAAGATTGAATATTTGGATTTATTCAGGTGTAAACCATACAATTAATTGAAGAAAAATGTCTACAACTGAACAATTAATTAGTACATTAGAAGACACGGCTTTATTACTGCAAAAAACTCAAATTAACTTAAGGAAATGTCCAAAACAGCGATTAAGTCAGGGTTATATTGAAGCACGTATAAAATGTATTGAAGATTACTGGAATATTTTCACCAATGCACATCAAGACTTGTTGAAATGTACTCCAAAGGAAGCTCGACCGCAGTTAAGTTATTTTACTAAAGATGTATATTATTCCACCGAAGAACTTTTTTTGAACATGAAAGCCGACTTAAGAGACATGTTAATAAAATTAACTCGCATCAGTTCAGACCCAACATACGCCCCGGTTCAAGAAAAGATACCTTCTTCTTCTTCTCAGATGAAATTACCGAAGATCGAGGTACCTAAATTTTCTCATAAATATGAAGAGTTTCCTACTTTCCAAGATTTATTTACGTCAATGGTGCATAACAACCCGTCCATAAGCAAGGTACAAAAATTACATTATTAAAAACAAGTGTCACTGGTGAAGCAGAATCGTTGTTGAGACATATACAAATTACGGAGAATAATTACGATCAAGCATGGGAACTTCTCAAAGGCCGCTACGGAAATAAACGTCTCATAGTCTCCTCTCTATTGAAGCAATTATGTAATCAAAGGAAGAATAACACCCAATCCGCAAGTAGTGTAAAAAGTAATTTGGACACAACAACCGAGTGTTTAAATAGTTTAAATAATTTAAACGTGCCAACGGATTCCTGGGATCCTTTAATAATATTTCTAGTGGTGCAGAAGTTGGACCCAGAGTCCCACAAAGAATGGGAAGAATATGCTTACAAGGAAAATTGCGAAACATTACTTAGCTGGAACGAGTTTAAAAAATTCCTTGAAGCTAAGTTCCGTACCTTAGAGATGGTGACTCCAAATACTTCTACATACAAAGAGAGGACTACTACAGTGAAAGGGCGTTCATATCACACGGCGACGACTACAAACGACAAAACTTGCATTATGTGCAAAGAGAAACACACACTGTGTCATTGCAAAGAAATTGCAAAGATGGATCCAACACAACGAAGTCACTACGTGACTAACAACAATTTATGTTAGAACTGTTTGCTACCTGGCCACAGGGTATTTAAATGCCGTATACCTAGTACATGCCATGTGTGCCACAGCCGTCATCACTCCCTACTGAACGAACAGAGGTACGATAGCGGTCGTCAGTTAGGTCAATCAGAGAACCCATCACAACCTAACGTGACGGCACATACACGTGTAGAAGAGCAAGAGAAGGAAGAATCAGTGATCGCGTCTAATTATGTGAGCAAGAAGAGACAGCAGACAGCCCTTTTAGCAACTGCAATGGTAACAGTTAAGAGCAAGACAGGACAAACCATTGCACTAAGAGCACTTGTTGATCCAGGCTCTCAAGCCAATTTTATAAGCAATGAGGCGGCTCAAATATTACATCTGGAAAGACAACCAGCTAGAGCGACTGTGGTTGGGGTGGCTTCTACGAAGACTGACATCAAACAATTGGTTGAAGTTTATATAGCACCAAGATGGGATTCAAATACGAACTTATGCATACAGGCTTATGTTTTGACCAAGCAACTTACCTCTAACATTCCACAACAAACAATTGCTGTTGGTGATTGGAAACATTTGAAGGGAATTACGCTGGCTGATCCGAAATACTTTCAATCAGGATCAGTCGATTTATTGCTTGGTGTGAAAGAATATTCCAAGATCATAGAAGACCAGATTATTAGAGGACCTCCTGGAACACCATGCGCACAGAAGACTACACTAGGCTGGATCTTGTTTGGTCAAATAAACACACAACCTGAAGAGTCTATAGTAGTCATGCATACACAAGTAGATATAGGCGAAATGTTGAAAACCATCTGGGAGATTGATAGAGATACTGAAAGAAAACAAACAAAAGATGAGAGATTATGTGAATAAATATATAAAGACACACGCAAAAGAGATGAAACAGGAAGATATATAGTGACACTACCATTTAAGTCTGAGAACAGAGAATGTCAATATGGAAATACAAGAAACATAGCAATGCAAAGACTTATGAGTTTAGAAAGAAGATTCAAAAGGCAACCTAAGTTAAAAGAAGAATATGTTAAAGTTATAGAAGAGTATTTTAAATTAAATCATGCAGAAGAAGTACCTATAGAAGAGTTAAATAACAAGAATTTTTACTTACCTCACCACGCTGTCTTGAGAGAAGATAAAGAAAGTTCAAAAACGCGTATCGTCTGGGACGCGTCATGTAAGGGAGAGAATGGCGTGTCATTGAACGATGAGTTGCTGACGGGACCCGTGCTCCAGGACGATCTTCGTAGCATCATTATAAGATGGAGAATGCATGCTGTAGCATTCATAGCAGATATAAAGATGATGTATAGAATGATATTACTTACCAGAAGAGATGTAGACTTCCAAAGGTTTCTGTGGAGAAAAGATCAAGAAGTAAAAGATTACCGTTTACTTACCGTGACATTTGGAACCGCTGCAGCACCTTACTTGGCCGTCAGGACGTTAAGACAGCTGGCACAGGATGAAGCTGAAAATTATCCTCTTGCTGCTAATGTTACACTTACGGATTACTATGTGGATGATATCCTTTCAGGGAAAGACACCGTAGCTGAATGCGTAGAAATAATGAAACAACTGAAAGAGATGATGCAGAGAGGTGGTTTTGAACTTAAAAGGTGGTCATCGTATTCGACACTATTGTGTCGAATTTATTTCCGCCGTTGAACCGCAAGATAGATCATCCAACGCAAATGTGGATCTGAATGTAGATGGCACTGTCAAGGCCCTTGGTATCTCATGGAATTTAGGCACAGATCAACTTGAATACAAACTCAATCTTGCTGAAAGTGGGTCAAAAATCACAAAACGGAGTATTCTGTCCGACGTGCAAAAATTATTTGATCCGCTTGGCTGGATTGCACCGAGTGTTGTCATGGCGAAGATGTTGATCCAAGAGCTTTGGTTGAATAAACTAGATTGGGACGAAGCTGTTAGTCCGTCATTAACTGAGAAGTGGAAAGCAATACGTGTAGATTTGGAAGGAGTAAATAGCATAAAATTCAATCGATGGTTACGAACTAAAGAAACTGAAAAGGACAAGATTCAACTGCATGGTTTTTGCGATGCATCGCAGTATGCTTATGGCGCTGTGGTGTATGCCAGAGTCATAACTGATGAAGGAATCATAACAGAAATCATCGCTGCTCGAACAAAGGTTGCACCATGACGAGCAATATCTTTACCAAAACTCGAACTGTGTGGAGCGGTCTTACTTTCTAAATTACTACACCATGTTTCAAGGGCGATGAGAATACAACCTTCACAGATTTTTGCCTGGACAGACTCATCAATAGTATTGGCATGGCTGCTGGGTGACTCTAATAAATGGAAAACGTATATTGCTAACAGAGTGGTAGAAATTACAGACAAGACAGATAAAGATCGATGGTTTCACGTGCAGTCACAGGATAACCCAGCAGACATTGCATCCAGAGGCATGCTACTGTCGGAATTAACACAATGCACCATGTGGTGGAAAGGACCACAGTGGCTAAGAAAAGAGAAGATTAATTTTACTAGACCTAATAACAATCATACTGATTTAGAAGCTAAGAAAGACAAAATAGAAGTAAACCTGAAAATAGACAATCAAGAAGAGAAACATTTAATAACACAATTTGAAAATTTTGAAGATTTAAAGGAACTTACCACAACTATTGCATACTGCATTAGATTTTTGAGATTTAAGAAGACTTCAACAACAGAGGAGATACTTACAGTTAAAGAGATTGATAATGCACTATAGAAATCTATACAAATCGTACAAAGAGAAGAGTTTGAAGATGAAATTAATGCACTACGAAATAAATGTCAAATTAAGAAACGAAGCAGTTTAAAATCACTTACTCCATACTTGGATGAATGCAATATACTCAGGGTGGGCGGAAGATTAAGACATGCTGATTTAAGCCATGATGGTAAACATCCTATCATTCTTGGACATAAAAACAAACTTACTTCCCTCATTGTTGATGACGCTCACAAACAAACATTACATGGTGGAGTACAACTGATGATGAGCTGCCTACGAACGAAGTACTGGATTATCAGGGCGAAGTCTTTAGTGAAGATGCACATCCATAGATGCATGATATGTGCACGACGCAATGCAACAGCTCAGAAGCAGCTTATGGGAGACTTACCCAAGCCTAGAGTAACACCTGCGAGGCCTTTTATCAACAGCGGAGTGGATTTTGCCGGCCCTTTGCAAGTCTTATGGTCCAGAGCGAGAGGTGCCAAAACCAGCAAGGCATATATTGCGATATTTATTTGCCTGTCTACTAAGGCTATTCACCTTGAGCTGGTTGGAGATTTAACTACTGAAGCTTTCATTGGTGCCTTCAGACGATTCACTGCAAGACGAGGCAAATGCTGTAACCTATGGAGTGATCAAGGCCGAAACTTCGTCGGGGCAAATAAGGAGCTAGAACAAGCATGGAAGGAGGCAGATTTGGATTTTGCTACGCAGATTCTGAATAAGTTGGTCTATGAGGGGACCCAATGGCATTTTATTCCCGCTTACAGCCCAAATTTTGGGGGTTTATGGGAGGCGGGAGTGAAGAGTATAAAGCACCACCTTCGACGTGTACTTACCACCAATTTGACCTTTGAAGAAACTTCAACAGTGCTTTGTCAAATCGAGGCATGTTTAAACTCCAGGCCTTTATGTCCTATAGATGACAACGACATTGATAATCTAGACCCACTCACACCAGGCCATTTTTTAATAGGAGAAGCTCCAGTGATGATTCCTAGTGCTAACGTAGAAGACATGAGAGTAAGTAGTATATCCAGGTGGCAACATTTGCAAAAGATAATGATAGATTTTTGGAGAAAATGGCAAGAAGAATATTTGACAAGGCTACAGCAGAGACCTGAATGGTTAAAAACAGAGAGAGAATTTGAGAAAGGGAATATAGTGCTAATAAAAATGGATAATTTGCCACCTGCGAAATGGGCACTTGGTCGTATAATAGACAAACATCCGGGAGAAGATGGTAAAACAAGAGTATACCTACAGCGTAAAGAGTGGTGACAGTGTTGTGAAAAGAAGTGTAACTAAGTTGTGTGCATTGCCTGTAGATACTGAGTAGTTAAATTTAAAGTGTAAGATTGAAATTGTTAGTTTGAAATTTAAAATTGGTTTGTTGAGATATAGCATGATGTTTTTAAGATAATTTAAAAGAACTTACAGTTCTTTTGGTGGACGGTATGTTGAGTTGTTACCTGTCTAGTTGTACATATATTGCAAAGCGCCCGACCAAGTTAAAAGCATGTTCATTATTTTTGTAAGATCAGTCGCATAAATACACTCGTACAGAACACACAGTGTTTTATTCCGAAAATTTCTCAAGCTAAAGTGAACCCTAAGCAAGTGAACACATATCACACAAATAGAGGACACACGTACTGTTCAGTGCTTATTCTTAATTTAAGCTAATTTTAAGTTAATTTATTATTTCTGGTAAATTATAAAAATATTAATTTTATTTGGTATGCTGTTATTTTATTTTATTACCCGACTACGGCAAAGCAAAAGGAGGGTTATGATTTTGACAGGCTATGTATGTATGTATGTTTGTATGTATGTTCATCTGTTCCCTCGTAACTTCTAAACTACTTATCAGAATTAGACAAATGACATATCATTAGAAGCGTCTTAATTGTTCGCTGGTTATAGGCTATATAGAGTTTAAAAAAAATCTAAGGTGACTCCCTCTAGCGGACAAAACATACAGAGTATAAAAATAAAGTTGAGATAAATATGCCGTGTTTGGTATCATTTCAAAGCGCTTTTCTTGTACATTCTGAATATATATATATATATATATATTACTAGCGTTTGCTTGTGACTTTACCTATATTCATGGGCTGATTGCATATAATTCACATCTTTTCGTTCACAGCTTCTTTACTACTTATCAGAATAAGACCACTGCAGTACCTATAGAAGGGTCTTGATATTCTTTTGGTTATGAGCTATAAAGCTTGTCACCAAATTAAGTATTGCGCCGTCTAGCGGACAAAAAGTTCTATGTTAATATAAAATTAAAATAAATATACCGTGTTTGGTATCACTTGAAAGAGCTTCACGAGTACTTTATGCTTGTACATAATTACAAGAATTCGTTTTAGTTCATCAATTTAAACAAGATTTTCAGAATACTGAACTGAACAAAGTTGCTAATGTAGTTGCAAGTAAATGGACACAGTAGACTCTACCAAGATGCCTTCGTTGTAAATTGACAATAATGTCATACAATACTATTCTGAAGTATGCAATATTCACTATGTAGAAATAAATTTTCATGTTTGGAAAGGCGTAGTCACACGTTACATATACCTACCTACCGTAGCACTTAGACGTGTGACTGCGGTTTTCCAAACATGAAAATTTATTTCTACATAGTGAATATTGCATACTTCAGAATAGTATTGTATGACATTATTGTCAATTTACAACGAAGGCATCTTGGTAGAGTCTACTGTGTCCATTTACTTGCAACTACATTAGCAACTTTGTTCAGTTCAGTATTCTGAAAATCTTGTTTTATACTTTTTCAGCGTCGTTTTTTGTCGTAGTTGGGTTTTAGTTTTTTAACTTTTTTTTTACAGAATGTTTTTGGTTAGATTTCACTTCTTTTTGAAGAAGCGTATTATATTAATTATATTATTAAACACAGTTTTTTTTCTTTTTAGAAGTAGTTATTACAAATCTACCTTTTCTTTTTTCCGGTTCTGATTCTTGTACAGTAGCAATAGTTTTATGTATTGCCCGTTCGCGTGGCGTGCGTGGTTGTATTCAGTGATCGCTGAAGCTTGAGTTTTTATACTCTGGAAGTCAACATTTATGTTTACTTCTTCAATCAATATGAGGTGCGCCCAATGAAAATTTTATACTCGTGAAAACGCCATATAAGCTTGGCCACGAGAGAATATGGAGGTGCCAATGTCCATTTTTTAGAGTTAGAACTTGGCTCTTGTGAAATGTTAGGTCATACGCCACACAGATTGGAAATTGTTGTCTGTACAAGCATGCCCGGGGTATGATCTCAAATCTGAGGGCACGGGAGTGCCCTCGCCAAGTCGAGCGCGAAGCAAACACTGCCGTACCATCTTTACCCGAACCATTTCGCTGCATTTTCAGGTTCCTAATTAAGAACCTCTGGATAGTACCAGAATGCTGAAATTTTGGTCATACAGTAAGCTGTATTAACACACTTCAAATCTAAAATTTCAAGTCTGTAGCTCATCCAGTTCTGAAGTTAAGCGAAAGTAAATTTCCGTGTTTGCGACACTCACTCACTCATGATCATCAAAATAGAAGTAGTACTTCCCATAAACTCAGAGAGCTGAAATTTGGTACACAGCCAGAGTTCAATGGTCACATAAAGGGAAAAATATAAAAACTAGAATAATCAAAGATTTGAAGTACCTGATGACCTTGATTAGAAAGCAGAAGAGCCCAACCAAACTAGTAGAGATTGACGTACCACCGTCAATAAAATATTCAACTTGGTGGGCCGCTTCATCAACTGACTTCAAAAAAAGGAGCGGGTTCTCAATTCGTCATAATCTTTTTTTTTTTATGTAGGTGTGTTCACCGATTACCCTAAGACGCCTGGATCGATTTTCAAATTTCTTTTTGTTTCAAAGGGTATACTTTCCAGGTGGTCCAATAGTTACCAGGTCAGGATCTGATGATGGAAGACCAGAGAAATCAAGGGTAACTTTCAAAAATCGTAGGGGTGACTAGTGCATTTCTAAGTATTTTCAATAAGTATTAGAAAACACTACAATTTAATAAAGGTACGGAGTAGATCTGATGATGAAGTTGGGAGACAGTCGTGAGACCTCAACGATTCACAGCAGCTACCTTGTGTTTATGTTTGATTAATTTGTATTGATGAGAACTTCACCTCGATGGGATGTGACTGTCATAAAAGCTCTGATGATAAAGACAAAGTTCAGTCCCGCGTACTCCTCAACGGTTTACAGTAGTTACTTTGTGTTTGGACTTATATCACTTATATTTATGAGGACTTTGCACCCATATGGGTTATAATGACGGTCTGAAATAGATTTGATGATGGAGTCGAGAGACAAACGAAGGAAGTCCTCAGCGATTCACAGCAGCTACCTTGTGTTTGTGCCTGATTAATTTGTATTGATAAGAGCTTTATACCTAGATAAATTGGGATTGTCATTAGAGATCTTATGACGAAGACGAAGGGCAGTTAGGGGATTCCCAACGTTTTACAGTAGCTACTTTGTGTTTGGAATTAATTCATTTATATTGATGAGAACTTTGCACCTATATGGGCTAAAATTATGGTCTGCAGTAACCTTTGAATTAGATCAGAAGGAAGAAATGTTCGTCGTTCAGTAATCTATAATCAAATCTACTATTGCTACATAAAAAAAAAATGATTGTCATTGCAAAAATCCAGCGTAGTGGGACACATAATATATCTTCTAATTTAATATAGCTTAGAGCGCCCCACTGCTGGAAATGCCTCCCCTTCTGCTTTGATAAAAACTGTGGATAAGACTAGACTGGCTTTTATACTTTTTAGTTTACACGAAGAAATAGTCGAACGATTACTAACTACTACTAACTTTTCAACTCGAACATAAACATTACACAAATGAAATGAACAAATTACCCTAAAATAAATTTCACTCAAAATTTGGTCAAAATATAATCCACTAGCTGTAGGTAGGTTTTTTTTTTTAATAATTATAAACTAGTGCTTGACTGCAATCCCACCTGATGGTAAACAGTGATGCAATCGTTGAGTGTAAAGCGCACTAGTTTATTAAGCCTATTCACTTAAAAAACTTAGGAATAGGAAGGATGACGGCAGTTGAGCGAGGTGATGCAATGTTAAACCCAAGACCAACACGACCAAACGATGCTGCGCCAGAGGGAGATTTATCTGGAGACTCTCCACGACCAAATTCCCGAGACAACAACATTTGGCGCATCGTACCCACCACACATCGCAACACAACTGCTCAGACCCGTCCTCCGTACGGCTTCACCAGACATCATGCCGGAACACGACGAATCGCTTGGCGGCAAGACTTTGGTTATATCGCTTTTTAGATTTTCCTTGGGTATATCGATTCTTCCGGAATACAAACTGCCCTATTATTTAATCCGGACTTCTATCTTTGTAAGAAATCGGTTCAGTAGTTACGGCGTGAAAGCGGAACAGACACACTTTTATTTTTTTTTCATAAATATAGAGAAATTGGATGCATTTTTGACATATTGAGATAGAAATCAGGAATATATAATCCACCAAAAATATTCCCACTCCTAGGACACATGCCTCCTCTCGATGAGATAGAGTGGGCCGTAATCTACGTGTAGATTACGGCCCACTGCGGCCCAGGCGGGCACAGTGCGGATTGATAAATGTCACATGCCTTCGGAGTTTTTGCTTCTAAAACATGCCGGTTGTCTCACGACGTTTTCCTTCACTGCACCGTTTTGAGAGCAGTAGTGATGAAATAATTGACACAAATTAAAGCACCTGATAGGGTTCTAACCTACGGCCTACAACTTGTAAATCGCGGAAGATACTACTACTCCACCGCTGCTCTATCAGTATGCAAGGGAATTACATGATTTAATTCAACGACGAAGCATTTTGCTCCCTCTTTACCGACTGGAACAATTATATAATAATAATAATGTTTATTCAGAAATTATTTCATTGTTACACAAAATATATTATCGTAGGCTATAATTTATTTTTACAATCGGATTACACATCTGTAACCGAACTAGGCAAAAGCCTGTGTTTCAGTTATCAGCGCCCAATCCCTTAAAAAGTAGACACTAGATATATTATGTAGGTAGCCATTGAGTACAGTCAACACTTTGTAAATTTACATGTTCAAAAATAGAATAAATCAATTAAATTTAATGAAATAAAATAAAATAACATCATACCAAATAAAATTAACATTTTTATAATTTACCAGAAATAATAAATTAACTTAAAATTAGATTAAATTAAGAATAAGCACTGAACAGTACGTGTGTCCTCTATTTGTGTGATATGATTATGTGTGTATGAATGTAAGAGGGTGTGTGTATGTGGTAAATAGTCAATTATTACAATATGTAGTATTAACTCAGTCTCTTCGTAATTAAGTTTTTGTAAGTATTTTGTAACCTTTTCCTTACATTGAGTTTCCGTTAAAGGGTAGATATTGATTGCTTTATTTATCTTATTATAGATATAAGGTCCAATGAAGTTTGTAAATTTTCAGCTAAATTTAGTAGTATTTAGTATTTATATAATTTGCCAGCGGCGGTGTTTCCGTCACACTACAATTTGAGTGTCTTCAAGGCTAAAGTGAATAGGCTCTTAATAAACTAACGCGCTTTACCATCAACGATCGCATCACTGCTCTGCTTACCATCAGACGGGATTGCGGTCAAGCGCAAGTTAGAGTACCACAATCATTTTATGTATTTAGAAAGCTTCAACTTATAGTGCATTGGACTTACGAGTGGCGGTGATACTCGCTTAAGGACATACTTAAAAACTATCGAACTATTTATTATACTTAGGTGAATTGTCTATGATAACTTATTAACCTACATAAATCTTCGTTTATGCAAAGTGTTTGATTCTTCTGATCTAGAAGATGGTAGGTTTGGAAAAAAACATATTTTAGTGCTTGAGGATCTTTTGCAACTCAAACCAGCAGTGTAATTACGTAAAACGCCATCAGTAGCAATGGGTTTCATTTTGACAGATCAACAACATTCATTGCGTTATTAACGTTTTTGAGCACTCATTTTTTAAACATATGGAGCAATGGATTAGCAATATACTTCAAAATGATTCCAGTTAATATCAATAGTGTGTTACGTAATTAGGGTGTCGTCAGAGAAAAGTAGCTGTTTAAAAAACTAATCCTCTTAGAAAGGTGGTAGGCCTTGCCATCAGCCGTCGGTAGAAGTTACCACCCACCAGACAAAGTCTTGCCGCCAAGCGATTCGTCGTGTTCCGGCATAATGACTGGTGAAGCCGTACGGAGGACGGGTTTGAGCAGTAGTGATGCGATTTATGCCGGGTACGATGCGTGAAATGTTGTTGTTTCGGGATTTTGGTCGTGGAGGGTCTCTAGATCAATCTCCCTTTGGCGCAGCATCGTTGGTCGTGTTGTTGGGTTTAACATTCCACCATCTCGCTCAACTGCCGTCTTCCTTCCTATTCACTCAGTTTTTTTGAGTGAATAGGCTCTTAATAAACTAGCGCGCTTTACCATCAATGATTGCATCACTGCTTGCCATCAGGCGGGATTGCAGTTAAGCACTAGTTTATAATTATTAAAATAAATAAAATTCCAATCTTTTGTAATGATTTTTTTTAAACAATGATCTTACGTTGTATATTAGACCGCTGTATGATTCTACGTTTCTTGAGATATCAAAAAGAACCAAAGTAGGATTGACAACTCAATCAGACAGAGATATACTGCCTAACCGATTGATACCTCTGCTCTCGCATTCTAATGAAGGAATGTTTAATGGAAATATGTAACACAATGTTTGAGGGACGTACCAGAAGGTACTGTTTGTTTACTACCGTCGAGAAATATGTGTATGCATAATACTATATTCAAAGCAGTCCCGCAATCCGAGATAAAGTTAATTGCTAAAATTTCCTTGGATTGTTCAAAATGTATGATAACAAAAGCCCGGGCTTGTTAAGAAAAATATGAGGATGATGCGACGATGACTGCTGGACTGGAAGAAACTATAATCATTGAACAGGGAGCTAAAGTAATGCTTAAGATAAACATTGATGTTTGGTTTAGTTAATGGTTCGACAGGCTAGTACAAAAAGTGAGGTGGGACCCGGAAGACCAAATAAAGCCTAAACAATTGTTAGTAAAACTTGCTTATAATTTGATTGACGAATTATTACTTATTATGTAAGTTATAATTTGAGATCATACCCCGGGCATGCTTGTACAGACAACAACTCCCAATCTGTGTGGCGTATGACCTAACATTTCACAAGAGCCAAGTTCTAACTCTAAAAAATGGACATTGGCACCTCCATATTCTCTCGTGGCCAAGCTTATATGGCGCTTTCACGAGTAAACAATTTTCATTGGGCGCACCTCATATTGATTGAAGAAGTAAACATAAATGTTGACTTCAAGAATATAAAAACTCAAGCTTCAGCGATCACTGAATACACGCACGCCACGCGAATGGGCAATACATAAAACTATTGCTACTGTACAAAAATCAGAACCGGAAAAAAGAAAAGGAAGATTTGTAATAACTACTTCTAAAAAGAAAAAAAAACTGTGTTAAATAATAAAATCAATATAATACGCTTCTACAAAAAGAAGTGAAATCCAACCAAAAACATTCTGTAAAAAAATGCCAAGCCTCGCTGGAGCTGCTGGTTTATCTCTAAAAAGTAATGAAATCTAGACAAAGCCGTGCCAAGTTAAAGGTTCCTTATTGCGATTTCTTCAATATTATTATAGTTAATATTGTGTGACTTGGCCGTTGAACATTATACGTTAGTGCGATTTTGTTAACACGTAATGTTATATCTGTTATAACTACCTATGTGTGTTCATCAACAACCTTTTATAGTCCCACTGCTGGGCACAGGTCTCCTCTCATACAGAGAAGGATTGAGCGTAATCACCACGCTTGCTCAATGCGGGTTGGCGATTTCAGACTTTTAAAGTCCAGGTTTCCTCAAGATGTTTTCCTTCACCTATGTTTGTTATGTGAGAATAATAGCCCATACTGGTATTTGTAATTGGACTTAAGACATTGTGCAACACATATATTAATCATTGACAATGATGACTTCTGTTCTTTTTGGAGCGTCAAATCGACCACCTATCTAATATAAAATAGACGTACAGACGGATTTCTATGAATGATTAGTCCATCTGTACTGGAAATGGCTTTTTTGCTGTTCGTTTCCGGCTCGTCTATATATAAGTATTTTTGAAATGCGCAACTTTATCAAGCCCTGGTTACTGAATCAACGTTTTCCAAGTGGCAATTTTCCATGGTCAATGGGTAGCGGTTCTGGCGACAGATTGGTGCAATGGTGTCATGGAGCACCTGAATTTGTAGCCTTGTATACCCTTCAACGGCCAAGTCACACAATATTAACTATAATAATATTGAAGAAATCGCAATAAGGAACCTTTAACTTGGCACGGCTTTGTCTAGATTTCATTACTTTTTAGAGATAAACCAGCAGCTCCAGCGAGGCTTGGCATTTTTTACAGAATGTTTTTGGTTGGATTATAACTTACATAATAAGTAATAATTCGTGAATCAAATTATAAGCAAATTTTACTAACAATTGTTTAGGCTTTATTTAGTCTCCCGGGTCCCACCTCATTTTTTGTACTAGCCTGTCGAACCATTAACTAAACCAAACATCAATGTTTCTCTTAAGCATTACTTTAGCTCCCTGTTCAATGCTTATAGTTTCTTCCAGTCCAGCAGTCATCGTCGCATCATCCCCATATTTTTACCCGACTACGGCAAAGCAAAAGGAGGGTTATGATTTTGACAGGCTATGTATGTATGTATGTATGTATGTATGTATGTTCATCTGTTCCCTCGTAACTTCTAAACTACTTATCAGAATTCGACAAATGGCATATCATTAGAAGCGTCTTAATTGTCCGCTAGTTATAGGCTATATGGGGTTTCACAAAATCTACTGTGGCGCCCTCTAGCGGACAAAACATACAAAGTAAAAAAATAAAGTTAAGATAAATATGCCGTGTTTGGTATCATTTGAAAGCGCTTTACTTGTACATTTTATATTGCTATATATATATTGCTAGCATTTGCTTGTGACTTTACCTGTATTCATGGGCTGGTTGCATATAATTCACATCTTTTCGTTCATAGCTTCTTTACTACTTATCAGAATAAGACCATTGTAGTACCATTAGAAGGGCCTTGATATTCTGTTAGTTATGAGCTATAAAGCTTGTCACCAAATTTAGTATTGCGCCCTCTAGCGGACAAAAAGTAAATGTTAATATAAAATTAAAATAAATATACCGTGTTTGGTATCTCGTGAAAGAGCTTCACGAGTACTTTATGCTTGTACATAATTACAAGAATGCATTAATGATGTTAAATATGAGCGATAAGAGTAAAGCGCGGATCACGGGAACTGTGAATCGCTTTATGAAATGTAGAGCAGTGTGAACATTAATAGAATATGTAATGCACTAATGAAAACGACATAAGCTGGGTCTATTTCCACGCGGTGAAGGCGGAAACAGCTTGATAACTGGCTAAAACTCCCATAAAAATGTCCTCTGCACTATATACCTTCGGGCTTATGTTGTTATATGTGCGTGTAGATTTAATATGGTCAAGTACCTAGTTTTTAGTTCATCAATTTAACTTTTGTTAATATTATGCGCCAAAAATACACTTTAACACCAAAATAGTCCATATAATAAAAAGTAAAAAAACTAAAACCCATCTACGACAAAAAACGACGCTGAAGAAGTATAAAACAAGATTTTCAGAATACTGAACTGAACAAAGTTGCTAATGTAGTTGCAAGTGATATATATTGAGGTAGGTATATGTTACATATACCTACCGTAGCACCTTGACAACGTGTGACTACGCCTTTCCAAACATGAACATTTATCTCTACATAGTGAATATTGCATACTTCAGAACAGTATTGTATGACATTATTGTCAATTTACAACGAAGGCATCTTGACTGTGTCCATTCACTTGCAACTACATTAGCAACTTTGTTCAGTTCAGTATTCTGAAAATCTTGTTTTATACTTTTTCAGCGTCGTTTTTTGTCGTAGTTGGGTTTTAGTTTTTTTTTTACTTTTTTTGTTAACAAGCCCGAGCTTTTGTTATCATACATTTTGAAAAATCCAAGAAATTTTTAGCAATTAACTTTATCTCGGATTGCGGGACTGCTTTGAATATAGTATTCTGCATACACATTTTTCTCGACGGTAGTAAACAAACAGTACCTGCTGGTACGTCCCTCAAACATTGTGTTACATATTTCCAATAACATTCCTTCATTAGAATGCGAGAGCAGAGGTATCAATCGGTTAGGCAGTATATCTCTGTCTCATTGAGTTGTCAATCCTACTTTGGTTCTTTTTGACATCTCAACAAACGTAGAATCATCCAGCGGTCTAATATACAACGTAAGATCATTGTTTAAAAAAAATCAGTACAATAGATTGGAATTTTATTGATTTTAATAATTATAAACTAGTGCTTAACTGCAATCCCGCCTGATGGCAAGCAGTGATGCAATCGTTGATGGTAAAGCGCGCTAGTTTATTAAGAGCCTATTCACTCAAAAAAACTGAGTGAATAGGAAGGAAGACGGCAGTTGAGCGAGGTGGTGTAATGTTAAACCCAACAACACGACCAACGATGCTGCGCCAAAGGGAGATTGATCTAGAGACCTTCCACGACCAAAATCCCGAAACAACAACATTTCACGCATCGTACCCGGCATAAATCGCATCACAACTGCTCAAACTCGTCCTCCGTACGGCTTCACCATTCATTATGCCAGAACACGAGGAATCGCTTGGCGGCAAGACTTTGTCTGGTGGGTGGTAACTTCTGCCGGCGGCGGATGGCAAGGCCTACCACCTTTCTAAGAGGATTAGTTTTCTTAAACAGCGACTTTTCTCTGACGACTCCCTAATTACGTAACACACTATTGATATTAACTGGAATCATTTTGAAGTATATTGCTAATCCATTGCTCCATATGTTTAAAAAATGAGTGCTCACAAACGTTAATAACGCAATGAATGTTGTTGATCTGTCAAAATGAAACACATTGCTACTGATGGCATTTTACGTAATTACACTACTGGTTTGAGTTGCAAAAGATCCCCAAGCACTAAAATATGTTTTTTTTCAAACCAACCATCTTATAGATCAGAAGAATCAAACACTTTGCATAAACGAAGATTTATGTAGGTTAATTAGATATCATAGACAATTCACCTATAATAAATAGTTCGATAGTTTTTAAGTATGTCCTTAAGCGGGTATCACCGCCACTCGTAAGTCCAATGCACTATAAGTTGAACCTTTCTAAATACATATGATTGTGGTACTCTGACTTGCGCTTGACCGCAATCCCGTCTGATGGTAAGCAGAGTAGTGATGCGATCGTTGATGGTAAAGCGCGCTAGTTTATTAAGAGCCTATTCACTTTAGCCTTGAAGACACTCAAATTGTAGTGTGACGGAAACACCGCCGCTGGCAAATTATATAATAGCTGAAGATTTACAAACTTCATTGGACCTTATATCTATAATAAGATAAATAAAGCAATCAATATCTACCTTTTAACGAAAACTCAATGTAAGGAAAAGGTTACAAAACACTTACAAAAACTTAATTACGAAGAGACTGAGTTAATACTACACATACCACAGTGATTGACTATTTACCACATACACACACCCTCTTACATTCATACACACATAATCATATCACACAAATAGAGGACACACGTACTGTTCAGTGCTTATTCTTAATTTAAGCTAATTTTAAGTTAATTTATTATTTCTGGTAAATTATAAAAATATTAATTTTATTTGGTACGCTGTTATTTTATTTTATGTATGTATGTATGTTCATCTGTTCCCTCGTAACTTCTAAACTACTTATCAGAATTAGACAAATGACATATCATTAGAAGCGTCTTAATTGTCCGCTGGTTATAGGCTATATAGAGTTTAAAAAAAATCTAAGGTGACTCCCTCTAGCGGACAAAACATACAGAGTATAAAAATAAAGTTGAGATAAATATGCCGTGTTTGGTATCATTTCAAAGCGCTTTTCTTGTACATTCTGAATATATATATATATATATATATATATATATATATTACTAGCATTTGCTTGTGATTTTACCTATATTCATGGGCTGATTGCATATAATTCACATCTTTTCGTTCACAGCTTCTTTACTACTTATCAGAATAAGACCACTGCAGTACCTATAGAAGGGTCTTGATATTCTTTTGGTTATGAGCTATAAAGCTTGTCACCAAATTAAGTATTGCGCCGTCTAGCGGACAAAAAGTTCTATGTGAATATAAAATTAAAATAAATATGCCGTGTTTGGTATCACTTGAAAGAGCTTCACGAGTACTTTATGCTTGTACATAATTACAAGAATTCGTTTTAGTTCATCAATTTAAACAAGATTTTCAGAATACTGAACTGAACAAAGTTGCTAATGTAGTTGCAAGTAAATGGACACAGTAGACTCTACCAAGATGCCTTCGTTGTAAACTGACAATAATGTCATACAATACTATTCTGAAGTATGCAATATTCACTATGTAGAAATAAATTTTCATGTTTGGAAAGGCGTAGTCACACGTTACATATACCTACCTACCGTAGCACTTAGACGTGTGACTGCGGTTTTCCAAACATGAAAATTTATTTCTACATAATGAATATTGCATACTTCAGAATAGTATTGTATGACATTATTGTCAATTTACAACGAAGGCATCTTGGTAGAGTCTACTATGTCCATTTACTTGCAACTACATTAGCAACTTTGTTCAGTTCAGTATTCTGAAAATCTTGTTTTATACTTTTTCAGTGTCGTTTTTGACGTAGTTGGGTTTTAGTTTTTTTACTTTTTTTTCATTAAATTTGATTGATTTATTCGATTTTTGAACATGTAAATTTACAAGGTGTTGACTGTACTCAATGGCTACCTACATACAACATGTAAAGAAAACCCTGTCCGATCCGTGAAGGTATTGTTAGGTATCGATAACTGATTCTAATAATGCCCACAAAGACAGGCTAAACTTAAAAAAAAATCCCCTTAAAAAAATATATATTATTTCGCAAAAAAAGGCAACTTAATACATGTGCGTTAAGCAACCCCTTCCGCGGGCGGTGGCGGGCAGGGCACGCGGCACCTGTGACGTGGTCGCGTCGCTATTCGCTTATATTAATACCGGTGTTGTCACTTTTTTAAAAATTACCAAATTTCGGAAAAAGGATTATTTCAAAATTCATTAGTATTGTTACTATGATGATTATGTAAAATTTTATATTATATTTGGTCAAGTGTTTACCTAACCTTTATTATCCTTTTGGGTCGGACAGGGTTTTCTTCACATATTGTATATCTAGTGTCTACTTTTTAAGGGATTGGGCGCTGATAACTGAAACACAGGCTTTTGCCTAGTTTGGTTACAGATGTGTAATCCGATTGTAACAATAAATTATAGCCTATAATATATTTTGTGTAACAATGTAAATAATTTCTGAATAAACGTTATTATTATTATATTATAATTGTTCCAGTCGGTAAAGAGGGAGCAAAACGCTTCGTCGTTCAATTAAATCATGCAGTCCCCTTGCACACTGATAGAGCAGCGGTGGACTAGTAGTATCGTCCGCGATTTACAAGTTGTAGGCCGTAGGTTAGAACCCTATCAGGTGCTTTAATTTGTGTCAATTATTTCATCACTACTGCTCTCAAAACGGTGCAGTGAAGGAAAACTTCGTGAGACAACCGGCATGTTTTAGAAGCAAAAACTCCGAAGGCATGTGACATTTATCAACCCGCACTGTGCCCGCCTGGGCCGCAGTGGGCCGTAATCTACACGGGTAGATTACGGCCCACTCTATCTCATCGAGAGGAGGCATGTGTCCTAGGAGTGGGAATATTTTAGGCTGATTATATATCCCTGATTTCTGTCTCAATATGTCAAAAATGCATCCAATTTCTCTATATTTATGAAAAAAAAAGAAAAGTGTGTTTGTTCCGCTTTCACGCCGTAACTACTGAACTGATTTCTTTGAAATTTTGTAGACACAAAGATAGAAGTCCGGATTAAATAATAGGGTAGTTTTTATCCCGGAAGAATCGATATTCCCAAGGAAAATCTAAAAAGCGATATAACCTACCTAAAGCTAGTGGATTATATTTTGACCAAATTTTGAGTGAAATTTATTTTAGGGTAATTTGTTAATTTCGTTTGTGTAATGTTTATGTTCGAGTTGAAAAGTTAGTAGTACTTAGTAATCGTTCGACTATTTCTTCGTGTAAACTAAAAAGTATAAAAGCCAGTCTAGTCTTATCCACAGTTTTTATCAAAGCAGAAGGGGAGGCATTTCCAGCAGTGGGGCGCTCTAAGCTATATTAAATTAGAAGATATATTATTTGTCCCACTACGCTGGATTTTTGCAATGACAATCATTTTTTTTTATGTAGCAATAGTAGATTTGATTATAGATTACTGAACGACGAACATTTATTCTTTCTGATCTAATTCAAAGGTTACTGCAGACCATAATTTTTGCCTATATAGGTGCAAAGTTCTCATCAATATAAATGAATTAATTCCAAACACAAAGTAGCTACTGTAAACCGTTGGGAACCCCCTAACTGCCCTTCGTCTTCGTCATAAGATCTCTAATGACAATCCCAATTTATCTAGGTATAAAGCTCTTATCAATACAAATTAATCAGGCACAAACGCAAGGTAGCTGCTGTGAATCGCTGAGGACTTCCTTCGTTTGTCTCTCGACTCCATCATCAAATCTACTTCAGACCTTCATTATAACCCATATGGGTGCAAAGTCCTCATGAATATAAATGATATAAGTCCAAACACAAAGTAACTACTGCAAACCGTTGAGGAGTACGCGGGACTGACCTTTGTCTTCATCATCAGAGCCTTTATGACAGTCACAACCCATCGAGGTGTAAAGTTCTCATCAATACAAATTAATCAAACGTAAACACAAGGTAGCTGCTGTGAATCGTTGAGGAGTTCTCACGACTGTCTTCCAGCTTCATCATCAGATCTACTCCTTACCTTTATTAAATTGTAGTGTTTTCTAATACTTATTGAAAATACTTAGAAATGCACTAGTCACCCCTACGATTTTTGAAAGTTACCCTTGATTTCTCTGGTCTTCCATCATCAGATCCTGACCTGGTAACTATTGGACCACCTGGAAAGTATACCTTTTCAAACAAAAGGAAATTTGAAAATCGATCCAGGTGTCTTAGGGTAATCTGTGAACACACCTACATAAAAAAAAAGATTACGACGAATTGAGAACCCGCTCCTTTTTTTGAAGTCAGTTGATGAAGCGGCCCACCAAGTTGAATATTTTATTGACGGTGGTACGTCAATCTCTACTAGTTTGGTAGGGCTCTTCTGCTTTCTAATCAAGGTCACCAGGTACTTCAGATCTTCGATTATTCCAGTTTTTATATTTTTCCCTTTATGTGACCATTAAACCCTGGCTCTGTACCAAATTTCAGCTCTCTGAGTTTATGGGAAGAACTACTTCTATTTTGATTTGATGATCATGAGTGAGTGAGTGTCGAAAACACGGAAATTTACTTTCGCTTAACTTCAGAACTGGATGAGCTACAGACTTGAAATTTTAGATTTGAAGTGTGTTAATACAGCTTACTGGATGACCAAAATTTCAGCGTTCTGATACTATCCAGAGGTTCTTAATTAGGGGCCTGAAAATGCAGCGAAATGGTTCGGATAAAGATGGTACGACAGTGTTTGCTTCGCGCTCGACTTGGCGAGGGCACTGCCGTGCCCTCAGATTAAGAGTCCGTGCACAAAATTCTCTCGCTACAGTTTAGGTAAAATCGTTGCAATGTTATCTTTGTGTGCATCGTTCTAGCAGCTAGACGCACACGCGCGTAAATATCGAGCTTAGTGAACGCTTAAACATTTTTGATCCTTAAGAAGATATTATTCTAAATTATATAAAGTATGATTTGTGAATAGTCGGAAACGAGTGCACATTGTATATTTATCACAATTTAGATGAATATTGATACATTTTGACATTAAAAAAATATGGTGTAATGATAGTTTATTACATAGGCAATTTAAGAAATAAAAACATATACGGTAAAATGAAACATTAGAATAAGTAATCAGTTTAATTTAATATTCTTCTTTAATATAATATTATTTAGAAATCTAAAATAAATAAATAAATATATACCGACAAATCACACAGATTGAGCTAGCCCCAAAGTAAGTTCGAGACTTGTGATATGGGATACTAACTCAACGATACTATATTTATAAGAAATACATATATAGATAAACATCCAAGACCCGTATGTATGTATGTATGTATGTATGTTCATCTGTTCCCTCGTAACTTCTAAACTACTTATCAGGATTCGACAAATGATATATCATTAGAAGCGTCTTAATTGTTCGCTGGTTATAGGCTATATAGGGTTTCACAAAATCTATTGTGGCGCCCTCTAGCGGACAAAACATACAGAGGAAAAAATAAAGTTAAGATAATTATGCCGTGTTTGGTATCATTTGAAAGCCCTTTACTTGTACATTTTGAATATATATATATTGCTAGCATTTGCGTGTGACTTTACCTGTATTCATGGGCTGGTTGCATATAATTCACATCTTTTCGTTCATAGCTTCTTTACTACTTATCAGAATAAAACCACTGCAGTACCATTAGAAGGGCCTTGATATTCTGTTAGTTATGAGCTATAAAGCTTGTCACCAAATTTAGTATTGCGCCCTCTAGCGGACAAAAAGTTCTATGTTAATATAAAATTAAAATAAATATACCGTGTTTGGTATCACGTGAAAGAGCTTCACGAGTGCTATAAGCTTGTACATAATTACAAGAATGCTTTAATGATGAATAAAGCGCGGATCACGGGAACTGTGAATCGCTTTATGCAATGCAGAGCAGTGTGAACATTATTAGAATATGTAATGCACTAATAATAATAAAAAGTAAAAAAACTAAAACCCAACTACGACAAAAAACGACGCTGAAAAAGTATAAAACAAGATTTTCAGAATACTGAACTGAACAAAGTTGCTAATATAGTTGCAAGTAAATGGACACAGTAGACTCTACCAAGAGGCCTTCGTTGTAAATTGACAATAATGTCTTACAATACTATTCTGAAGTATGCAATATTCACTATTTAGAGATAAATTTTCATGTTTGGAAAACCGCAGTCACACGTTATCAAAGTGCTACGGTAGGTAGGTATATGTAACGTGTGACTACGCCTTTCCAAACATGAAAATTTACAACGAAGGCATCTTGGTAGAGTCTACTGTGTCCATTTACTTGCAACTACATTAGCAACTTTGTTCAGTTCAGTATTCTGAAAATCTTGTTTTATACATTTTCAGCGTCGTTTTTTGTCGTAGTTGGGCTTTAGTTTTTTTACTTTTTATTATTTGTACTATTTTGGTGTTAAAGTGTATTTGTGGCGCATAATATTAACAAAAGTTAAATTGACGAACTAAAAACTGGGTAGTTAACATACGACATCTCTTTTGACTTATGTATCGGCGTATAGTAATATGTAGAGATGTCCTATTTTACTATTTCGTAGCTTTTGGATCGTGGCGCGTATAGCAACGGTTTCCGCGTATGAAGCTCCCGGGTTTTCGTAGTAGCGACGCACATTTGCGTCGATGGCACCGAATGGGTCATGAATTAGTAGATGAGGTCGTTAGTATAAATAGATTGGATGGTTTTCTAACGGTGGTAGGCCAAAACATCGGCTGCCGGCAGAAGTTACCACCCACCAGACGAAGTCTTGCCGCTAAGCGATTCATCGTGTTCCAGCATGATGTCTGGTGAAGCTGTAGGGAGGACGTGTCTGACCAGTTGTGTTGCGTTGTGTGGCGAGTACGATGCGCCAAATATTGTTGTGTCGGGAGTTTGGTCGTGGAGAGTCTCCAGATCAATCTCCCTCTGGCGCAGCATCGTTGGTCGTGTTAGTCTTGGGTTTAACATTGCATCACCTGGCTCAACTGCCGTCATCCTTGCTATTCCTAAGTTTTTAAGTGAATAGGCTTAATAAACTAGTGCGCTTTACCATCAACGATTGCGTCACTGCTTACCATCAGGCGGGATTGCAGTCAAGCGCTAGTTTATAATTATTAAAAAAAAACATATGTTAAGAGGACCTGGGAAGATTTCTTAATCTATCTAATTCTGCTAACGATCGACTGTCATGTGGATTTTTAAGTAATTTATTATGATCCAATGCACTTATAAATAATCCCTCTATGGTTTTAACTCTACTGAGAGCGACATAGGCCTGTCCTTTAGCAAACAATGACTTTCCTAGATCTGTAACTTTTTATCTAGAGTACAACCTTGTAATTTATGTACAGTACAACCCCAAGAAAGAATCAGCGGGAGCATTTTACGCTGAATTTGCCCAGAACCCCTCAAGCCGTCAAATTCAGTGAGGCAAGGCTCGATTTTGATAAGTCCGTTAATATTTGCTTTTATGGATGCGTCGTCAAATTGTATGAGAACAGCGCTTAGCTGTTCTCCTGTTCCAACTGATCGCGCCGAAGAGCAGGCCATTCGAAGGCCTTCACCACTCCCATCGCTCCGTTTACCAAACCCTGGTTTACATTCAAATTTCTACGAAGCATTACTAGGGATTATGTACAAACATAAAGTACTCGTGAAGCTCTTTCAGATGATACCAAATACGGTATATTTATTTTAATTTTGTATTAACATAGAACTTTTTGTCCGCTAGAAGGCGTAACACTAAATTTGGTGACAAGCTTTATAGCTCATAACCAACAGAATATCAAGGCCCTTCTAATGGTTCTGCAGTGGTCTTATTCTGATAAGTAGTAAAGAAGCTATCTATGAACGAAAAGATGTGAATTATATGCAATCAGCCCATGAATACAGGTAAAGTCACAAGCAAATGCTAATATATATATATATATATATATATATTCAAAATGTACAAGTAAAGCCCTTTCAAATGATACCAAACACGGTATATTTATCTTAACTTTTTTTTTACTCTGTATATTTTGTCCGCTAGAGGGCGCCACATTAGATTTTGTGAAACTCCATATAGCCTATAACCAGCGGACAATTAAGACGCTTCTAATGATATGTCATTTATCGAATTCGAATAAGTAGTTTAGAAGTTACGAGGAAACAGATGAACATACATACATACATACATACATACATACATACATACATACATACATACATACATACATACATACATACATAGCCTGTCAATATCATAACCCTCCTTTTGCTTTGCCGTAGTCGGGTAAAAACGACATAAGCTGGGAGTAACTCCACGCGGTGAAGGCGGAAACAGTTTGATAACTGGCTAAATCTCCCATAAAAAGGCCTCTGCACTATATGCCTTCGGGCTTATGTTGTTATATGTGCGTGTAGAAGTAATATGTCAAGTACCTAGTTTTCAGTTCATCAGTTTAACTTTTGTTAATAATATGCGCCACAAACACACTTTAACACCAAAATAGTACAAATAAAAAAAAGTTGAAAAACTAAAACCCAACTACGACAAAAAACGACGCTGAAAAAGTATAAAACAAGATTTTCAGAATACTGAACTGAACAAAGTTGCTAATGTAGTTGCAAGTAAATGGACACAGAAGTAATGTCATACAATACTATTCTGAAGTATGCAATATTCACTATCCATACTAATATTATAAATGCGAAAGTAACTCTGTCTGTCTGTCTGTCTGTCTGTCTGTCTGTCTGTCTGTCTGTCTGTCTGTCTGTCTGTCTGTTACGCTTTCCCGCTTAAATCTCTCAACCGATTTTGATGAAATTTGGCACAGACAATCTTTAGACCCTGAGAAAGAACATAGGCTACCTTTTATCCCGGAAAAATATGATGTTCTCGAGGGAAATCTAAAAAGCGCGATATAACCGAACTCCACGCGGGCGAAGCCGCGGGCGGAAAGCTAGTGTAGAGATAAAATTTCATGTTTCGAAAGGCGTAGTCACACGTTTTGAAGGTGCTACGGTAGGTAGGTATATGTAACGTGTGACTACGCCTTTCCAAACATGAAAATTTATCTCTACATAGTGAATATTGCATACTTCAGAATAGTATTGTATGACATTACTACTGTGTCCATTTATTTGCAACTACATTAGCAACTTTGTTCAGTTCAGTATTCTGAAAATCTTGTTTTATACTTTTTCAGCGTCGTTTTTTGTCGTAGTTGGGTTTTAGTTTTTTTTTTTACTTTTTATTATTTGTACTATTTTGGTGTTAAAGTGTATTTGTGGCGCATGATATTAACACAAGTTAAACTGATGAACTAAAAACTAGGTACCTGACATATTAAATCTACACGCACATATAACAACATAAGCCCGATGGCATCTAGTGCAGAGGACATTTGTATGGGAGTTTTAGCCAGTTATCAAACTATTTCCACCTTCACTGCGTGGAGTTACTCCCAGCTTATGTCGTTTTCATTAGTGCATTACATATTCTATTAATGTTCACACTGCTCTGCATTGCATAAAGCGATTCACAGTTCCCGTGACCCGCGCTTTACTCTTATCGCTCATATTTAACATCATTAAAGCATTCTTGTAATTATGTACAAGCATAAAGTACTCGTGAAGCTCTTTCACGTGATACCAAACACGGTATATTTATTGTAATTTTATATTAACACTAGCTGACCCGGCGAACTTCGTTCCGCCTTAAAGGCACATATCACATGAGTACTTTTTAAATCAGGATAATTTTAAATAAATAACTATTATTATTCAATGATTCTTTATTTGGGAGCAAAAAAATCTTTAATGTGCTACAATACTCGCAAACAACATCCATTGGCCCAATGCGATCGTCATTGCGCTATATTATATGCGTATTGAAACGCTGCCCGATTCAAATCAGTCTTCTCTTCTTGTGCTTCGTAATGCTCTGGTGAGTGAGAAGCACGAAGTTGAGCCATACTAAGGCTGCGCTCTTCAAGTGCAATTTCTTGCTCTTCTTCAGTTCTTTTTTTTTTGATAGGATGGGAAATCATCAAATAACCTCTCCCGCTTTGGGCGGAGCGGAAGGACGTGTCAGACTTTTATTGACTAAAACCCACCCGTGTTACTTCACTTGCCTGTGCAACGGCCAGTGCCATGGTTTCTTTTTTAACCAACCCGCCACCCTGTGGAACAGTCCTCGTGGATCCCGTCAAGGTGTGCTGACATCTCTTTGAGGCGCGTGTGAAACACAACGCGCCGTCAACCCGGGCCTGGTTCTTACCAGGAGGCGAGCTGCCTATCGCTCGCCGCCCGCAAGCCCGCGCCTACGGTGGTCAGGAGTCCGATGTTGCCACCCGACCAGGGCGCTTCCTGCGGCGGTTTGAGGCGTGAGGGTAGTGGGATTTCCGCTCCCTCACGCGCTCCGCCTCCTCCTTTGCCAGCATCACTGCTTCACAGAAGGAGGTGAAAGCTTGCCATGCACTATTGTTCCGGACTATGGCCTGGACCAGGGTCGGACGCGAGAGATGAGATCGCCGCCGATAGCCGCCACGAGGACACGGCTGTGCTCTACCCAAGCTGGGCAGACCTCCACCACATGCTCCACCGTGTCCTCAGGGCGATGCACACAGTGGTCACCCTGGCGTTTCCTCCCGCCTTATACGGAACAGGAACCTCCTGAAACAGCCGTGTCCGGTGAGGACCTACGTCAGTCGGAAGGTGAGGACGCCGCCGTGGCGCCTCTCTAGCTACTCCTCAAAGAGAGGACTTACCGCCGCTATTGTGGCGTGTTCAGTGCTGGATTGCGACAATCACACTTTCCATGTCGCCATGAGATCCCGCCGGAGCTCTGTCCGCTGTACTGCGATTTTTCGCGGCAACGGAGTTATGCCTCCTCTCGTCACTCCCACATGTGTTCGAGGGATAGTGTTTCTCAACAATTTAATGGATGTTATTATACATATAAACGTTTCTTTTTAATTACTCTATCTATTAAAAGAAACCTCATCAAAATCTGTTTCGTAGCTTTAAAGATTTAATCACATACACACGGACATAGGGAAAGAGAAAGTAACTTTGTTTTATAGTATGTAGTGAAGTGAAGAACAAATGAACCGCTAACTTATGTATATTTTGACTGAGTTGTTTTGTTATTTCATATCAGTTGCGTTTTTTTATACCATGTCTTATGTCACGTCACACGGGAACAACTGGAACGGGATAAAAAGTATCCTATGTGATATGTCCTTCTCCCAGTTCTTATATATGAGTCTGGTTGCTCGAAATAAATAGATTAATAATAATTATCTACCTCCCTACCAATTTTGAGCCATACTGGTTAAGCGGTGCTTGAGTTGAGTAACTAACACGACTTTCATTTATATACATAGACTTCATTCAAGTCGGACCAGCCTTTTAGGAGGAATTCAGTGACGTACACAGGTACAGCAGATTTAGGAATAAACCAATGGAAAGCATTGTCATCTACATTTGTAACAACGATATCATACCTCTCTCTACCCTAGAGCTCTTGTTTCAGTCTCTTAAAATTAAATAAAAAATCTTAAATATTTATTTATTTCTATTTATTTTTTTCTCTTTTAGTTCATAAGTACAATTTTAGTTTAAAAAAAAATAATAAAAAAATTTTGTTTATTTTTTCCCCTTTTAGTTCTTATGTAAAATTTTCTTTTTAAATAATTACAAAAATTAAAAAAAAAAAACTAATAAACTTGTCTAAACCATAAAAAAAAAAAACTTGTGATTGCCCGGGATTGAACCATGGAACACCAACCAACGCGAGTAGACCATACCACTATCGACTACGCCACAGGGGCTATGTCAAGCCGTGCGAAATTAGCGCCCATATTATGCGTGAAATATTGCGAAAGAGAAAACTCGAAAACATGCGCTTACCCACAAATAAGATTCATCTAGATCGATTTCTCGTCGCCGAAAACCCCCACATATTAAATTTCAGCGAAATCGTCAGGGCCGTTTCCAAGATCACATGCTTTTTCAAGCAATCAGCGCCACCTGCCGGGCTGATTTGTGAATCTAAACCATTCAGGGCGCCACTCAAACGCATACAGAAAAATTCATTAAAATCGGTCAAGCCGTTTAGGAGGAGTTCAATGACATACACACGTACAGCAGAATTATATATATAAAGATAGAACTTTTTGTCCGCTAGAGGGCGCAATACTAAATTTGGTGACAAGCTTTATAGCTCATAACTAACAGAATATCAAGGCCCTTCTAATGGTACTACAGTGGTCTTATTCTGATAAGTAGTAAAGAAGCTATGAACGAAAAGATGTGAATTATATGCAACCAGCCCATGAATACAGGTAAAGTCACGAGCAAATGCTAGCAATATATATATATATTCAAAATGTACAAGTAAAGCGCTTTGAAATGATACCAAACACGGCATATTTATCTTAACTTTATTTTTTTACTATGTATGTTTTGTCCGCTAGAGGGCGCCACAGTAGATTTTGTGAAACCCTATATCGCCTATAACTAGCGGACAATTAAGACGCTTCTAACGATATGCCATTTGTCGAATTCTGATAAGTAGTTTAGAAGTTACGAGGGAACAGATGAACATACATACATACATATATACATACGGGTCTAGGATGTTTATCTATATATGTATTTCTTATAAATATAGTATCGTTGAGTTAGTATCCCATATCACAAGTCTCGAACTTACTTTGGGGCTAGCTCAATCTGTGTGATTTGTCGGTATATATTTATTTATTTATTTTAGATTTCTAAATAATATTATATTAAAGAAGAATATTAAATTAAACTGATTACTTATTCTAATGTTTCATTTTACCGTATATGTTTTTATTTCTTAAATTGCCTATGTAATAAACTATCATTACACCATATTTTTTTTAATGTCAAAATGTATCAATATTCATCTAAATTGTGATAAATATACAATGTGCACTCGTTTCCGACTATTCACAAATCATACTTTATATAATTTAGAATAATATCTTCTAAAGGATCAAAAATGTTTAAGCGTTCACTAAGCTCGATATTTACGCGCGTGTGCGTTTAGCTGCTAGAACGATGCACACAAAGATAACATCGCAACGATTTTACCTAAACTGTAGCGAGAGAATTTTGTGCACGGACTCTTAATCTGAGGGCACGGCAGTGCCCTCGCCAAGTCGAGCGCGAAGCAAACACTGCCGTACCATCTTTACCCGAACCATTTCGCTGCATTTTCAGGCCCCTAATTAAGAACCTCTGGATAGTACCAGAACGCTGAAATTTTGGTCATCCAGTAAGCTGTATTAACACACTTCAAATCTAAAATTTCAAGTCTGTAGCTCATCCAGTTCTGAAGTTAAGCGAAAGCAAATTTCCGTGTTTTCGACACTCACTCACTCATGATCATCAAAATAGAAGTAGTACTTCCCATAAACTCAGAGAGCTGAAATTTGGTACACAGCCAGGGTTTAATGGTCACTTAAAGGGAAAAATATAAAAACTGGAATAATCGAAGATCTGAAGTACCTGGTGACCTTGATTAGAAAGCAGAAGAGCCCTACCAAACTAGTAGAGATTGACGTACCACCGTCAATAAAATATTCAACTTGGTGGGCCGCTTCATCAACTGACTTCAAAAAAAGGAGCGGGTTCTCAATTCGTCGTAATCTTTTTTTTTATTTATGTAGGTGTGTTCACAGATTACCCTAAGACACCTGGATCGATTTTCAAATTTCCTTTTGTTTGAAAAGGTATACTTTCCAGGTGGTCCAATAGTTATCAGGTCAGGATCTGATGATGGAAGACCAGAGAAATCAAGGGTAACTTTAAAAACTAAGTATTTTCAATAAGTATTAGAAAACACTACAATTTAATAAAGGTACGGAGTAGATCTGATGATGAAGCTGGAAGACAGTCGTGAGAACTCCTCAACGATTCACAGCAGCTACCTTGTGTTTACGTTTGATTAATTTGTATTGATGAGAACTTTACACCTCGATGGGTTGTGACTGTCTTAAAGGCTCTGATGATGAAGACAAAGGTCAGTCCCGCGTACTCCTCAACGGTTTACAGTAGTTACTTTGTGTTTGGACTTATATCATTTATATTCATGAGGACTTTGCACCCATATGGGTTATAATGAAGGTCTGAAGTAGATTTGATGATGGAGTCGAGAGACAAACGAAGGAAGTCCTCAGCGATTCACAGCAGCTACCTTGTGTTTGTGCCTGATTAATTTGTATTGTTAAGAGCTTTATACCTAGATAAATTGGGATTGTCATTAGAGATCTTATGACGAAAACGAAGGGCAGTTAGGGGATTCCCAACGGTTTACAGTAGCTACTTTGTGTTTGGAATTAATTCATTTATATTGATGAGAACTTTGCACCTATATAGGCAAAAATTATGGTCTGCAGTAACCTTTGAATTAGATCAGAAAGAATAAATGTTCGTCGTTCAGTAATCTATAATCAAATCTACTATTGCTACATAAAAAAAAAATGATTGTCATTGCAAAAATCCAGCGTAGTGGGACACATATATCTTCTAATTTAATGTAGCTTAGAGCGCCCCACTGCTGGAAATGCCTCCCCTTCTGCTTTGATAAAAACTGTGGATAAGACTAGACTGGCTTTTATACTTTTTAGTTTACACGAAGAAATAGTCGAACGATTACTAAGTACTACTAACTTTTCAACTCGAACATAAACATTACACAAATGAAATGAACAAATTACCCTAAAATAAATTTCACTCAAAATTTGTTCAAAAAAATATTAGGTTAGGTTAGGTTAGGTTAGGTTAGGTTAGGTTAGGTTTCCGTGTGCAGTTTCTGGCCTGCCATCGGACGCGTCCCCAGGTGGCGGATAGGGGAACGGCACCCAGATATGGGGTTACCGGTTTACCAGCGCGGACCAAAACCAGATGCGGGGACCGCTTCGGCGGTCACACGTGCGGCGGGTCGGCCACCACTCGAGGTGGCTGACGTGACCCGAACTCCGGGTCACCGTCGGGCAACCTGGTCTCCTCATTGAGAGGAGCTGGGGGCCCCGTTTGCCTCCGGGCAAACGAGTGGGGCTAAGAGGAAGGACACCTCGCTAAAAAACCCTTGGCTGCTGCGTCTTCTCGCACAAAAGACGTACCCAGCCCGGCCCCTCCCTGTGGAGTGGAGGGACCACTGTGGGCCCGCCCTGTGGGCGGGAATCGCTATGGGATTGCAAGTTAGGGGTTGTGCCATTTTCCCATGACCCCGCCACTGCGATGTCGTTGTGCCGCTGTGGGTTTAGTGGGTATTCCCGCTTCGAAGCTGGGCGAGTCTCACACGCCCTTTCGGTATGGTCAAAAAGGTTAGGTTAGGTTAGGTTAATCGGAATTGTGTTCTGTGGCTATGGCGGACGGACGCTGTGCCGCCTTCCTCGAATGGATTTTTAAATATAATTGTTTTGGTCGTGCCATCCCATTTCGCGAAGCTGTGATCCCGTTATTGGAAGCCTTTGCTGGATTACGCGATTCAGATCGAGGTGTAAACACCCAGAATTTAATATTTATTTTTTAGCAGGTACATAGGATTAAGTTAGAAGTAGGTTTGGTGGGATTCTGTAGTGGGTTTAGTTAGTTTAGTTAGTAGTTATTTAGTAGGTTTAGTGGGAGAAATGCCGAAACCAAAGCGGAATGCCTCGGGGCGTTTCGCCCCAAAAGGCTCCTCTCAGAACCAACCCAAAGGCCCTTCTCAGGGCCATCACGACGGGTGTTCGGCGTCGGAGGACAGTCGCGCACCTTCTGCGGTGGGCTTCTGCGGGGAGGACGAATGCTCCGACTCGGACATGGGATCCGTAGCTGGGGACTCGTCGTCTGTCTGTGGAGTGGCTGCGGACCGCAGCCTTAAGAGGGCCTACCTGAGGCTCGGGTCCGAGGGTTCCTCGGGCTCGACCAAGGGTAAGCCCAAACAGAAGAGGCCGAGGGCGAAGACTGCTTCGCCTTCGACTTCTTCTCAGGCCAGCACCCATGACGTGGGTCTGGCAGACGCCCAGCGCCAGCTCGGCTTGGCTAGAAGGGCCGAAGTCGAGCTGGAACTGGAGGAGGTGGTTGCTGCGAAAGAGAGGCAGGCGCGCGCAGCCAAGTCGAGGGCCGGATATGGTTCGGCCCTCCCCAGTTTCGAGGGATTGTCCATGGCGGAGCTGGCCCGACTGGCAGAGGAGGACAAGGAGGAGATCGCCGAGGTCGCCTCCAAGTCCTCAAACCTGAAGGGCACATTTCAAAAGGCCCTGAAATGCCGAGCTACTAGCTTGCTCGGCATTGTGAAGGAGCTGACGCAGCGTACGGCGTCAGAGGAGACGCGGCAGCTGCAGGCGAGGGTGGACCGCCTGCAAGCGGAGGTCAGCCAGCTTCACAAGAAGCTGGCTGAGGCTACGGCCCCGCCCTCTAAGGCCCCATCGGCAGCGGTTCCCTCCCCCTCCTCCTCCAACCTTGAGGAAGTAATCCGTAAGGTGGTCATGGAGGAGAGGGCGTTCACCCGGGCCTGCTTTGCAGGCATCGAGGACCGCCTGCTGCCGGAAAAGCGTCTTCGTCCGCCACTAGCGGCGGATAAGGCGCCGACAGCGGCTCCCCAGGCCCCGAAGCCCTCAAAGGGAAAAGGGAAGGGGAAAAAGTCGCAGGGGGCTCTGCCTCCCCCCAGTGCGAGTGCGGGCGCCGAACCGGGGCCGGTTTTCATCGCGGCACCCGCCCCCCAGGTTCAGGAGGGAGACGCCCTCCTCCCCTCCGCCACCCCGTCCAACCAGCCGTGGTCAGGGGTGGTGAAAAGGGGCAAGAAGAAGGCGACCCAGGCCCCGACTGCCTCGGCGGCTGCCCCGGCAGCAGCCCCGGCGGCTGCCTCGGCAGCCAAAAGGGCACCGAAGCTGGTGCCTCCCAAAACTGCGGCGGTGACGGTGACGATTGTCCCCGAGGCCGCCGAGAGGGGCGTCACCTACGAGTCCGTCCTGAGACGGGCTCGTGCCGTCGTTGATCCCGCCGAGTTGGGGCTCGGTACCTGCCGTCGGACCCAAACCGGAGCTCGACTCTTCGAGTTTCCAGGGGAGGACGGCGGCAGGAACGCTGACTTGTTCGCCGGCAAGTTGAGGGAGGTACTAGCCGACGTGGCGAAGGTCGCCAGGCCGACCAAAACCACAGCCATTGAAGTGACCGGTCTAGATGACTCGGTCGCCAAGGAGGAGGTGGTGGAGGCAGTCGCGAAGGCCGGTGGCTGCGAACCCGCAGCGGTACGGGCTCGGGACATTAGACCCGGCCGCGGTGGACTGGGCTCTATCCGGCTGCGGTGCCCAGTCGCCGCAGTGTTGGCCGTCCAGGCAAAATGCCAGGGACGGCTACTAGTGGGCTTCAGCCGGGCCGTGATCCGGGTTCTTGAGGCAGCGCCGATGCGCTGCTTCAGGTGCTTGGGAATCGGCCACACCCGAGCCATGTGTCCGTCCACAGTAGATAGGGCGGACACGTGCTTCCGCTGCGGGCAACAGGGGCATAAGGCAGGCTCGTGCGAGGCCGCCAAGCCGCACTGCGCGGCGTGCGCCGACAGTGGTCGCCCAGCGGACCACGTGATGGGGGGAGCTTATGCCGACCCCCCTCTAAGAAGGGCAAGCCGCAGGCGGCTATAAGCCGTCCTGCCGCTGCTGCCACCACCCCCACTGATATCCCATCAGCGGCGGCGGCCGAGGGTGATGCGATGGTCGAATAATGGGTACCGACCATCGCATTCTGCAGGCAAACACCAACCACTGCCGGGCTGCCCAGGACTTACTGGTGCAGTCAATGGCCGAGTGGTTGGTGGATGTGGCAGTGGTGGCCGAGCCGTACTTCACTCCCAGCAATTGGCTGGGAGACAGTGACGGCTCGGTGGCAATCGTGGCGCGGTCTTCCTCGGACTCCCCTCCCTTCTCGCTCTTAGAGAGGGGACCGGGATACGTGGCCGCCGCGTGGGAAGGGTTGGCCCTTGTGGGGGTCTACTTCTCCCCAAACCGCCCTCTCCAGGACTTCGAGGATTTCCTCGGGGTCCTGACGGCGGTCATCGGGAGGACGGCGCCACGTCAGGTCTCCGTGCTGGGAGACTTGAATGCCAAATCGGTGGTCTGGGGAAACCCGGCCACCGACGCTCGCGGACGGGCGGTCGAATTGTGGGCGGCCGCGTCTGGTCTCTCCCTCTTGAATAGGGGGGGCGTCCGGACGTGCGTGCGGCGGCAGGGCGGGTCCATAGTGGACCTCACCTTCGCCACGCCCGCACTGGCCGCCCGCATTCAGAACTGGAGGGTGGAACTGGAGGAGACGATCTCGGATCACCGCTACGTGCGATTCGAGATCTCCCCCCAGAATCCACGGGGGTGCCGCAGCACCCCCTCATCGTCGGGCCGATCCCCGTTTCCAAGGTGGGCTCTGACCCACCTGGATCGGGAGGCGGCAAGGGAGGCCGCGTTCGTCCAGGACTGGCTTTGGCCAGGTCCCGGCGTGGACGTCCTAGACGTGGACGCGGCGGCGGCCCGATTGAGGGGGTCATTGACCGAGGTATGCAACGCCAGCATGCCTCGGTCGAGACGTCCGCCTCCCCGACGCGCCGTTTATTAGTGGTCGGAGGGGTTGGCGAAGCTGCGGGCCACCTGCGTAGCGGCACGGCGGGCCTACACCCGATCGCGTCGGCGGCGCCGACGAGATCTGGCCGACGAGGACCGCCTCTACGCCAGATACGTGGAGGCGAGGGCGGCCTTCAAATCGGCCATCGGCGTCGCTAAGGACGCGGCGAGGGCCGAGCTGTTGGAGGGTCTCGACAACGACCCATTCGGGAGGCCATATAAGGCGGCGCGTAACAAACTGCGCCGCATTGGTCCCCCGGTTGCCGAGACCCTCGAACCAGCGCTCCTGGATGGGGTGGTGCGGTCCCTGTTCCCGCGCAGGGATCCGCACTTCGCCCCACCAGTGATGTGCCCGTCAAGGGGAGCGGCTCTACCGGAGGAGGAAGCTCCTCCTCCTCCGGTTTCAGAGGAAGAATTTGGCGCGGCGACTCTTCGTCTCCGCGCCAAAAAGACGGCTCCCGGCCCGGACGGGCTCCCCGCACGGGTGGTGGCCATCGCGGCCACCGAAATGGAGAGCAGGTTCCGGGACCTCTTCAGCGCGTGCTTCGCGTTGGGGAGGTTCCCGAAACCATGGCGGGCTGGCCAACTGTGCCTCCTCCGGAAGGAAGGGCGGCCGGCGGACTCCCCCTCGGCTTATCGGCCCATCGTTTTGCTCGATGAGGTCGGTAAAATGTTCGAGGGGATTATTGCCGGCCGTCTCAAGCGGCATCTGCGGAGCGTGGGACCGGACCAGTCGGACGCCCAGTTCGGATTTCGAGCTGGTCGTTCGACAGTGGACGCCCTGGCCCATCTAAAGGGCCAGGTGACAGAGGCGGTGCGAGTGGGGGATGGAGTGTTGGCTGTGTCATTCGACATTGCCAACGCCTTCAATTCCATCCCCCACTCCACCATCCTGGAAGCGCTCCGGTACCACGGAGTGCCCCTGTATTTACGGGGCCTCCTGGCCAGCTACTTGGAGGACCGGGCTGTCCTCCTCGTAGACGGGGCTGGCCAGCTCCGGCGATACGCTGTTGGAGCCGGCGTTCCACAGGGGTCTGTTTTAGGGCCTCTTCTGTGGAACGTCGGTTATGACTGGCCCCTGCGGGGAACCCTCCTTCGAGGCACGGGTGTCATCTGCTATGCGGATGACACTCTCCTCACTTCCCGCGGGAGCACCTTCCGGGAGGCGGCCAGTTTAGCGTCGGCGGGCGGATCCTTGGTGGCGGGAAGGATCCGCCGCCTGGGCTTGAGGGTGGCGCTGCACAAAACGGAGGCCGTGTTCTTTCACGGCCCCCGGCAGCCCCCCCACCTGACGCCCACATTTTTGTGGAGGGCGTCAGGATCAGGGTCGAGGCCCAGATGAAGTATCTGGGCCTCACGTTGGACAGCAGGTGGCGCTTCGGCCCGCATTTCAGCGGGCTGTCGACGCGCCTGCTGAAGGCTGCGGGAGCCCTCTCGTGGCCGATGCCAAACCTGGGGGGGCCCAGCATGCGGTGCCGGCGTCTATACGCCGGCATACTGCGGAGTATGGCCCTTTATGGGGCCCCTATTTGGGCGGACTCCATCAATAGGGGGGAGAACCTCACCGCCCTTCGGACGCCCCAAAGGGCCATCGCCCAGCGGGCATCGCGGGCCTACCGCACGGTGGGCTTCGCAGCGGCGTGCGCTCTGGTGGGCACCCCGCCTTGGGAGCTCGAGGCGTGGGTGCTCGCCAGAGTGTACGAGTGGACGGCGGGGCGCGGGGCGCTGGGCGAGCGTCCGGCCCCAGAAGTGAGGGAAGCCGTCCGCCGGGAGGCGAGGGACGCCATCGTCCAGCATTGGACGCGGGACCTCGCCTCCGCGGTGTTCGGCCGCCGTACCCTCGACGCCGTCGGGCCGGTCCTGAAGGACTGGCTCGACAGGCGTCACGGATTCCTGTCCTCCCGTCTGGTGCAGGTGCTCTCCGGTCACGGCTGCTTCGGCAGGTACCTGCACCGGATAGGACGAGAGGAGACACCGTCGTGCCACGGTTGTGGCGTGGCGGAGGACACGGCGGAACACACCCTCGCGGTGTGCCCGTCGTGGGCCGTGCCGCGCCGCGATCTTGTCACGGCGGTTGGAGGGGACCTCTCGCTGCCCGCCATCGTCAGAGCGATGGTGGGGAGCGAGGAGGCTTGGGTGGCGATGGCCTCCTTCTGCGAGGTCGTGATGTCGCAGAAGGAGGCCGCGGAGCGCGAGCGGGAGGAGGATCCCCTCGCTCCGGCGCTCCGCAGGCGGCGTAGGGGGAGTAGAAGGCGGGATTTCGCCCGCTTTCTCCCTCCCTGAGGTGAGCGGCGGGCGTGAGGCCGACGCCCGCCTTACATCGCTCATCACGCGGGAGCCACGGCCCCTCCCCAGGAGGGACAATTGAGGGCCCGCCTTACTAGGCGGGTTTCGCCGGCGGGGGAGAGGTAGCTCAGGCTGCGCTAGTTTCCCACTCCCCCGCCACTATGGCGATGCCGGAGTGCCGCTGTGGGTTTAGTGGGTATTCCCAGCTTCGGCTGGGCGAGTCCCACACACGCCCTTCGGGGTAAGGTGCGTAAATGCATTCCCACAGCGTAAACAAAAAAAAAAACTGGCCTGCCATCGGACGCGTCCCCAGGTGGCGGATAGGGGAACGGCCCCCAGATATGGGGGTTACCGGTTTACCGGCGCGGACCAAAACCAGATGCGGGGACCGCTTCGGCGGTCACACGTGCGGCGGGTCGGCCACCACTCGAGGTGGCTGACGTGACCCGAACTCCGGGTCGCCGTCGGGCAACCCGGTCTCCTCATTGAGAGGAGCTGGGGGCCCCGTTTGCCTCCGGGCAAACGAGTGGGGCTAAGAGGAAGAACACCTCGCTAAAAAACCCTTGGCTGCTGCGTCTTCTCGCACAAAAAGACGTACCCAGCCCGGCCCCTCCCTGTGGAGTGGAGGGACCACTGTGGGCCCGCCCCAGGCGGGAATCGCCGGCGGGGGATTGGTAGTTAGGCTGTGCCATTTTCCCATGACCCCGCCACTCAGGCGATGTCGTTGTGCCGCTGTGGGTTTAGTGGGTATTCCCGGCCTTGGCTGGGCGAGTCCCACACACGCCCTTCGGGGTATGGTGCGTAAATGCATTACCACAGCGTCAAAAAAAAAAAAGGTTTCAAATCGGAGGGAGGAAGTTCTCCTCCCTCCGGTCTCACAGAGGAGGAATTTGGCGCGGCGACTCTTTCTCGTCTCCCGCGCCAAAAAGACGGCCCCGGCCCGGACGGCATCTGCCGGGTGGTGGCCATCGCGGCCACCGAAGGGTGGAAGGTTTCATCCCTTTCAGCGCGTGCTTCGCGTCGGGGAGGTTCCCGAAAACCTGGCGGGAAGGGGCCAATTGCCTCCTCGGAAGGGAGGGACGGCCGTGGCGGACTCCCCGGCATGTCGGGCCATCGTCTTGCTTGACGAGGCCGGAAAGATGTTCGAGGGGATTATCGCCGGCCGTCTCAAGCGGCATCTGCGGAGCGTGGACTGACCTGTCGGACGCTCCAGTTCGATTTCGAGCTGGTCGCTCGGGATCGTGGACGCCCTGGCCCGTCTTAAGGGCCAGGTGACAGAGGCGGTGGGAGTGGGGGATGGAGTGTTGGCCGTGTCATTCGACATTGCCAACGCCTTCAATTCCATCCCCCACTCCGCCATCCTGGAAGCGCTCCGGTTCCACGGAGTGCCCCTGTACTCGCGGGGCCTCCTGGCCAGCTACTTGGAGGACCGTGCTGTCCTCCTCGTAGATGGGGCTGGCCAGCTCCGGCGATACGCTGTCGGAGCCGGCGTTCCACAGGGGTCCGTTCTAGGGCCTCTTCTGTGGAGCGTCGGTTACGACTGTCTCCTGCGGGGAACCCTCCTTCGAGGTACGAGTGTCATCTGCTACGCGGATGACACTCTCCTCACTTCCCGCGGGAGCACCTTCCGGGAGGCAGCCAGTTTGGCATCGGCGGGCGGATCCTTAGTGGCCGGAAGGATCCGCCGCCTGGGCTTGAGGGTGGCGCTGCATAAAACGGAGGCCGTGTTCTTCCACGGCCCCCGGCAGCGCCCCCCACATGACGCCCACATTTACGTGGAGGGCGTCAGGGTCGGGGTCGAGGCCCAGATGAAGTATCTGGGCCTCACGTTGGACAGCAGGTGGCGCTTCGGCCCGCACTTTAGCGGGCTGTCGACGCGCCTGCTGAAAGCTGCGGACGCCCTCTCATGGCTCATGCCGAACATGAGAGGGCCAAGCATGCAGTGCCGGCGTCTATACGCCGGCATACTGCGGAGCATGGCCCTTTATGGGGCCCCCATTTGGGCGGACTCCCTTCATAGGAGGGAGAATGCAACCGCTCTTCGGGCGCCCCAAAGGGCCATAGCCCAGCGGGCAGCGCGGGCCTACCGCACGGTAGGCTTCGCTTCGGCATGCGCCCTGGCGGGCACCCCGCCTTGGGAGCTCGAGGCGTGGGTGCTCGCCAGAGTGTACGAGTGGACGGCGGGGCGCAGGGCGCTGGGCGAGCGTCCGGCCCCAGAATTGAGGGAGGCCGTCCGGCGGGAGGCGAGGGTCGCTCTTGTCCAGGAGTGGACGCAGGACCTCGCCTCCGCCGTTTTCGGCCGCCGTACCCTCGACGCCATCGGGCCGGTCCTGGAGGACTGGCTCGACAGGCGTCACGGTTTCCTCTCCTTCCGTCTAGTGCAGGTACTCTCCGGCCACGGCTGCTTCGGCAGGTACCTGCACCGGATAGGACGAGAGGAGACACCGTCGTGCCACGGTTGCGGCGCGGCGGAGGACACGGCGGAACACACCCTCGCGGTGTGCCCGTCGTGGGCCGTGCCGCGCCGCGATCTTGTCGCGGCGGTAGGAGGGAACCTCTCGCTGCCCGCCATCGTCAGAGAGATGGTGGGAAACGAGGAGGCTTGGGTGGCGATGGCCTCCTTCTGCGAGGTCGTGATGTCGCAGAAGGAGGCAGCGGAGCACGAGCGGGAGGAGGATCCCCTCGCTCCGGCGCTCCGCAGGCGGCGTAGGGGGAGGAGAAGGCGGGATTTCGCCTGTCGTTGGGCCGCTGTGGGTTTAGTGGGTATTCCCGGCTTCGGCTGGGCGAGTCCCACACACGCCCTTCGGGGTATGGTGCGTAAATGCATTACCACAGCGTCAAAAAAAAAAAAAAAAAAAAAAAACTGGACTCTTCCACTCTGTTAAGCAGAGTGCCGAAAGAGGATGCATGACGGGGTATACCGTAATCCCTTCGGGGACCGGGGACTGTCGGGGTATTTGCCCGGGTCGCGTGGAAGGAAAACCACTATAAAAACCCTCGCACACCGGAATCCCTTAGGGGACCGGGGACCGTCGGGGTATTTGCCCGGGTCGCGTGGAAGGAAAACCACTTTAAAAACCCTTGCCTTAATGCTACCCTCTTCTGCGCTCTGCAGCTGCAGAGTGCACGAATAGGGAGCGAGGAGGTGTAGACCGCGGGCCCTTTTACAGTCCGTGGTCTGTTGGTCACATCGCGTGACCGAGATGGGGAAGACCGTGGGTCGCTTTACAACCTGCGGTCTAGGGCAGCCGTGGCGTTGGTCGCTTTCGGCCACGGTGCCAGGTGATGGGTAGCATTAAGTTTAGGATTAGGTTTTTATATAAAAAATTAAAATGCAAAAAAAAATATAAAAGCGAAAACCAAAAGAGAAAATATAAAAATCTTAAAAAACCCAAATACAAAATTTAAAAAAATTCTAAAAAATACAAAAAAAAAAATTATTAATTTTAAGTTAGTTTTTAGATACCGAACAGCGGGCGGTATAACCTGCACAGGAGGCATTCGCTGGCCTCGGGAGGTTTAATAGCCTCCCAAAAAGAGCGGCCGCATCGCCTTGGGGAAGCAATGTGAGTAATACCCAAATATCGTAATGGAAATGTCGCATATTGAGAGAGTTTTGTCATGCGATCCGGCTGACGCCCGGCGTCCGCAGCTATCCGGGGCTGCGGATGTTAAATCTACGACCGAAGAGCGCGCAGGGGTAGGCGACCAGGCCCCTGCTGCTGCTGATGCTACTGGCAGCGACTGTGAGTGTTTGATAGTGGACGTCGGAGTAGGGCCGCGTGGAACGGCGTTTTGGCTACCATGCGACCCTGTTCCGACGAGAGGCGCGTTGGCGAGGAGAGTGCTGGAGCGTGATGCCACCGCCGCCGCCGGACGATCGTCGGCGGTGGCGGTGTTGTCAAGCGACGGAGCACGCGACACGCCGTCTGCCCAAAGTGGAAGACGGAGGCGCTGTGCAGACAGCGACACAGAACGCGAGGGTGCTGGGTCCGGAAGATCGGATAAACCGGCACCCAAGATTGTGCGGACTGGTCCTGGCAGGGGAGGGTCCCAACACTCGGTGGGGCTCTCCCAGGCTAGGAGGTTTTTAAAAGAAATCCCCCTGGATTCGGAGTCCTCGCTGTCTGATTCCGAACTGGAATCCCGCCCAGCGGGACGTACTGATGGTTGTGGTCCCCCTATGTCTGCGCCCCTTGATCTTCAGTCGAAGGCTGAGGAGGGGGCGGCGGTCATTGAGGGGGTCCTCAAAAAATCAAAAAATCTGAAGGGAACCTCCATCCGGGAGATCCGGGACGCAACATGCAAAATGCTCGATGCGGTCCGGTCTCTGGCCTCCCGGAAGGAGGACGAGGAAATGCGTCGGCTTCGGGCCGACAACAAACGCCTGCAGGAGCAGTTGACGGCCTTAGGACAAGAGGTGGCCGCTCTGCGTCGTACTTTTTCCGAAAGGAGAAGTCCGCGCTCCAAGAAGAAGCGGCCCCAGGAGTCGGTCCCGGAGCCGTTCCCGCACCCCGTTCCTACGAGCTCGACGCGGGAAGATTATGCCAAGGACATTGAGGTCCTCCAGCGCGATCTAATGAACCACGTTAGTGGGATGATCACCGCGCGGCTGGAGGGCCTCGACAAGGACGGCCGCCTGTTGCCGGCGCGATCCCATCGTCCCCCGCTGGCGGCTGACAAACGGTCGGGCCAGCCCCCGGTGAGGGAGAGACGGGGTGGGGAAGAGACCGTGCCGGCAACACTCATGCCGCCGGCTAACCTGCCCAAGAAGGGCAGGCAAGTTAAGCCAAAGACACCGAGCGGGCGCGTTGGGGCAGAGGCCAGACCTGCCCCTGAGTCAGCACGCGCGAAGGAGCAGGTCGCCGGAGGCTCAAAAGACGTTCAGCCTCTGGTGCTGGAGGGGGAATCATGGGCCACGGTGGCCAAGAAGGGGAAGGGGAAGAAGAAGGCCACCGATGTTCCGGCCCCTGCTCCTGCTCCAAGCCAGAGGCCCAAAGAGACGGGAAAACCTGCCGCTCCAAAGAGGGTCCCTAAGGTCCCCAAAAGACAGGCGGTGCTGGTGTGCCTCAAGCCAGAGGCAGTGATCGCGGGCACCACCTACGCGGACACTATACGGATGGCGAAGGCGGCCATTAATCTGGCCGAACTCGGGGTGGGGCTGGGCAACATAAGGAGGTCCATGACGGGTGCCTCCCTCATGACCCTCTCGAAGGAGACCTCCGCCTCCCAGGCCGACACCTTGGCCAGAAAAATGGCTGAGGTGCTCAGGGAGGTGGCCGAGGTGTCCCGCCCCACCAAGATGGCGGAGATCCGCGTAGGTGGACTTGACGAGTCAATCACGCCTGAGGACGTGAAGGGGGTCCTGGCCGAGGCGGCCAATTGCCCTCCCGACCAAGTTCGGGTGGGCAAAATATTTATAGGAGCGAGGGGCATGGGCCCGGTGCGAGTCTCATGCCCCGTACACGCCGCGAAAGAGCTGGCGGAGCGGGGAAAGGTGGACGTAGGCTGGAGCGCCGCCTCCATCCACCTGCTGGATCAGCGCCCTATGCGCCGCCGCAGGTGCATGGAGAGGGGGCACACTGCGGTGCTCTGCCCGTCCACTAAAGATAGGAGCCGGCTCTGCTTCCGTTGCGGCCAGGAGGGCCACCTGGCCATGGGCTGCAAGGCCCCCGTGAACTGCGCGCTGTGCAAAGACAGGGGCCTACCCAGCGGCCATAAAATGACAGGAGGGTCCTGCAATGCGCCACCGGTTCGGAGCCGCATCCCTGTAGGACCCCCGGCGGCCGCCTCGGCGACCGCCGCCAGTATGGGGACACCGATGGACGCTGCTGATGCCCAGTAGGTCCATCGGTGTCGTCATGGGACAGGGACGCCTCTCGCTGGCAATCATGGTTGGAGCCATGGTTGAAAGCGAGAGTGCATGGGAGGCTACCGCCTCCAGCGTAGACGGGCGGGGCGAAGAAGGCGGGGGACAAACCCCCGTCTCCTTTTGCCCCGGAGTGTGACCAGCGCGTGCGAGGGTAGCCCCCAGCACGCGCATTGCACTGGTCACCACGTCTGAGGATTGCTTCGGTATCCCCGGGTAATCCTCCCTTGGCGCGGAAACCGGCCTGGCCGGTATGCCCTGAGAGTGCTACGGGGCTATTGCCTTACAGGAAGATCCCGTGGCACTCGCTGCGCTTCGGCGCAGGGCTCGAGGGGAACCGAGTGGTTTTAGTGGGTATTCCCGGCTCCGGCTGGGCGAGTCCCACACACGCTCGTCGCCTAGCTAGCGGCGGGTACGGTGCGTAAATGCATTTCCACTCGATAAAAAAAAAAAAAAAAAGGTAAAGGTTAGGTTAGGTTAGGTTAGTTTCACAGCTGCCATCGGACGCGTTCCCAGGTGGCGGATAGGGGAACGGCCCCCAGATATGGGGGTTACCGGTTTACCGGCGCGGACCAAAACCAGAAGTGGGGACCGCTTGGGCGGTCACATGTGCGGCGGGTCGGCCACCACTCCAGGTGGCTGACGTGACCCGAACTCCGGGTCACCGTCGGGCAACCCGGTCTCCTCATTGAGAGTAGCTGGGGGCCCCGTTTGCCTCCGGGCAAACGAGTGGGGCTAAGAGGAAGGACACCTCGCTAAAAAACCCTTGGCTGCTGCGTCTTCTCGCACTAGAAGACGTACCCAGTCCGGCCCCTCCTTATGGGGGGACCATTGTGGGCCCGCCTGTTGGCGGGAATCGCCGGCGGGGGATTGGTTGTTCAGGCTGTGCCGATTTCCCATGACCCCGCCACCCAGGCGATGTCGTTGTGCCGCTGTGAGTTTAGTGGGTATTCCCGGCTTCAGCTGGGCGAGTCCCACATACGCCCTTCGGGGTATGGTGCGTAAATGCATTACCACAGCGTCAAAAAAAAAAAAAAAAAAAAGGTTAGGTTAGGTTAGGTTGGGGGGGACGTCATGCCGGCCCCCGTCCAAGAGGGCAAGCCGCAGGCAGACTAAGCCGTCCTGCCACTGCTGCCACCACCCCGCTGATATCCCATCAGCGGCGGTGGCTTCGGGGTGATGCGATGGTCGAGTAATGGGTACCGACCATCGCATCTTCACGGAAGCAAACACCAACCACTGCCGGGCTGCCCAGGACTTACTGGTGCAGTCAATGGCCGAGTGGTTGGTGGATGTGGCAGTGGTGGCCGAGCCGTACTTCACTCCCAGCAATTGGCTGGGAGACAGTGACGGCTCGGTGGCAATCGCGGTGCGGTCTTCCACAGACTCCCCTCCCCTCTCGCTCTTAGAGAGGGGACCGGGATACATGGCCGCCGCGTGGGGAGAGCTGGCCCTTGTGGGGGTCTATTTCTCCCCAAACCGCCCTCTCCAGGACTTCGAGGATTTCCTCGGGGTCCTGACGGCGGTCATAGGCAGGGCGGCACCGCGTCAGGTCTCCGTCTTGGGAGACCTGAATGCCAAATCGGTGGTCTGGGGAAACCCGGCCACCGATGCTCGCGGACGGGCAGTTGAGTTGTGGGCGGCCACGTCTGGCCTCTCTCTCTTGAACAGGGGGAGCGTCCAGACGTGCGTGCGGCGGCAGGGTGGGTCCATAGTGGACCTCACCTTCGCCGCGCCCGCACTGGCCGCCCGCATTCAGAACTGGAGGGTGGAACTGGGGGAGACGATCTCGGATCACCGCTACGTGCGATTCGAGATCTCCCCCCAGAATCCACGGGGGCGCCGCAGCACCCCCTCATCGTCGGGCCGATCCCCGTTTCCAAGGTGGGCTCTGACCCACCTGGATCGGGAGGCGGCAAGGGAGGCCAGGACTGGCTTTGGCCAGGTCCCGGCGTGGACGTCCTGGACGTGGACGCGGCGGCGGCCCGATTGAGGGGGTCATTGACCGAGGTATGCAACGCCAGCATGCCTCGGTCGAGACGTCCGCCTCCCCGACGCGCCGTTTATTGGTGGTCGGAGGAGTTGGCGGAGCTGCGGGCCACCTGCGTGGCGGCACGGCGGGCCTACACCCGATCGCGTCGGCGGCGCCGACGAGATCTAGCCGACGAGGACCGCCTCTACGCCAAATACGTGGAGGCGAGGGCGGCCTTCAAATCGGCCATCGGCGCCGCTAAGGACGCGGCGAGGGCCGAGCTGTTGGAGGGTCTCGACAACGACCCATTCGGGAGGCCATATAAGGCGGCGCGTAACAAACCGCGCCGCATTGGTCCCCCGGTTGCCGAGACCCTCGAACCAGCGCTCCTGGATGGGGTGGTGCGGTCCCTGTTTCCGCGCAGGGATCCGCACTTCACCCCGCCAATGATGGGCCCGCCAAGGGGAGCGGTCCTACCGGAGGACGAAACTCCTCCTCCTCCGGTCTCAGAGGAGGAATTTGGCGCGGCGACTCTTCGTCTCCGCGCCAAAAAGACGGCTCCCGGCCCCGGGATGGTGTCCCCGCACGAGTGGTGGCCATCGCGGCCACCGAAATGGAGGGCAGGTTTCGGGACCTCTTCAGCGCGTGCTTCGCGTCGGGGAGGTTCCCGAAACCATGGCAGGAAGGCCAACTGTGCCTCCTCCGGAAGGAAGGGCGGCCGGCGGACTCCCCCTCGGCTTACCGGCCCATCGTTTTGCTCGATGAGGTCGGTAAAATGTTCGAGGGGATTATCGCCGGCCGTCTCAAGCGGCATCTGCGGAGCGTGGGACCGGACCTGTCGGACGCCCAGTTCGGATTTCGAGCTGGTCGTTCGACAGTGGACGCCCTGGCCCGTCTAAAGGGCCAGGTGACAGAGGCGGTGCGAGTGGGGGATGGAGTGTCGGCTGTGTCATTCGACATTGCCAACGCCTTCAATTCCATCCCCCACTCCACCATCCTGGAAGCGCTCCGGTACCACGAAGTGCCCCTGTATTTACGGGGCCTCCTGGCTAGCTACTTGGAGGACCGTGCTGTCCTCCTCGTAGACGGGGCTGGCCAGCTCCGGCGATACGCTGTTGGAGCCGGCGTTCCACAGGGGTCTGTTTTAGGGCCTCTTCTGTGGAACGTCGGTTATGACTGGCTCCTGCGGGGAACCCTCCTTCGAGGCACGGGTGTCATCTGCTATGCAGATGCCACTCTCCTCACTTCCCGCGGGAGCACCTTCCGGGAGGCGGCCAGTTTAGCGTCGGCGGGCGGATCCTTGGTGGCGGGAAGGATCCGCCGCCTGGGCTTGAGGGTGGCGCTGCACAAAACGGAGGCCGTGTTCTTCCACGGCCCCCGGCAGCGCCTCCCACATGACGCCCACATTTTTGTGGAGGGCGTCAGGGTCGGGGTCGAGGCCCAGATGAAGTATCTGGGCCTCACGTTGGACAGCAGGTGGCGCTTCGGCCCGCACTTTAGCGGGCTGTCGACGCGCCTGCTGAAAGCTGTGGACGCCCTCTCATGGCTCATGCCGAACATGGGAGGGCCAAGCATGCGGTGCCGGCGTCTATACGCCGGCATACTGCGGAGTATGGCCCTTTATGGGGCCCCAATTTGGGCGGACTCCCTCCATAGGAGGGAGAATGCCACCGCTCTTCGGGCGCCCCAAAGGGCCATCGCCCAGCGGGCAGCGCGGGCCTACCGCACGGTGGGCTTCGCTTCGGCATGCGCTCTGGCGGGCACCCCGCCTTGGGAGCTCGAGGCGTGGGTGCTCGCCAGAGGGTACGAGTGGACGGCGGGGCGCAGGGCGCTGGGCGAGCGTCCGGCCCCCGAATTGAGGGAGGCCGTCCGGCGGGAGGCGAGGGTCGCTCTTGTCCGGGAGTGGACGCGGGACCTCGCCTCCGCCGTCTTCGGCCGCCGTACCCTCGACGCCATCGGGCCGGTCCCGGAGGACTGGCTCGACAGGCGTCACGGGTTCCTCTCCTTCCGTCTGGTGCAGGTACTCTCCGGTCACGGCTGCTTCGGCAGGTACCTGCACCGGATAGGACGAGAGGAGACACCGTCGTGCCACGGTTGTGGCGTGGCGGAGGACACGGCGGAACACACCCTCGCGGTGTGCCCGTCGTGGGCCGTGCCGCGCCGCGATCTTGTCACGGCGGTTGGCGGGGACCTCTCGCTGCCCGCCATCGTCAGAGAGATGGTGGGGAGCAAGGAGGCTTGGGTGGCGATGGCCTCCTTCTGCGAGGTCGTGATGTCGCAGAAGGAGGCAGCGGAGCGCGAGCGGGAGGAGGATCCCCTCGCTCCGGCGCTTCGCAGGCGTCGTAGGGGGAGGAGACGGCGGGATTACGCCCGCTTTCTCCCCCCCTGAGGTGAGCGGCGGGCGTGAGGCCGACGCCCGCCTTACATCGCTCACCATGCGGGAGCCGCGGCCCCTCCCTAAGAGGGGCAATTGAGGGCCCGCCTTACTAGGCGGGTTTCGCCGGCGGGGGAGAGGTAGCTGAGGCTGCGCTAGTTTCCCACTCCCCCGCCACTATGGCGATGCCGGAGTGCCGCTAAAAAAAAAAAAAAAAAAAAGGTTAGGTTGGGGGACACCCCACAGCGCTGACTTCCTCGTAGTGTTCCCCGGGCAACGCCGTGTCTGACCACCGTAACGGAGTGGCAGACCGGTGGCTAACGAGCGCTGTGACCTACGCGATCCTGCGATTTTTATTCTGAGGGCGATTGATTGCGTACATCGTGGATTTTTTATTGTTGGTTTTTATTATTATTGTGGGTTTTATTGATTTTATTGTGGTTTTATTCTGATTTTATTGTAGTTGTAGTTTTTATCTGATTTTGGTTGTGGGTTTTTATTTGATTGTGGTTGTTTTGGTAGTCAGTATGCCGAAACCCGCAAGGAACGCCTCCGGGCGTTTCGTCCCAAAAGGCCCTTCTCAGGGCCAGTTCGATGATGTGTCGGCATCAGAGGTCAGCCGCGCACCGTCTGTGGCGAGCCTCTGTATGAGCGTGGCGGACGAGTTTTCTGACTCGGAAATCGAGTCGTCGTCCGTGTGTGGGGTGGCTGGAGATCGCAGCCTGAAGAGGGCCTACCTGAGGCTCGGGTCCGAGGTTTCTTCGGACTCGGCCAAGGGTAAGCCAAAACAGAAGAAGCCGAAGGCGAAGACTGCTTCGCCTTCGACTTCTTCCCAGGCCGGCACCCACGATGTGGGTCTGGCGGACGCCCAGCGTCAGCTCGGCTTGGCCAGACGGGTCGAGCTCGAGCAGGATTTAGAGGAGAGGGTTGCCGCTAAGGAGAAAAAGGCGCGCGCAGCCAAGTCGAGGGCTGGATATGCTTCGGCCCTCCTCAGTTTTGAGGGATTGTCCGTAGCGGAGCTGGCCCGACTGACAGAGGAGGACAAGGAGGAGATCGCCGAGGTCGCCTCCAAGTCCTCAAACCTGAAGGGCACGATTCAAAAGGCCCTGAAATGCCGAGCTACTAGCCTGCTCGGCATTGTGAAGGAGCTGACGCAGCGTACTGCGTCAGAGGAGACGCGGCAGCTGCAGGCGAGGGTGGACCGCCTGCAAGCGGAGGTCAGCCAGCTTCACAAGAAGCTGGCTGAGGCCACGGCCCCGGCCCCTAATTCCCCGTCGGAAGCGGTTCCTGCCCCCTCCTCCTCCAACCTTGAGGAAGTAATCCGCAAGGTTGTCATGGAGGAGAGGGCGTTCACCCGTGCCTGCTTTGCAGGCATAGAGGACCGCCTCCTGCCCGAGCCGCGTCTCCGTCCGCCCCTAGCGGCGGACAAGACGCCGACAGTGGCTCCCCCTGCCCCGAAGCCCTCAAAGGGCAAGGGCAAGGGGAAGAAATCCCCGGGGGCCCTGCCTCCCCCCGGTACGAGTGTGGGCGCTGAACCGGGGCCGGTTGCCATCGCAGCACCCGCCCCCCAGGTTCAAGAGACTGACGCCCTCCTCCCCTCCACCACCCCGTCCAACCAGTCGTGGTCGGAGGTGGTGAAGAAGGGCAGGAAGAAGGCGAACAAGGCCCCGGCTGCCCCGGCGGCTGCCCCGGCAGCTGCCCCGGCGGCCGCCCCGGCAGCCAATAAGGCCCCAGTCGGCGGGAGGAAGCTGGCTTCTCCCAAATCCGCGGCGGTGACGGTGACGATCATCCCCGAGGCCGCCGAGAGGGGCGTCACATACGAGTCCGTCCTGAGACGGGCTCGTGCCGTCGTGGACCCTGCCGAGTTGGGGCTCGGTAACTGCCGTCGGACCCAAACCGGAGCTCGACTCTTCGAGTTTCCGGGGAAGGACGGCGGCAAAAATGCCGACTTGTTCGCCGGCAAGTTGCGGGAGGCCCTCGCCGATTTGGCGAAGGTCGCCAGGCCGACAAAGACCGCGGCCATAGAGATGACCGGGCTTGACGACTCCGTCACGAAAGAGGAGGTGGTGGCGGCCATCGCCAAGGTCGGAGGCTGCGATCCCGCAGCGGTGCAGGCTCGGGCCATTAGGCCCGGCCGCGGTGGACTGGGCTCTATCCGGCTGGAGTGCCCCGTCGCTGCAGTGTTGGCCGCTCAGGCTAAATGCCAGGGGCGGCTACTGGTGGGGTTCAGCCGGGCCGTGATCCGGGTGCTTGAAGCAGCGCCGATGCGCTGCTTCAAGTGCTTCGGCATAGGCCACACCCGAGCCATGTGTCCGTCCACTGTGGACTGGGCGGACACATGCTTCCGCTGCGGGAAAGAGGGGCATATGGCGGCCACGTGCGAGGCCGCCAAGCCGCACTGCGCGGCGTGCGGCTCCAGTGGTCGCCCCGCCGACCACGTTATGGGGGGGACGTCATGCCGACCTCCATCCAAGAAGGGCAAGCCGCAGGTGGCTATAAGCCGTCCTGCCGCTGCTGCCACCACCCTCACTGATATCCCATCAGCGGCGGTGGCCGAGGGTGATGCGATGGTCGAGTAATGGGTACCGACCATCGCATCCTGCAGGCCAACACCAACCACTGCCGGGCTGCCCAGGACTTACTGGTGCAGTCAATGGCCGAGTGGTTGGTGGATGTGGCAGTGGTGGCCGAGCCGTACTTCACTCCCAACAATTGGCTGGGAGACAGTGACGGCTCGGTGGCAATCGTGGCGCGGTCTTCCTCGGACTCCCCTCCCCTCTCGCTCTTAGAGAGGGGACCGGGATACGTGGCCGCCGCGTGGGGAGGGTTGGCCCTTGTGGGGGTCTACTTCTCCCCAAACCGCCCTCTCCAGGACTTCGAGGATTTCCTCGGGGTCCTGACGGCGGTCATCGGGAGGACGGCACCACGTCAGGTCTCCGTTTTGGGAGACCTGAATGCCAAGTCGGTGGTCTGGGGAAACCCGGCCACCGACGCTCGCGGACGGGCGGTCGAGTTGTGGGCGGCCACGTCTGGCCTCTCTCTCTTGAACAGGGGGACTGCGTGGGGTGGGCCATAGTGGACCACCTCGCCAATCCAGACGTGCATGCGGCGGCAGGGCGGGTCCATAGTGGACCTCACCTTCGCCACGCCCGCACTGTCCGCCCGCATTCAGAACTGGAGGGTGGAACTGGGGGAGACGATCTCGGATCACCGCTACGTGCGATTCGAGATCTCCCCCCAGAATCCACGGGGGCGCCGCAGCACCCCCTCTTCGTCGGGCCGATCCCCGTTTCCAAGGTGGGCTCTGACCCACCTGGATCGGGAGGCGGCGAGGGAGGCCGCGTTCGTCCAGGACTGGCTTTGGCCAGGTCCCGGCGTGGACGTCCTGGACGTGGACGCGGCGGCGGCCCGATTGAGGGGGTCATTGACCGAGATATGCAACGCCAGCATGCCTCGGTCGAGACGTCCGCCTCCCCGACGCGCCGTTTATTGGTGGTCGGAGGAGTTGGCGGAGCTGCGGGCCACCTGCGTGGCGGTAGGCGGAGGCGAGGGCGGCCTTCAAATCGGCCATCGGCGCCGCTAAGGACGCGGCGAGGGCCGAGCTGTTGGAGGGTCTCGACAGCGACCCATTCGGGAGGCCATATAAGGCGGCGCGTAACAAACTGCGCCGCATTGGTCCCCCGGTTGCCGAGACCCTCGAACCAGCGCTCCTGGATGGGGTGGTGCGGTCTCTGTTTCCGCGCAGGGATCCGCACTTCGCCCCACCAGTGATGGGACCGCCAATAAGAGTGGCTTTACCGGAGGAGGAAGCTCCTAAGCTCCTCCTCCTCCGGTTTCAGAGGAAGAATTTGGCGCGGCGACTCTTCGTCTCCGCGCCAAAAAGACGGCCCCCGGCCCTGACGGCGTTCCCGCTCGGGTGGTGGCCATCGCGGCCACCGAAATGGAGGAAAGGTTTCGGGACCTCTTCAGCGCGTGCTTCGCGTCGGGGAGGTTCCCGAAACCTTGGCGGGAAGGCCAATTGTGCCTCCTCCACAAGGAGGGACGGCCGGCGGACTCGCCCTCGGCATACCGGCCCATCGTTTTGCTCGATGAGGTCGGTAAAATGTTCGAGGGGATCATCGCCGGCCGCCTCAACCGTCATCTACGGAATGTGGGACAGGACCTGTCGGACGCCCAGTTCAGATTTCGAACTGGCCGTTCGACAGTGGACGCCCTGGCCCGTTTAAAGGGCCAGGTGACAGAGGCGGTGGGAGTGGGGGATGGAGTGTTGGCTGTGTCATTCGACATTGCCAACGCCTTCAACTCCATCCCCCACTCCACCATCCTGGAGGCGCTCCGGTTCCACGGAGTGCCCTTTTACTTGCGGGGCCTCCTGGCCAGCTACCTGGAGGACCGTGCTGTCCTCCTCGTAGACGGGGCTGGCCAGCTCCGGAGATACGATGTGGAAACCGGCGTTCCACAGGGGTCCGTTCTAGGGCCTCTTCTGTGGAACGTCGGTTATGACTGGCTCCTGCGGGGAACCCCCCTTCGAGGCACGAGTGTCATCTGCTATGCAGATGACACTCTCCTCACTTCCCGCGGGAGCAGTTATAGGGAGGCGGCCAGTTTGGCCTCAGCGGGCGGGTCCTTAGTGGCAGGAAGGATCCGCCGCCTGGGCTTGAGAGTGGCGCTGCACAAAACGGAGGCCGTGTTCTTCCACGGCCCCCGGCAGCGCCCCCCACATGACGCCCACATTCTTGTGGAGGGCGTCAGGGTCGGGGTCGAGGCCCAGATGAAGTATCTGGGCCTCACGTTGGACAGCAGGTGGCGCTTCGGCCCGCACTTTGGCGGGCTGTCGACGCGCCTGCTGAAAGCTGCGGACGCCCTCTCATGGCTCATGCCGAACATGGGAGGGCCAAGCATGCGGTGCCGGCGTCTGTACGCCGGCATTCTGCGGAGTATGGCCCTTTATGGGGCCCCCATTTGGGCTGACTCCCTCCATAGGAGGGAGAATGCCACCGCTCTTCGGGCGCCCCAAAGGGCCATCGCCCAGCGGGCAGCGCGGGCCTACCACACAGTAGGCTTCGCTTCGGCATGCGCTCTGGCGGGCACCCCGCCTTGGGAGCTCGAGGCGTGGGTGCTCGCCAGAGTGTACGAGTGGACGGCAGGGCGCAGGGCGCTGGGCGAGCGTCCGGCCCCAGAAGTGAGGGAAGCCGTGCGCCGGGAGGCGAGGGACGCCATCGTCCAGCATTGGACGCGGGACCTCGCCTCCGCGGTGTTCGGCCGCCGTACCCTCGACGCCGTCGGGCCGGTCCTGGAGGACTGGCTCGACAGGCGTCACGGGTTCCTCTCCTTCCGTCTGGTGCAGGTACTCTCCGGTCACGGCTGCTTCGGCAGGTACCTGCACCGGATAGGACGAGAGGAGACACCGTCGTGCCATGGTTGTGGCGCGGCGGAGGACACGGCGGAACACACCCTCGCGGTGTGCCCGTCGTGGGCCGTGCCGCGCCGCGGTCTTGTCACGGCGGTTGGCGGGAACCTCTCGCTGCCCGCCATCGTCAGAGAGATGGTGGGGAGCGAGGAGGCCTGGGTGGCGATGGCCTCCTTCTGCGAGGTCGTGATGTCGCAGAAGGAGGCAGCGGAGCGCGAGCGGGAGGAGGATCCCCTCGCTCCGGCGCTCCGCAGGCGGCGTAGGGGGAGGAGAAGGCGGGATTTCGCCCGCTTTCTCCCTCCCTGAGGTGAGCGGCGGGCGTGAGGCCGACGCCCGCCTTACATCGCTCACCACGTGGGAGCCACGGCCCCTCCCTGGGAGGGGCAATTGAGGGCCCGCCTTTTTAGGCGGGTTTCGCCGGCGGGGGAGAGGTAGCTCAGGCTGCGCTAGTTTCCCACTCCCCCGCCACTATGGCGATGCCGGAGTGCCGCTGTGGGTTTAGTGGGTATTCCCAGCTTCGGCTGGGCGAGTCCCACACACGCCCTTCGGGGTAAGGGGCGTAAATGCATTCCCACAGCGTAAAAAAAAAAAAAAAAAAAAAAAAAAAAAAAAAAAAAAAAAAAAAAAAAAAAAAAAAAAAAAAAGGTTAGTTGGGAGCTGATCTGAGGGCGATTGCGTGCATTGAGGTTTTATTGTGTTTTTATCGTGGGTTTTATTTTATTGTGGGTTTCGTTTTATTCTATTGAGGTTTTATTTTATTATTGTGGTTTTTGGTTTTCGCTATGCCGAAACCATTACGAAATGCCTCCGGGCAGTTTGCCCCAAAAGGCCCTTCTCAGGGCCAACTAAAAGGCCCTTCTCAGGGCCAACCCAAAGGCCCTTCTCAGGGCCAACCCGGCGGCTTGTCGGAGTCAGAGGCCAGCCGCGCACCATCTGCGGCAGGCTTCTGTGGAGAGGACGAGTTCTCCGACTCGGACATGGGGTCCGTAGTCGGGGACTCGTCGTCCGTGTGTAGCGTGGCTGCAGACCGCAGCCTGAAGAGGGCCTACTTGAGGCTCGGGTCCGAGGGATCGTCGGACTCGGCCAAGGGTAAGCCCACACAGAAGAAGTCGAAGGCGAAGACTGCTTCGCCTTCAACTCCTTCTCAGGCCGGCTCCCATGATGTGGGTCTGGCAGATGCCCAGCGTCAGCTCGGCTTGGCCAAACGGGCCGAGCTCGAGCTGGAGCTGGAAGAAAAGGTTGCCGCGAAAGAGAGGCAGGCGCGCGCAGCCAAGGCGAGGGCCGGATATGGTTCGGCCCTCGTCACTTTCGACGGCGTCTCTGCGACGGAGCTGGCCCGACTGGCGAAGGAGGACATGGAGGAGATCGTCGAGGTCGCCTCCAGGTCCTCGAACCTAAAGGGGACCTTTCAAAAGGCCCTCAAATGCCGTGCAACTAGCTTGCACGGCATTGTAGCGGAACTGACGCAGCGCACTGCGTCAGAGGAGACGCGGCAGCTGCAGGCGAGGGTGGACCGCCTGCAAGCGGAGGTCAGCCAGCTTCACAAGAAGCTGGCTGAGGCCACAGCCCCGCCAACGAAGGCCCCGACGGCAGCGGTTCCCTCCTCCTCCTCCTCCTCCTCCAACCTTGAGGAATTGTTCCGCAAGGTTGTCATGGAGGAGAGGGCGTTCACCCGTGCCTGCTTCGCAGGCATAGAGGACCGCCTCCTGCCCGAGCCGCGTCTCCGTCCGCCACTAGCGGCGGACAAGGTTGTCGGTGGCCGGGTTTCCCCAGACCACTGACTTGGCATTCAGGTCCCCCAAAACGGAGACCTGACGTGGCGCCGTCCTCCCGATGACCGCCGTCAGGACCCCGAGGAAATCCTCGAAGTCCTGGAGAGGGCGGTTTGGGGAAAAGTAGACCCCTACAAGGGCCAACCCTCCCCACGCGGCGGCCACGTATCCCGGTCCCCTCTCTAAGAGCGAGAGGGGAGGGGAGTCCGAGGAAGACCGCGCCACGTTTGCCACCGAGCCGTCACTGTCTCCCAGCCAATTGTTGGGAGTGAAGTACGGCTCGGCCACCACTGCCACATCCACCAACCACTCGGCCATTGACTGCACCAGTAAGTCCTGGGCAGCCCGGCAGTGGTTGGTGTTGGCCTGCAGGATGCGATGGTCGGTACCCATTACTCGACCATCGCATCACCCTCGGCCACCGCCGCTGATGGGATATCAGTGAGGGTGGTGGCAGCAGCGGCAGGACGGCTTATAGCCACCTGCGGCTTGCCCTTCTTGGATGGAGGTCGGCATGACGTCCCCCCCATAACGTGGTCGGCGGGGCGACCACTGGAGCCGCACGCCGCGCAGTGCGGCTTGGCGGCCTCGCACGTGGCCGCCATATGCCCCTCTTTCCCGCAGCGGAAGCATGTGTCCGCCCAGTCCACAGTGGACGGACACATGGCTCGGGTGTGGCCGATACCGAAGCACTTGAAGCAGCGCATCGGCGCTGCCTCAAGCACCCGGATCACGGCCCGGCTGAACCCCACCAGTAGCCGCCCCTGGCATTTAGCCTGAGCGGCCAACACTGCAGCGACGGGGCACTCCAGCCGGATAGAGCCCAGTCCACCGCGGCCGGGCCTAATGGCCCGAGCCTGCACCGCTGCGGGATCGCAGCCTCCGACCTTGGCGATGGCCGCCACCACCTCCTCTTTTGTGACGGAGTCGTCAAGCCCGGTCATCTCTATGGCCGCGGTCTTTGTCGGCCTGGCGACCTTCGCCAAATCGGCGAGGGCCTCCCGCAACTTGCCGGCGAACAAGTCGGCATTTTTGCCGCCGTCCTTCCCCGGAAACTCGAAGAGTCGAGCTCCGGTTTGGGTCCGACGGCAGTTACCGAGCCCCAACTCGGCAGGGTCCGCGACGGCACGAGCCCGTCTCAGGACGGACTCGTATGCGACGCCCCTCTCGGCGGCCTCGGGGATGATCGTCACCGTCACCGCCGCGGATTTGGGAGAAGCCAGCTTCCTCCCGCCGACTGGGGCCTTATTGGCTGCCGGGGCGGCCGCCGGGGCAGCTGCCGGGGCAGCCGCCGGGGCAGCCGGGGCCTTGTTCGCCTTCTTCCTGCCCTTCTTCACCACCTCCGACCACGACTGGTTGGACGGGGTGGTGGAGGGGAGGAGGGCGTCAGTCTCTTGAACCTGGGGGGCGGGTGCTGCGATGGCAACCGGCCCCGGTTCAGCGCCCACACTCGTACCGGGGGGAGGCAGGGCCCCCGGGGATTTCTTCCCCTTGCCCTTGCCCTTTGAGGGCTTCGGGGCAAGGGGAGCCACTGTCGGCGTCTTGTCCGCCGCTAGGGGCGGACGGAGACGCGGCTCGGGCAGGAGGCGGTCCTCTATGCCTGCAAAGCAGGCACGGGTGAACGCCCTCTCCTCCATGACAACCTTGCGGATTACTTCCTCAAGGTTGGAGGAGGAGGGGGCAGGAACCGCTGCCGACGGGGAATTAGGGCCGGGGCCGTGGCCTCAGCCAGCTTCTTGTGAAGCTGGCTGACCTCCGCTTGCAGGCGGTCCACCCTCGCCTGCAGCTGCCGCGTCTCCTCTGACGCAGTACGCTGCGTCAGCTCCTTCACAATGCCGAGCAGGCTAGTAGCTCGGCATTTCAGGGCCTTTTGAATCGTGCCCTTCAGGTTTGAGGACTTGGAGGCGACCTCGGCGATCTCCTCCTTGTCCTCCTCTGCCAGTCGGGCCAGCTCCGCTACGGACAATCCCTCAAAACTGAGGAGGGCCGAAGCATATCCAGCCCTCGACTTGGCTGCGCGCGCCTTTTTCTCCTTAGCGGCAACCCTCTCCTCTAAATCCTGCTCGAGCTCGGCCCGTCTGGCCAAGCCGAGCTGACGCTGGGCGTCCGCCAGACCCACATCGTGGGTGCCGGCCTGGGAAGAAGTCGAAGGCGAAGCAGTCTTCGCCTTCGGCTTCTTCTGTTTTGGCTTACCCTTGGCCGAGTCCGAAGAAACCTCGGACCCGAGCCTCAGGTAGGCCCTCTTCAGGCTGCGATCTCCAGCCACCCCACACACGGACGACGACTCGATTTCCGAGTCAGAAAACTCGTCCGCCACGCTCATACAGAGGCTCGCCACAGACGGTGCGCGGCTGACCTCTGATGCCGACACATCATCGAACTGGCCCTGAGAAGGGCCTTTTGGGACGAAACGCCCGGAGGCGTTCCTTGCGGGTTTCGGCATACTGACTACCAAAACAACCACAATCAAATAAAAACCCACAACCAAAATCAGATAAAAACTACAACTACAATAAAATCAGAATAAAACCACAATAAAATCAATAAAACCCACAATAATAATAAAAACCAACAATAAAAAATCCACGATGTACGCAATCAATCGCCCTCAGAATAATCGCAGGATCGCGTAGGTCACAGCGCTCGTTAGCCACCGGTCTGCCACTCCGTTACGGTGGTCAGACACGGCGTTGCCCGGGGAACACTACGAGGAAGTCAGCGCTGTGGGGTGTCCCCCAACCTAACCTTTTTTTTTTTTTTTTTTAGCGGCACTCCGGCATCGCCATAGTGGCGGGGGAGAGGGAAACTAGCGCAGCCTGAGCTACCTCTCCCCCGCCGGCGAAACCCGCCTAAGAAGGCGGGCCCTCAATTGCCCCTCCTAGGGAGGGGCCGTGGCTCCCACATGGTGAGCGATGTAAGGCGGGCGTCGGCCTCACGCCCGCCGCTCACCTCAGGGAGGTAGAAAGCGGGCGAAATCCCGCCTTCTCCTCCCCCTACGCCGCCTGCGGAGCGCCGGAGCGAGGGGATCCTCCTCCCGCTCGCGCTCCGCGGCCTCCTTCTGCGACATCACGACCTCGCAGAAGGAGGCCATCGCCACCCAAGCCTCCTCGCTCCCCACCATCGCTCTGACGATGGCGGGCAGCGAGAGGTCGCCACCAACCGCCGTGACAAGACCGCGGCGCGGCACGGCCCACGACGGGCACACCGCGAGGGTGTGTTCCGCCGTGTCCTCCGCCGCGCCACAACCGTGGCACGACGGTGTCTCCTCTCGTCCTATCCGGTGCAGGTACCTGCCGAAGCAGCCGTGACCGGAGAGTACCTGCACCAGACGGAAGGAGAGGAACCCGTGACGCCTGTCGAGCCAGTCCTCCAGGACCGGCCCGATGGCGTCGAGGGTACGGCGGCCGAAGATGGCGGAGGCGAGGTCCCGCGTCCACTCCCGGACAAGAGCGACCCTCGCCTCCCGCCGGACGGCCTCCCTCAATTCGGGGGCCGGACGCTCGCCCAGCGCCCTGCGCCCCGCCGTCCACTCGTACACTCTGGCGAGCACCCACGCCTCGAGCTCCCAAGGCGGGGTGCCCGCCAGAGCGCATGCCGAAGCGAAGCCTACCGTGCGGTAGGCCCGCGCTGCCCGCTGGGCGATGGCCCTTTGGGGCGCCCGAAGAGCGGTGGCATTCTCCCTCCTATGGAGGGAGTCCGCCCAAATGGGGGCCCCATAAAGGGCCATACTCCGCAGTATGCCGGCGTATAGACGCCGGCACCGCATGCTTGGCCCTCCCATGTTCGGCATGAGCCATGAGAGGGCGTCCGCAGTTTTCAGCAGGCGCGTCGACAGCCCGCTAAAGTGCGGGCCGAAGCGCCACCTGCTGTCCAACGTGAGGCCCAGATACTTCATCTGGGCCTCGACCCCGACCCTGACGCCCTCCACAAAAATGTGGGCGTCATGTGGGGGGCGCTGCCGGGGGCCGTGGAAGAACACGGCCTCCGTTTTGTGCAGCGCCACCCCCAAGCCCAGGCGGCGGATCCTTCCAGCCACTAAGGATCCGCCCGCCGATGCCAAACTGGCTGCCTCCCGGAAGGTGCTCCCGCGGGAAGTGAGGAGAGTGTCATCCGCGTAGCAGATGACACTCGTACCTCGAAAGAGGGTTCCCCGCAGGAGCCAGTCGTAACCGACGTTCCACAGAAGAGGCCCTAGAACGGACCCCTGTGGAACGCCGGCCCCGACATCGTATCGCCGGAGCTGGCCAGCCCCGTCTACGAGGAGGACAGCACGGTCCTCCAAGTAGCCGGCCAGGAGGCCCCGCAAGTACAGGGGCACTCCGTGGAACCGGAGCGCTTCCAGGATGGTGGAGTGGGGGGTGGAATTGAAGGCGTTGGCAATGTCGAATGACACGGCCAACACTCCATCCCCCACTCCCACCGCCTCTGTCACCTGGCCCTTTAGACGGGCCAGGGCGTCCACTGTCGAACGACCAGCTCGAAATCCGAACTGGGCGTCCGACAGGTCCGGTCCCACGCTCCGCAGATGCTGCTTGAGACGGCCGGCGATAATCCCCTCGAACATCTTTCCGGCCTCGTCAAGCAAGACGATGGGCCGGTATGCCGAGGGGGAGTCCGCCGGCCGTCCCTCCTTCCGAAGGAGGCACAATTGGCCTTCCCGCCAAGGTTTCGGGAACCTCCTCGACGCGAAGCACGCGCTGAAGAGGTCCCGAAACCTTCCCTCCATTTCGGTGGCCGCGATGGCCACCACCCGAGCGGGAATGCCGTCCGGGCCGGGAGCCGTCTTTTTGGCGCGGAGACGCAGAGTCGCCGCGCCAAATTCCTCCTCTGAGACCGGAGGAGGAGGAGCTTCCTCCTCCGGTTGAGCCCTCCCTCGTGGGGGGTCCATCACTGGTGGGGTGAAGTGCGGATCCCTGCGCGGAAACAGGGACCGCACCACCCCATCCAGGAGCGCTGGTTCGAGGGTCTCGGCAACCGGGGGACCAATGCGGCGTAGTTTATTACGCGCCGCCTTATATGGCCTCCCGAATGGGTCGTTGTCGAGACCCTCCAACAGCTCGGCCCTCGCCGCGTCCTTAGCGGCGCCGATGGCCGATTTGAAGGCCGCCCTCGCCTCCACGTATTTGGCGTAGAGGCGGTCCTCGTCGGCCAGATCTCGTCGGCGCCGCCGACGCGATCGGGTGTAGGCCTGCCGTGCCGCCACGCAGGTGGCCCGCAGCTCCGCCAACTCCTCCGACCACCAATAAACGGCGCGTCGGGGAGGCGGACGTCTCGACCGAGGCATGCTGGCGTTGCATACCTCGGTCAATGACCCCCTCAATCGGGCCGCCGCCGCGTCCACGTCCAGGACGTCCACGCCGGGACCTGGCCAAAGCCAGTCCTGGACGAACGCGGCCTCCCTTGCCGCCTCCCGATCCAGGTGAGTCAGAGCCCACCTTGGAAACGGGGATAGGCCCGACGATGAGGGGGTGCTGCGGCGCCCCCGTGGATTCTGGGGGGAGATCTCGAATCGCACGTAGCGGTGATCCGAGATCGTCTCCCCCAGTTCCACCCTCCAGTTCTGAATTCGGGCGGCCAGTGCGGGCGCGGCGAAGGTGACGTCCACTATGGACCCACCCTGCCGCCGCACGCACGTCTGGACGCTCCCCCTGTTCAAGAGAGAGAGGCCAGACGTGGCCGCCCACAACTCGACTGCCCGTCCGCGAGCATCGGTGGCCGGGTTTCCCCAGACCACCGATTTGGCATTCAGGTCTCCCACGACGGAGACCTGACGCGGTGCCGCCCTGCCTATGACCGCCGTCAGGACCCCGAGGAAATCCTCGAAGTCCTGGAGAGGGCGGTTTGGGGAGAAATAGACCCCCACAAGGGCCATCTCTCCCCACGCGGCGGCCACGTATCCCGGTCCCCTCTCTAAGAGCGAGAGGGGAGGGGAGTCTGTGGAAGACCGCACCGCGATTGCCACCGAGTCGTCACTGTCTCCCAGCCAATTGCTGGGAGTGAAGTACGGCTCGGCCACCACTGCCACATCCACCAACCACTCGGCCATTGACTGCACCAGTAAGTCCTGGGCAGCCCGGCAGTGGTTGGTGTTTGCCTGCAAGATGCGATGGTCGGTACCCATTACTCGACCATCGCATCACCCTCGGCCACCGCCGCTGATGGGATATCAGCGGGGGTGGTGGCAGCAGTGGCAGGACGGCTTATAGTCGCCTGCGGCTTGCCCCTCTTGGACGGGGGTCGGCATGACGTCCCCCCCCCAACCTAACCTAACCTAACCTTTTTTTTTTTTTTTCGTGGTAATGCATTTCCGCACCATACCCCGAAGGGCGTGTGTGGGACTCGCCCAGCCGAAGCCGGGAATACCCACTAAACCCACAGCGGCACAACGACATCGCCTGAGTGGCGGGGTCATGGGAAAATGGCACAGCCTAACTACCAATCCCCCGCCGGCGATTCCCGCCTAGGGCGGGCCCACAGTGGTCCCTCCACTCCACAGGGAGGGGCCGGGCTGGGTACGTCTTTTTGTGCGAAAAGACGCAGCAGCCAAGGGTTTTTTAGCGAGGTGTCCTTCCTCTTAGCCCCACTCGTTTGCCCAGAGGCAAACGGGGCCCCCAGCTCCTCTCAATGAGGAGACCGGGTTGCCCGACGGTGACCTGGAGTTCGGGTCACGTCAGCCACCTCGAGTGGTGGCCGACCCGCCGCACGTATGACCGCCGAAGCGGTCCCCGCATCTGGTTTTGGTCCGCGCCGGTAAACCGGTACCCCCCATATCTGGGGGCCGTTCCCCTATCCGCCACCTGGGGACGCGTCCGATGGCAGGCCAGAAACTGCACACGGAACCCCTTTTTTTTTTTTTTTTTTTTATCGAGTGGAAATGCATTTACGCACCGTACCCGCCGCTAGCTAGGCGACGAGCGTGTGTGGGACTCGCCCAGCCGGAGCCGGGAATACCCACTAAAACCACTCGGTTCCCCTCGAGCCCTGCGCCGAAGCGCAGCGAGTGCCACGGGATCTTCCTGTAAGGCAATAGCCCCGTAGCACTCTCAGGGCATACCGGCTAGGCCGGTTTCCGCGCCAAGGGAGGATTACCCGGGGATACCGAAGCAATCCTCAGACGTGGTGACCAGTGCAATGCGCGTGCGGGGGGCTACCCTCGCACGCGCTGGTCACACTCCGGGGCAAAAGGAGACGGGGGTTTGTCCCCCGCCTTCTTCGCCCCGCCCGTCTACGCTGGAGGCGGTAGCCTCCCATGCACTCTCGCTTTCAACCATGGCTCCAACCATGATTGCCAGCGAGAGGCGTCCCTGTCCCATGACGACACCGATGGACCTACTGGGCATCAGCAGCGTCCATCGGTGTCCCCATACTGGCGGCGGTCGCCGAGGCGGCCGCCGGGGGTCCTACAGGGATGCGGCTCCGAACCGGTGGCGCATTGCAGGACCCTCCTGTCATTTTATGGCCGCTGGGTAGGCCCCTGTCTTTGCACAGCGCGCAGTTCACGGGGGCCTTGCAGCCCATGGCCAGGTGGCCCTCCTGGCCGCAACGGAAGCAGAGCCGGCTCCTATCTTTAGTGGACGGGCAGAGCACCGCAGTGTGCCCCCTCTCCATGCACCTGCGGCAGCGCATAGGGCGCTGATCCAGCAGGTGGATGGAGGCGGCGCTCCAGCCTACGTCCACCTTTCCCCGCTCCGCCAGCTCTTTCGCGGCGTGTACGGGGCATGAGACTCGCACCGAGCCCATGCCCCTCGCTCCTATAAATATTTTGCCCACCCGAACTTGGTCGGGAGGGCAATTGGCCGCCTCGGCCAGGACCCCCTTCACGTCCTCAGGCGTGATTGACTCGTCAAGTCCACCTACGCGGATCTCCGCCATCTTGGTGGGGCGGGACACCTCGGCCACCTCCCTGAGCACCTCAGCCATTTTTCTGGCCAAGGTGTCGGCCTGGGAGGCGGAGGTCTCCTTCGAGAGGGTCATGAGGGAGGCACCCGTCATGGACCTCCTTATGTTGCCCAGCCCCACCCCGAGTTCGGCCAGATTAATGGCCGCCTTCGCCATCCGTATAGTGTCCGCGTAGGTGGTGCCCGCGATCACTGCCTCTGGCTTGAGGCACACCAGCACCGCCTGTCTTTTGGGGACCTTAGGGACCCTCTTTGGAGCGGCAGGTTTTCCCGTCTCTTTGGGCCTCTGGCTTGGAGCAGGAGCAGGGGCCGGAACATCGGTGGCCTTCTTCTTCCCCTTCCCCTTCTTGGCCACCGTGGCCCATGATTCCCCCTCCAGCACCAGAGGCTGAACGTCTTTTGAGCCTCCGGCGACCTGCTCCTTCGCGCGTGCTGACTCAGGGGCAGGTCTGGCCTCTGCCCCAACGCGCCCGCTCGGTGTCTTTGGCTTAACTTGCCTGCCCTTCTTGGGCAGGTTAGCCGGCGGCATGAGTGTTGCCGGCACGGTCTCTTCCCCACCCCGTCTCTCCCTCACCGGGGGCTGGCCCGACCGTTTGTCAGCCGCCAGCGGGGGACGATGGGATCGCGCCGGCAACAGGCGGCCGTCCTTGTCGAGGCCCTCCAGCCGCGCGGTGATCATCCCACTAACGTGGTTCATTAGATCGCGCTGGAGGACCTCAATGTCCTTGGCATAATCTTCCCGCGTCGAGCTCGTAGGAACGGGGTGCGGGAACGGCTCCGGGACCGACTCCTGGGGCCGCTTCTTCTTGGAGCGCGGACTTCTCCTTTCGGAAAAAGTACGACGCAGAGCGGCCACCTCTTGTCCTAAGGCCGTCAACTGCTCCTGCAGGCGTTTGTTGTCGGCCCGAAGCCGACGCATTTCCTCGTCCTCCTTCCGGGAGGCCAGAGACCGGACCGCATCGAGCATTTTGCATGTTGCGTCCCGGATCTCCCGGATGGAGGTTCCCTTCAGATTTTTTGATTTTTTGAGGACCCCCTCAATGACCGCCGCCCCCTCCTCAGCCTTCGACTGAAGATCAAGGGGCGCAGACATAGGGGGACCACAACCATCAGTACGTCCCGCTGGGCGGGATTCCAGTTCGGAATCAGACAGCGAGGACTCCGAATCCAGGGGGATTTCTTTTAAAAACCTCCTAGCCTGGGAGAGCCCCACCGAGTGTTGGGACCCTCCCCTGCCAGGACCAGTCCGCACAATCTTGGGTGCCGGTTTATCCGATCTTCCGGACCCAGCACCCTCGCGTTCTGTGTCGCTGTCTGCACAGCGCCTCCGTCTTCCACTTTGGGCAGACGGCGTGTCGCGTGCTCCGTCGCTTGACAACACCGCCACCGCCGACGATCGTCCGGCGGCGGCGGTGGCATCACGCTCCAGCACTCTCCTCGCCAACGCGCCTCTCGTCGGAACAGGGTCGCATGGTAGCCAAAACGCCGTTCCACGCGGCCCTACTCCGACGTCCACTATCAAACACTCACAGTCGCTGCCAGTAGCATCAGCAGCAGCAGGGGCCTGGTCGCCTACCCCTGCGCGCTCTTCGGTCGTAGATTTAACATCCGCAGCCCCGGATAGCTGCGGACGCCGGGCGTCAGCCGGATCGCATGACAAAACTCTCTCAATATGCGACATTTCCATTACGATATTTGGGTATTACTCACATTGCTTCCCCAAGGCGATGCGGCCGCTCTTTTTGGGAGGCTATTAAACCTCCCGAGGCCAGCGAATGCCTCCTGTGCAGGTTATACCGCCCGCTGTTCGGTATCTAAAAACTAACTTAAAATTAATAATTTTTTTTTTTGTATTTTTTAGAATTTTTTTAAATTTTGTATTTGGGTTTTTTAAGATTTTTATATTTTCTCTTTTGGTTTTCGCTTTTATATTTTTTTTTGCATTTTAATTTTTTATATAAAAACCTAATCCTAAACTTAATGCTACCCATCACCTGGCACCGTGGCCGAAAGCGACCAACGCCACGGCTGCCCTAGACCGCAGGTTGTAAAGCGACCCACGGTCTTCCCCATCTCGGTCACGCGATGTGACCATCAGACCACGGACTGTAAAAGGGCCCGCGGTCTACACCTCCTCGCTCCCTATTCGTGCACTCTGCAGCTGCAGAGCGCAGAAGAAGGTAGCACTAAGGCAAGGGTTTTTTAAAGTGGTTTTCCTTCCACGCGACCCGGGCAAATACCCCGACGGTCCCCGGTCCCCTAAGGGATTCCGGTGTGCGAGGGTTTTTATAGTGGTTTTCCTTCCACGCGACCCGGGCAAATACCCCGACAGTCCCCGGTCCCCGAAGGGATTACGGTATACCCCGTCATGCATCCCCTTTCGGCACTCTGCTTAACAGAGTGGAAGAGTCCAGTTTTTTTTTTTTTTTTTTTTTTTGACGCTGTGGTAATGCATTTACGCACCATACCCCGAAGGGCGTGTGTGGGACTCGCCCAGCCGAAGCCGGGAATACCCACTAAACCCACAGCGGCCCAACGACAGGCGAAATCCCGCCTTCTCCTCCCCCTACGCCGCCTGCGGAGCGCCGGAGCGAGGGGATCCTCCTCCCGCTCGTGCTCCGCTGCCTCCTTCTGCGACATCACGACCTCGCAGAAGGAGGCCATCGCCACCCAAGCCTCCTCGTTTCCCACCATCTCTCTGACGATGGCGGGCAGCGAGAGGTTCCCTCCTACCGCCGCGACAAGATCGCGGCGCGGCACGGCCCACGACGGGCACACCGCGAGGGTGTGTTCCGCCGTGTCCTCCGCCGCGCCGCAACCGTGGCACGACGGTGTCTCCTCTCGTCCTATCCGGTGCAGGTACCTGCCGAAGCAGCCGTGGCCGGAGAGTACCTGCACTAGACGGAAGGAGAGGAAACCGTGACGCCTGTCGAGCCAGTCCTCCAGGACCGGCCCGATGGCGTCGAGGGTACGGCGGCCGAAAACGGCGGAGGCGAGGTCCTGCGTCCACTCCTGGACAAGAGCGACCCTCGCCTCCCGCCGGACGGCCTCCCTCAATTCTGGGGCCGGACGCTCGCCCAGCGCCCTGCGCCCCGCCGTCCACTCGTACACTCTGGCGAGCACCCACGCCTCGAGCTCCCAAGGCGGGGTGCCCGCCAGAGCGCATGCCGAAGCGAAGCCTACCGTGCGGTAGGCCCGCGCTGCCCTCTGGGCTATGGCCCTTTGGGGCGCCCGAAGAGCGGTTGCATTCTCCCTCCTATGAAGGGAGTCCGCCCAAATGGGGGCCCCATAAAGGGCCATGCTCCGCAGTATGCCGGCGTATAGACGCCGGCACTGCATGCTTGGCCCTCTCATGTTCGGCATGAGCCATGAGAGGGCGTCCGCAGCTTTCAGCAGGCGCGTCGACAGCCCGCTAAAGTGCGGGCCGAAGCGCCACCTGCTGTCCAACGTGAGGCCCAGATACTTCATCTGGGCCTCGACCCCGACCCTGACGCCCTCCACAAAAATGTGGGCGTCATGTGGGGGGCGCTGCCGGGGGCCGTGGAAGAACACGGCCTCCGTTTTGTGCAGCGCCACCCTCAAGCCCAGGCGGCGGATCCTTCCGGCCACTAAGGATCCGCCCGCCGATGCCAAACTGGCTGCCTCCCGGAAGGTGCTCCCGCGGGAAGTGAGGAGAGTGTCATCCGCGTAGCAGATGACACTCGTACCTCGAAGGAGGGTTCCCCGCAGGAGACAGTCGTAACCGACGCTCCACAGAAGAGGCCCTAGAACGGACCCCTGTGGAACGCCGGCTCCGACAGCGTATCGCCGGAGCTGGCCAGCCCCATCTACGAGGAGGACAGCACGGTCCTCCAAGTAGCTGGCCAGGAGGCCCCGCAAGTACAGGGGCACTCCGTGGAACCGGAGCGCTTCCAGGATGGTGGAGTGGGGGATGGAATTGAAGGCGTTGGCAATGTCGAATGACACGGCCAACACTCCATCCCCCACTCCCACCGCCTCTGTCACCTGGCCCTTAAGACGGGCCAGGGCGTCCACTGTCGAACGACCAGCTCGAAATCCGAACTGGGCGTCCGACAGGTCCGGTCCCACGCTCCGCAGATGCCGCTTGAGACGGCCGGCGATAATCCCCTCGAACATTTTACCGACCTCGTCGAGCAAAACGATGGGCCGGTAAGCCGAGGGGGAGTCCGCCGGCCGCCCTTCCTTCCGGAGGAGGCACAGTTGGCCTTCCCGCCATGGTTTCGGGAACCTCCCCGACGCGAAGCACGCGCTGAAGAGGTCCCGAAACCTGCCCTCCATTTCCGTAGCCGCGATGGCCACCACCCGTGCGGGGACCCCGTCCGGGCCGGGAGCCGTCTTTTTGGCGCGGAGACGAAGAGTCGCCGCACCAAATTCCTCCTCTAAGACTGAAGGAGGAGGAGCTTCCTCCTCCGGTTGAGCCCCTCCTCGAACTTATCCTTTTTTTTTTTTTTGACGCTGTGGGAATGCCTTTACACACCGTACCCCGAAGGGCGTGTGTGGGACTCGCCCAGCCGAAGCCGGGAATACCCACTAAACCCACAGCGGCACAACCACATCGCCTGAGTGGCGGGGTCATGGGAAATGGCAGAGCCTGTCTACCAATCCCCCGCCGGCGATTCCCGCCAAAAGGCGGGCCCACAATGGTCCCCCCATAAGGTCGGGGCCGGACTGGGTACGTCTTCTAGTGCGAGAAGACGCAGCAGCCAAGGGTTTTTAGCGAGGTGTCCTTCCTCTTAGCCCCACTCGTTTGCCCGGAGGCAAACGGGGCCCCCAGCTCCTCTCAATGAGGAGACCGGGTTGCCCGACGGTGACCCGGAGTTCGGGTCACGTCAGCCACCTCGAGTGGTGGCCGACCCGCCGCACGTGTGACCGCCGAAGCGGTCCCCGCATCTGGTTTTGGTCCGCGCCGGTAAACCGGTAACCCCCTTATCTGGGGGCCGTTCCCCTATCCGCCACCTGGGGACGCGTCCGATGGCAGGCCAGAAACTGCGCACGGATTTGTAACTTATCCTTTTTTTTTTTGACGCTGTGGGAATGCCTTTACGCACCGTACCCCGAAGGGCGTGTGTGGGACTCGCCCAGCCGAAGCCGGGAATACCCACTAAACCCACAGCGACACTCCGGCATCGCCATAGTGGCGGGGGAGTGGGAAACTAGCGCAGCCTGAGCTACCTCTTCCCCGCCGGCGAAACCCGCCTAGTAGGGCGAGCCCTCAATTGCCCCTCCTAGGGAGGGGCCGTGGCTCCCGCGTGATGAGCGATGTAAGGCGGGCGTCGGCCTCACGCCCGCCGCTCACCTCAGGGAGGGAGAAAGCGGGCGAAATCCCGCCTTCTCCTCCCCCTACGCCGCCTGCGGAGCGCCGGAGCGAGGTGATCCTCCTCCCGCTCGCGCTCCGCGGCCTCCTTCTGCGACATCACGACCTCGCAGAAGGAGGCCATCGCCACCCAAGCCTCCTCGCTCCCCACCATCGCTCTGACGATGGCGGGCAGCGAGAGGTCCCCTCCAACCGCCGCGACAAGATAGCGGCGCGGCACGGCCCACGACGGGCACACCGCGAGGGTGTGTTCCGCCGTATCCTCCGCCGCGCCACAACCATGGCACGACGGTGTCTCCTCTCGTCCTATCCGGTGCAGGTACCTGCCGAAGCAGCCGTGACCGGAGAGCACCTGCACCAGACGGAAGGACAGGAATCCGTGACGCCTGTCGAGCCAGTCCTTCAGGACCGGCCCGATGGCGTCGAGGGTACGGCGGCCGAACACCGCGGAGGCGAGGTCCCGCGTCCAATGCTGGACGATGGCGTCCCTCGCCTCCCGGCGGACGGCTTCCCTCACTTCTGGGGCCGGACGCTCGCCCAGCGCCCTGCGCCCCGCCGTCCACTCGCACACTCTGGCGAGCACCCACGCCTCGAGCTCCCAAGGCGGGGTGCCCGCCAGAGCGCACGCCGCTGCGAAGCCCACCGTGCGGTAGGCCCGCGATGCCTGCTGGGCGATGGCCCTTTGGGGCGTCCGAAGGGCGGTGAGGTTCTCCCTCCTATTGATGGAGTCCGCCCAAATAGGGGCCCCATAAAGGGCCATACTCCGCAGTATGCCGGCGTATAGACGCCGGCACCGCATGCTGGGCCCCCCCAGGTTTGGCATCAGCCACGAGAGGGCTCCCGCAGCCTTCAGCAGGCGCGTCGACAGCCTGCTGAAATGCGGGCCGAAGCGCCACCTGCTGTCCAACGTGAGGCCCAGATACTTCATCTGGGCCTCGACCCTGATCCTGACGCCCTCCACAAAAATGTGGGCTGCCGGGGGCCGTGAAAGAACACGGCCTCCGTTTTGTGCAGCGCCACCCTCAAGCCCAGGCGGCGGATCCTTCCCGCCACCAAGGATCCGCCCGCCGACGCTAAACTGGCCGCCTCCCGGAACGTGCTCCCGCGGGAAGTGAGGAGAGTGTCATCCGCATAGCAGATGACACCCGTGCCTCGAAGGAGGGTTCCCCGCAGGAGCCAGTCATAACCGATGTTCCACAGAAGAGGCCCTAAAACAGACCCCTGTGGAACGCCGGCTCCAACAGCGTATCGCCGGAGCTGGCCAGCCCCGTCTACGAGGAGGACAGCACGATCCTCCAAGTAGCTGGCCAGGAGGCCCCGTAAATACAGGGGCACTCCGTGGTACCGGAGCGCTTCCAGGATGGTGGAGTGGGGGATGGAATTGAAGGCGTTGGCAATGTCGAATGACACAGCCAACACTCCATCCCCCACTCGCATCGCCTCTGTCACCTGGCCCTTTAGACGGGCCAGGGCGTCCACTGTCGAACGACCAGCTCGAAATCCGAACTGGGCGTCCGACTGGTCCGGTCCCACGCTCCGCAGATGCCGCTTGAGACGGCCGGCGATAATCCCCTCGAACATTTTACCGACCTCATCGAGCAAAACGATGGGCCGATAAGCCGAGGGGGAGTCCGCCGGCCGCCCTTCCTTCCGGAGGAGGCACAGTTGGCCATCCCGCCATGGTTTCGGGAACCTCCCCAACGCGAAGCACGCGCTGAAGAGGTCCCGGAACCTGCTCTCCATTTCGGTGGCCGCGATGGCCACCACCCGTGCGGGGACCCCGTCCGGGCCGGGAGCCGTCTTTTTGGCGCGGAGACGAAGAGTCGCCGCGCCAAATTCTTCCTCTGAAACCGGAGGAGGAGGAGCTTCCTCCTCCGGTAGAGCCGCTCCCCTTGACGGGCACATCACTGGTGGGGCGAAGTGCGGATCCCTGCGCGGGAACAGGGACCGCACCACCCCATCCAGGAGCGCTGGTTCGAGGGTCTCGGCAACCGGGGGACCAATGCGGCGCAGTTTGTTACGCGCCGCCTTATATGGCCTCCCGAATGGGTCGTTGTCGAGACCCTCCAACAGCTCGGCCCTCGCCGCGTCCTTAGCGGCGCCGATGGCCGATTTGAAGGCCGCCCTCGCCTCCACGTATCTGGCGTAGAGGCGGTCCTCGTCGGCCAGATCTCGTCGGCGCCGCCGACGCGATCGGGTGTAGGCCCGCCGTGCCGCTACGCAGGTGGCCCGCAGCTTCGCCAACCCCTCCGACCACCAATAAACGGCGCGTCGGGGAGGCGGACGTCTCGACCGAGGCATGCTGGCGTTGCATACCTCGGTCAATGACCCCCTCAATCGGGCCGCCGCCGCGTCCACGTCCAGGACGTCCACGCCGGGACCTGGCCAAAGCCAGTCCTGGACGAACGCGGCCTCCCTTGCTGCCTCCCGATCCAGGTGGGTCAGAGCCCACCTTGGAAACGGGGATCGGCCCGACGATGAGGGGGTGCTGCGGCGCCCCCGTGGATTCTGGGGGGAGATCTCGAATCGCACGTAGCGGTGATCCGAGATCGTCTCCTCCAGTTCCACCCTCCAGTTCTGAATGCGGGCGGCCAGTGCGGGCGTGGCGAAGGTGAGGTCCACTATGGACCCGCCCTGCCGCCGCACGCACGTCCGGACGCTCCCCCTATTCAAGAGGGAGAGCCCAGACGCGGCCGCCCACAATTCGACCGCCCGTCCGCGAGCGTCGGTGGCCGGGTTTCCCCAGACCACCGATTTGGCATTCAAGTCTCCCAGCACGGAGACCTGACGTGGCGCCGTCCTCCCGATGACCGCCGTCAGGACCCCGAGGAAATCCTCGAAGTCCTGGAGAGGGCGGTTTGGGGAGAAGTAGACCCCCACAAGGGCCAACCCTCCCCACGCGGCGGCCACGTATCCCGGTCCCCTCTCTAAGAGCGAGAGGGGAGGGGAGTCCGAGGAAGACCGCGCCACGATTGCCACCGAGCCGTCACTGTCTCCCAGCCAATTGCTGGGAGTAAGTACGGCTCGGCCACCACTGCCACATCCACCAACCACTCGGCCATTGACTGCACCAGTAAGTCCTGGGCAGCCCGGCAGTGGTTGGTGTTTGCCTGCAGGATGCGATGGTCGGTACCCATTATTCGACCATCGCATCACCCTCGGCCACCGCCGCTGATGGGATATCAGTGGGGGTGGTGGCAGCAGCGGCAGGACGGCTTATAGCCGCCTGCGGCTTGCCCTTCTTAGAGGGGGGTCGGCATAAGCTCCCCCCATCACGTGGTCCGCTGGGCGACCACTGTCGGCGCACGCCGCGCAGTGCGGCTTGGCGGCCTCGCACGAGCCTGCCTTATGCCCCTGTTGCCCGCAGCGGAAGCACGTGTCCGCCCTATCTACTGTGGACGGACACATGGCTCGGGTGTGGCCGATTCCCAAGCACTTGAAGCAGCGCATCGGCGCTGCCTCAAGAACCCGGATCACGGCCCGGCTGAAGCCCACTAGTAGCCGTCCCTGGCATTTTGCCTGGACGGCCAACACTGCGGCGACTGGGCACCGCAGCCGGATAGAGCCCAGTCCACCGCGGCCGGGTCTAATGTCCCGAGCCCGTACCGCTGCGGGTTCGCAGCCACCGGCCTTCGCGACTGCCTCCACCACCTCCTCCTTGGCGACCGAGTCATCTAGACCGGTCACTTCAATGGCTGTGGTTTTGGTCGGCCTGGCGACCTTCGCCACGTCGGCAAGTACCTCCCTCAACTTGCCGGCGAACAAGTCAGCGTTCCTGCCGCCGTCCTCCCCTGGAAACTCGAAGAGTCGAGCTCCGGTTTGGGTCCGACGGCAGGTACCGAGCCCCAACTCGGCGGGATCAACGACGGCACGAGCCCGTCTCAGGACGGACTCGTAGGTGACGCCCCTCTCGGCGGCCTCGGGGACAATCGTCACCGTCACCGCCGCAGTTTTGGGAGGCACCAGCTTCGGTGCCCTTTTGGCTGCCGAGGCAGCCGCCGGGGCTGCTGCCGAGGCAGCCGTCGGGGCTGCTGCCGGGGCAGCCGCCGAGGCAGTCGGGGCCTGGGTCGCCTTCTTCTTGCCCCTTTTCACCACCCCTGACCACGGCTGGTTGGACGGGGTGGCGGAGGGGAGGAGGGCGTCTCCCTCCTGAACCTGGGGGGCGGGTGCCGCGATGAAAACCGGCCCCGGTTCGGCGCCCGCACTCGCACTGGGGGGAGGCAGAGCCCCCTGCGACTTTTTCCCCTTCCCTTTTCCCTTTGAGGGCTTCGGGGCCTGGGGGGCCGCTGTCGGCGCCTTATCCGCCGCTAGTGGCGGACGAAGACGCTTTTCCGGCAGCAGGCGGTCCTCGATGCCTGCAAAGCAGGCCCGGGTGAACGCCCTCTCCTCCATGACCACCTTACGGATTACTTCCTCAAGGTTGGAGGAGGAGGGGGAGGGAACCGCTGCCGACGGGGCCTTAGAGGGCGGGGCCGTAGCCTCAGCCAGCTTCTTGTGAAGCTGGCTGACCTCCGCTTGCAGGCGGTCCACCCTCGCCTGCAGCTGCCGCGTCTCCTCTGACGCCGTACGCTGCGTCAGCTCCTTCACAATGCCGAGCAAGCTAGTAGCTCGGCATTTCAGGGCCTTTTGGAATGTGCCCTTCAGGTTTGAGGACTTGGAGGCGACCTCGGCGATCTCCTCCTTGTCCTCCTCTGCCAGTCGGGCCAGCTCCGCCATGGACAATCCCTCGAAACTGGGGAGGGCCGAACCATATCCGGCCCTCGACTTGGCTGCGCGCGCCTGCCTCTCTTTCGCAGCAACCAACTCCTCCAGTTCCAGCTCGACTTCGGCCCTTCTAGCCAAGCCGAGCTGGCGCTGGGCGTCTGCCAGACCCACGTCATGGGTGCTGGCCTGAGAAGAAGTCGAAGGCGAAGCAGTCTTCGCCCTCGGCCTCTTCTGTTTGGGCTTACCCTTGGTCGAGCCCGAGGAACCCTCGGACCCGAGCCTCAGGTAGGCCCTCTTAAGGCTGCGGTCCGCAGCCACTCCACAGACAGACGACGAGTCCCCAGCTACGGATCCCATGTCCGAGTCGGAGCATTCGTCCTCCCCGCAGAAGCCCACCGCAGAAGGTGCGCGACTGTCCTCCGACGCCGAACACCCGTCGTGATGGCCCTGAGAAGGGCCTTTGGGTTGGTTCTGAGAGGAGCCTTTTGGGGCGAAACGCCCCGAGGCATTCCGCTTTGGTTTCGGCATTTCTCCCACTAAACCTACTAAATAACTACTAACTAAACTAACTAAACCCACTACAGAATCCCACCAAACCTACTTCTAACTTAATCCTATGTACCTGCTAAAAAATAAATATTAAATTCTGGGTGTTTACACCTCCGAATCACCTACGAATCACCCAGCCAAGGCCGGCAACACCCTAGCCGACAGTGACAGACGACAACCGTCAACGTCACCCCAGAAGACACTGACAAATGACAGTGACAGATGACATCGACAATGTCCAACAAAATAACCTAATAGTAACAATAACGGAAAAAAATCTACCCACTAACTATAAAAATAAGGAAATAAACAAAATAAAACAAAAAAGCACTTAAATACTTGCCACCGCCGGGCTGGCGGTTGGTTTATCCCACCGAATTACAGTATATAACATCCAACACTGTGCACCACACTATCACAAACAACACAAAAACAAAACCTATCACTATTTTGTGTCCCTCTCACAATCATGTCAAATCGTGTCAATCTCACAAAGCTCTCGCGCACCAAACTACACCAACTGGAGCACCAGACCAGCCGAAACTCAGCCGAAAGCCCGCGAGAAACCAAAACAATTATATTTAAAATCCATTCGAGAGCGCGGCACAACGCGTCCGTCCGCCATAGCAGTCGGGCGCCGTCTCAACCTAACCTAACCTTTTTTTTTTTTTTTTTTTTTTTTTTTTGACGCTGTGGTAATGCGTTTACGCACCATACCCCGAAGGGCGTGTGTGGGACTCGCCCAGCCGAAGCCGGGAATACCCACTAAACCCACAGCGGCACAACGACATCGCCTGAGTGGCGGGGTCATGGGAAAATGGCACAGCCTAACTACCAATCCCCCGCCGGCGATTCCGCCTAGGGCGGGCCCACAGTGGTCCCTCCACTCCACAGGGAGGGGCCGGGCTGGGTACGTCTTTTTGTGCGAGAAGACGCAGCAGCCAAGGGTTTTTTAGCGAGGTGTCCTTCCTCTTAGCCCCACTCGTTTGCCCAGAGGCAAACGGGGCCCCCAGCTCCTCTCAATGAGGAGACCGGGTTGCCCGACGGTGACCCGGAGTTCGGGTCACGTCAGCCATCTCAAGTGGTGGCCGACCCGCCGCGCGTGTGACCGCCGAAGCGGTCCCCGCATCTGGTTTTGGTCCGCGCCGGTAAACCGGTAACCCCCATATCTGGGGGCCGTTCCCCTATCCGCCACCTGGAGACGCGTCCGATGGCAGGCCAGAAACTGCACACGGACCAGAAACTGCACACGGAAACCTAACCTAACCTAACCTAACCTAATATTTTTTTGAACAAATTTTGAGTGAAATTTATTTTAGGGTAATTTGTTCATTTCATTTGTGTAATGTTTATGTTCGAGTTGAAAAGTTAGTAGTACTTAGTAATCGTTCGACTATTTCTTCGTGTAAACTAAAAAGTATAAAAGCCAGTCTAGTCTTATCCACAGTTTTTATCAAAGCAGAAGGGGAGGCATTTCCAGCAGTGGGGCGCTCTAAGCTAGATTAAATTAGAAGATATATGTGTCCCACTACGCTGGATTTTTGCAATGACAATCATTTTTTTTTATGTAGCAATAGTAGATTTGATTATAGATTACTGAACGACGAACATTTATTCTTTCTGATCTAATTCAAAGGTTACTGCAGACCATAATTTTTGCCTATATAGGTGCAAAGTTCTCATCAATATAAATGAATTAATTCCAAACACAAAGTAGCTACTGTAAACCGTTGGGAATCCCCTAACTGCCCTTCGTTTTCGTCATAAGATCTCTAATGACAATCCCAATTTATCTAGGTATAAAGCTCTTAACAATACAAATTAATCAGGCACAAACACAAGGTAGCTGCTGTGAATCGCTGAGGACTTCCTTCGTTTGTCTCTCGACTCCATCATCAAATCTACTTCAGACCTTCATTATAACCCATATGGGTGCAAAGTCCTCATGAATATAAATGATATAAGTCCAAACACAAAGTAACTACTGTAAACCGTTGAGGAGTACGCGGGACTGACCTTTGTCTTCATCATCAGAGCCTTTATGATAGTCACAACCCATCGAGGTGTAAAGTTCTCATCAATACAAATTAATCAAACGTAAACACAAGGTAGCTGCTGTGAATCGTTGAGGAGTTCTCACGACTGTCTTCCAGCTTCATCATCAGATCTACTCCTTACCTTTATTAAATTGTAGTGTTTTCTAATACTTATTGAAAATACTTAGAAATGCACTAGTCACCCCTACGATTTTTGAAAGTTACCCTTGATTTCTCTGGTCTTCCATCATCAGATCCTGACCTGGTAACTATTGGACCACCTGGAAAGTATACCCTTTCAAACAAAAAGAAATTTGAAAATCGATCCAGGTGTCTTAGGGTAATCGGTGAACACACCTACATAAAAAAAAAGATTACGACGAATTGAGAACCAGCTCCTTTTTTTGAAGTCAATTGATGAATCGGCCCATCAAGTTGAATATTTTATTGACGGTGGTACGTCAATCTGTAGCTACTAGTTTGATTGGGCTCTTCTGCTTTCTAATCAAGGTCACCAGGTACTTCAGATCTTCGATTATTCTAGTTTTTATATTTTTCCCTTTATGTGACCATTAAACCCTGGCTCTGTACCAAATTTCAGCTCTCTGAGTTTATGGGAAGTACTACTTCTATTTTGATGATCATGAGTGAGTGAGTGTCGAAAACACGGAAATTTACTTTCGCTTAACTTCAGAACTGGATGAGCTACAGACTTGAAATTTTAGATTTGAAGTGTGTTAATACAGCTTACTGGATGACCAAAATTTCAGCGTTCTGGTACTATCCAGAGGTTCTTAATTAGGGGCCTGAAAATGCAGCGAAATGGTTCGGGTAAAGATGGTACGGCAGTGTTTGCTTCGCGCTCGACTTGGCGAGGGCACTGCCGTGCCCTCAGATTAAGAGTCCGTGCACAAAATTCTCTCGCTACAGTTTAGGTAAAATCGTTGCGATGTTATCTTTGTGTGCATCGTTCTAGCAGCTAAACGCACACGCGCGTAAATATCGAGCTTAGTGAACGCTTAAACATTTTTGATCCTTTAGAAGATATTATTCTAAATTATATAAAGTATGATTTGTGAATAGTCGGAAACGAGTGCACATTGTATATTTATCACAATTTAGATGAATATTGATACATTTTGACATTAAAAAAATATGGTGTAATGATAGTTTATTACATAGGCAATTTAAGAAATAAAACATATACGGTAAAATGAAATATTAGAATAAGTAATCAGTTTAATTTAATATTCTTCTTTAATATAATATTATTTAGAAATCTAAAATAAATAAATAAATATATACCGACAAATCACACAGATTGAGCTAGCCCCAAAGTAAGTTCGAGACTTGTGATATGGGATACTAACTCAACGATACTATATTTATAAGAAATACATATATAGATAAACATCCTAGACCCGTATGTATATATGTATGTATGTATGTTCATCTGTTCCCTCGTAACTTCTAAACTACTTATCAGAATTCGACAAATGGCATATCGTTAGAAGCGTCTTAATTGTCCGCTAGTTATAGGCGATATAGGGTTTCACAAAATCTACTGTGGCGCCCTCTAGCGGACAAAACATACATAGTAAAAAAATAAAGTTAAGATAAATATGCCGTGTTTGGTATCATTTCAAAGCGCTTTACTTGTACATTTTGAATATATATATATATTGCTAGCATTTGCTCGTGACTTTACCTGTATTCATGGGCTGGTTGCATATAATTCACATCTTTTCGTTCATAGCTTCTTTACTACTTATCAGAATAAGACCACTGTAGTACCATTAGAAGGGCCTTGATATTCTGTTAGTTATGAGCTATAAAGCTTGTCACCAAATTTAGTATTGCGCCCTCTAGCGGACAAAAAGTTCTATCTTTATATATATAATTCTGCTGTACGTGTGTATGTCATTGAACTCCTCCTAAACGGCTTGACCGATTTTAATGAATTTTTCTGTATGCGTTTGAGTGGCGCCCTGAATAGTTTAGATTCACAAATCAGCCCGGCAGGTGGCGCTGATTGCTTGAAAAAGCATGTGATCTTGGAAACGGCCCTGACGATTTCGCTGAAATTTAATATGTGGGGGTTTTCGGCGACGAGAAATCGATCTAGATGAATCTTATTTGTGGGTAAGCGCATGTTTTCGAGTTTTCTCTTTCGCAATATTTCACGCATAATATGGGCGCTAATTTCGCACGGCTTGACATAGCCCCTGTGGCGTAGTCGATAGTGGTATGGTCTACTCGCGTTGGTTGGTGTTCCATGGTTCAATCCCGGGCAATCACAAGTTTTTTTTTTTTATGGTTTAGACAAGTTTATTAGTTTTTTTTTTTTAATTTTTGTAATTATTTAAAAAGAAAATTTTACATAAGAACTAAAAGGGGAAAAAATAAACAAAATTTTTTTATTATTTTTTTTTAAACTAAAATTGTACTTATGAACTAAAAGAGAAAAAAATAAATAGAAATAAATAAATATTTAAGATTTTTTATTTAATTTTAAGAGACTGAAACAAGAGCTCTAGGGTAGAGAGAGGTATGATATCGTTGTTACAAATGTAGATGACAATGCTTTCCATTGGTTTATTCCTAAATCTGCTGTACCTGTGTACGTCACTGAATTCCTCCTAAAAGGCTGGTCCGACTTGAATGAAGTCTATGTATATAAATGAAAGTCGTGTTAGTTACTCAACTCAAGCACCGCTTAACCAGTATGGCTCAAAATTGGTAGGGAGGTAGATAATTATTATTAATCTATTTATTTCGAGCAACCAGACTCATATATAAGAACTGGGAGAAGGACATATCACATAGGATACTTTTTATCCCGTTCCAGTTGTTCCCGTGTGACGTGACATAAGACATGGTATAAAAAAACGCAACTGATATGAAATAACAAAACAACTCAGTCAAAATATACATAAGTTAGCGGTTCATTTGTTCTTCACTTCACTACATACTATAAAACAAAGTTACTTTCTCTTTCCCTATGTCCGTGTGTATGTGATTAAATCTTTAAAGCTACGAAACAGATTTTGATGAGGTTTCTTTTAATAGATAGAGTAATTAAAAAGAAACGTTTATATGTATAATAACATCCATTAAATTGTTGAGAAACACTATCCCTCGAACACATGTGGGAGTGACGAGAGGAGGCATAACTCCGTTGCCGCGAAAAATCGCAGTACAGCGGACATAGCTCCGGCGGGATCTCATGGCGACATGGAAAGTGTGATTGTCGCAATCCAGCACTGAACACGCCACAATAGCGGCGGTAAGTCCTCTCTTTGAGGAGTAGCTAGAGAGGCGCCACGGCGTCCTCACTTTCTGACTGACGTAGGTCCTCACCGGACACGGCTGAATCGGGAGGTTCCTGTTCCGTATAAGGCGGGAGGAAACGCCAGGGTGACCACTGTGTGCATCGCCCTGAGGACACGGTGGAGCATGTGGTGGAGGTCTGCCCAGCTTGGGTAGAGCACAGCCGTGTCCTCGTGGCGGCTATCGGCGGCGATCTCATCTCTCGCGTCCGACCCTGGTCCAGGCCATAGTCCGGAACAATAGTGCATGGCAAGCTTTCACCTCCTTCTGTGAAGCAGTGATGCTGGCAAAGGAGGAGGCGGAGCGCGTGAGGGAGCGGAAATCCCACTACCCTCACGCCTCAAACCGCCGCAGGAAGCCGCAGGAAGCCCTGGTCGGGTGGCAACATCGGACTCCCGACCACCGTAGGCGCGGGCTTGCGGGCGGCGAGCGATAGGCAGCTCGCCTCCTGGTAAGAACCAGGCCCGGGTTGACGGCGCGTTGTGTTTCACACGCGCCTCAAAGAGATGTCAGCACACCTTGACGGGATCCACGAGGACTGTTCCACAGGGTGGCGGGTTGGTTAAAAAAGAAACCATGGCACTGGCCGTTGCACAGGCAAGTGAAGTAACACGGGTGGGTTTTAGTCAATAAAAGTCTGACACGTCCTTCCGCTCCGCCCAAAGCGGGAGAGGTTATTTGATGATTTCCCATCCTATCAAAAAAAAAAGAACTGAAGAAGAGCAAGAAATTGCACTTGAAGAGCGCAGCCTTAGTATGGCTCAACTTCGTGCTTCTCACTCACCAGAGCATTACGAAGCACAAGAAGAGAAGACTGATTTGAATCGGGCAGCGTTTCAATACGCATATAATATAGCGCAATGACGATCGCATTGGGCCAATGGATGTTGTTTGCGAGTATTGTAGCACATTAAAGATTTTTTTGCTCCCAAATAAAGAATCATTGAATAATAATAGTTATTTATTTAAAATTATCCTGATTTAAAAAGTACTCATGTGATATGTGCCTTTAAGGCGGAACGAAGTTCGCCGGGTCAGCTAGTGTTAATATAAAATTACAATAAATATACCGTGTTTGGTATCACGTGAAAGAGCTTCACGAGTACTTTATGCTTGTACATAATTACAAGAATGCTTTAATGATGTTAAATATGAGCGATAAGAGTAAAGCGCGGGTCACGGGAACTGTGAATCGCTTTATGCAATGCAGAGCAGTGTGAACATTAATAGAATATGTAATGCACTAATGAAAACGACATAAGCTGGGAGTAACTCCACGCAGTGAAGGTGGAAATAGTTTGATAACTGGCTAAAACTCCCATACAAATGTCCTCTGCACTAGATGCCATCGGGCTTATGTTGTTATATGTGCGTGTAGATTTAATATGTCAGGTACCTAGTTTTTAGTTCATCAGTTTAACTTGTGTTAATATCATGCGCCACAAATACACTTTAACACCAAAATAGTACAAATAATAAAAAGTAAAAAAAAAAACTAAAACCCAACTACGACAAAAAACGACGCTGAAAAAGTATAAAACAAGATTTTCAGAATACTGAACTGAACAAAGTTGCTAATGTAGTTGCAAATAAATGGACACAGTAGTAATGTCATACAATACTATTCTGAAGTATGCAATATTCACTATGTAGAGATAAATTTTCATGTTTGGAAAGGCGTAGTCACACGTTACATATACCTACCTACCGTAGCACCTTCAAAACGTGTGACTACGCCTTTCGAAACATGAAATTTTATCTCTACACTAGCTTTCCGCCCGCGGCTTCGCCCGCGTGGAGTTCGGTTATATCGCGCTTTTTAGATTTCCCTCGAGAACATCATATTTTTCCGGGATAAAAGGTAGCCTATGTTCTTTCTCAGGGTCTAAAGATTGTCTGTGCCAAATTTCATCAAAATCGGTTGAGAGATTTAAGCGGGAAAGCGTAACAGACAGACAGACAGACAGACAGACAGACAGACAGACAGACAGACAGACAGACAGACAGACAGAGTTACTTTCGCATTTATAATATTAGTATGGATAGTGAATATTGCATACTTCAGAATAGTATTGTATGACATTACTTCTGTGTCCATTTACTTGCAACTACATTAGCAACTTTGTTCAGTTCAGTATTCTGAAAATCTTGTTTTATACTTTTTCAGCGTCGTTTTTTGTCGTAGTTGGGTTTTAGTTTTTCAACTTTTTTTTATTTGTACTATTTTGGTGTTAAAGTGTGTTTGTGGCGCATATTATTAACAAAAGTTAAACTGATGAACTGAAAACTAGGTACTTGACATATTACTTCTACACGCACATATAACAACATAAGCCCGAAGGCATATAGTGCAGAGGCCTTTTTATGGGAGATTTAGCCAGTTATCAAACTGTTTCCGCCTTCACCGCGTGGAGTTACTCCCAGCTTATGTCGTTTTTACCCGACTACGGCAAAGCAAAAGGAGGGTTATGATATTGACAGGCTATGTATGTATGTATGTATGTATGTATGTATGTATGTATGTATGTATGTATGTATGTATGTATGTATGTATGTTCATCTGTTCTCTCGTAACTTCTAAACTACTTATTCGAATTCGATAAATGACATATCATTAGAAGCGTCTTAATTGTCTGCTGGTTATAGGCTATATGGAGTTTCACAAAATCTAACGTGGCGCCCTCTAGCGGACAAAATATACAGAGTAAAAAAAAAAAGTTAAGATAAATATGCCGTGTTTGGTATCATTTGAAAGGGCTTTACTTGTACATTTTGAATATATATATATTACTAGCATTTGCTTGTGACTTTACCTGTATTCATGGGCTGATTGCATATAATTTACATCTTTTCGTTCATAGATAGCTTCTTTACTACTTATCAGAATAAGACCACTGCAGAACCATTAGAAGGGCCTTGATATTCTGTTGGTTATGAGCTATAAAGCTTGTCACCAAATTTAGTATTATGCCCTCTAGCGGACAAAAAGTTCTATGTTAATATAAAATTAAAATAAATATACCGTATTTGGTATCATCTGAAAGAGCTTCACGAGTACTTTATGTTTGTACATACTCCCTAGTAATGCTTCGTAGAAATTTGAATGTAAACCAGGGTTTGGTAAACGGAGCGATGGGAGTGGTGAAGGCCTTCGAATGGCCTGCTCTTCGGCGCGATCAGTTGGAACAGGAGAACAGCTAAGCGCTGTTCTCATACAATTTGACGACGCATCCATAAAAGCAAATATTAACGGACTTATCAAAATCGAGCCTTGCCTCACTGAATTTGACGGCTTGAGGGGTTCTGGGCAAATTCAGCGTAAAATGCTCCCGCTGATTCTTTCTTCGGGTTGTACTGTACATAAATTACAAGGTTGTACTCTAGATAAAAAAAGTTACAGATCTAGGAAAGTCATTGTTTGCTAAAGGACAGGCCTATGTCGCTCTCAGTAGAGTTAAAACCATAGAGGGATTATTTATAAGTGCATTGGATCATAATAAATTACTTAAAAATCCACATGACAGTCGATCGTTAGCAGAATTAGATAGATTAAGAAATCTTCCCAGGTCCTCTTAATATATGTTTTTTTTTTTTAATAATTATAAACCAGCGCTTGACTGCAATCCCGCCTGATGGTAAGCAGTGACGCAATCGTTGATGGTAAAGCGCACTAGTTTATTAAGCCTATTCACTTAAAAAAACTTAGGAATAGCAAGGATGACGGCAGTTGAGCCAGGTGATGCAATGTTAAACTCAAGACCAACACGACCAACGATGCTGCGCCAGAGGGAGATTGATCTGGAGACTCTCCACGACCAAACTCCCGACACAACAATATTTGGCGCATCGTACTCGCCACACAACGCAACACAACTGGTCAGACACGTCCTCCCTACAGCTTCACCAGACATCATGCTGGAACACGATGAATCGCTTAGCGGCAAGACTTCGTCTGGTGGGTGGTAACTTCTGCCGGCAGCCGATGTTTTGGCCTACCACCGTTAGAAAACCATCCAATCTATTTATACTAACGACCTCATCTACTAATTCATGACCCATTCGGTGCCATCGACGCAAATGTGCGTCGCTACTACGAAAAACCGGGAGCTTCATACGGGGAAACCGTTGCTATACGCGCTACGATCCAAGCGCTACGAAATAGTAAAATAGGACATCTCTACATATTACTATACGCCGATACATAAGTCAAAGAGATGTCGTATGTTAACTACCTAGTTTTTAGTTCGTCAATTTAACTTTTGTTAATATTATGCGCCACAAATACACTTTAACACCAAAATAGTACAAATAATAAAAAGTAAAAAAACTAAAACCCAACTACGACAAAAAACGACGCTGAAAAGTATAAAACAAGATTTTCAGAATACTGAACTGAACAAAGTTGCTAATGTAGTTGCAAGTAAATGGACACAGTAGACTCTACCAAAATGCCTTCGTTGTAAATTGACAATAATGTCTTACAATACTATTCTGAAGTATGCAATATTCACTATGTAGAGATAAATTTTCATGTTTGGAAAGGCGTAGTCACACGTTACATATACCTACCTACCGTAGCACTTTGATAACGTGTGACTGCGGTTTTCCAAACATGAAAATTTATCTCTACATAGTGAATATTGCATACTTCATAATAGTATTATGCGCAGTATTATCGGTACAACAGCTGACAGAAGTCTACTGTCCGACACTGCAACATTAACAACTGTTCAGTATTCTGAAAATCTTGTTTTATACTTTTTCAGCGTCGTTTTTTGTCGTAGTTGGGTTTTAGTTTTTTTACTTTTTATTATTATTAGTGCATTACATATTCTAATAATGTTCACACTGCTCTGCATTGCATAAAGCGATTCACAGTTCCCGTGATCCGCGCTTTATTCATCATTAAAGCATTCTTGTAATTATGTACAAGCTTATAGCACTCGTGAAGCTCTTTCACGTGATACCAAACACGGTATATTTATTTTAATTTTATATTAACATAGAACTTTTTGTCCGCTAGAGTGCGCAATACTAAATTTGGTGACAAGCTTTATAGCTCATAACTAACAGAATATCAAGGCCCTTCTAATGGTACTGCAGTGGTTTTATTCTGATAAGTAGTAAAGAAGCTATGAACGAAAAGATGTGAATTATATGCAACCAGCCCATGAATACAGGTAAAGTCACACGCAAATGCTAGCAATATATATATATTCAAAATGTACAAGTAAAGGGCTTTCAAATGATACCAAACACGGCATAATTATCTTAACTTTATTTTTTCCTCTGTATGTTTTGTCCGCTAGAGGGCGCCACAATAGATTTTGTGAAACCCTATATAGCCTATAACCAGCGAACAATTAAGACGCTTCTAATGATATATCATTTGTCGAATCCTGATAAGTAGTTTAGAAGTTACGAGGGAACAGATGAACATACATACATACATACATACATACGGGTCTTGGATGTTTATCTATATATGTATTTCTTATAAATATAGTATCGTTGAGTTAGTATCCCATATCACAAGTCTCGAACTTACTTTGGGGCTAGCTCAATCTGTGTGATTTGTCGGTATATATTTATTTATTTTAGATTTCTAAATAATATTATATTAAAGAAGAATATTAAATTAAACTGATTACTTATTCTAATATTCCATTTTACCGGATATGTTTTTATTTCTTAAATTGCCTATGTAATAAACTATCATTACACCATATTTTTTTAATGTCAAATGTATCAATATTCATCTAAATTGTGATAAATATACAATGTGCACTCGTTTCCGACTATTCACAAATCATACTTTATATAATTTAGAATAATATCTTCTTAAGGATCAAAAATGTTTAAGCGTTCACTAAGCTCGATATTTACGCGCGTGTGCGTCTAGCTGCTAGAACGATGCACACAAAGATAACATTGCAACGATTTTACCTAAACTGTAGCGAGAGAATTTTGTGCACGGACTCTTAATCTGAGGGCACGGCAGTGCCCTCGCCAAGTCGAGCGCGAAGCAAACACTGTCGTACCATCTTTATCCGAACCATTTCGCTGCATTTTCAGGCCCCTAATTAAGAACCTCTGGATAGTATCAGAACGCTGAAATTTTGGTCATCCAGTAAGCTGTATTAACACACTTCAAATCTAAAATTTCAAGTCTGTAGCTCATCCAGTTCTGAAGTTAAGCGAAAGTAAATTTCCGTGTTTTCGACACTCACTCACTCATGATCATCAAAATAGAAGTAGTACTTCCCATAAACTCAGAGAGCTGAAATTTGGTACACAGCCAGGGTTTAATGGTCACATAAAGGAAAAAATATAAAAACTGAAATAATCGAAGATCTGAAGTACGTGGTGACCTTGATTAGAAAGCAGAAGAGCCCTACCAAACTAGTAGAGATTGACGTACCACCGTCAATAAAATATTCAACTTGGTGGGCCGCTTCATCAACTGACTTCAAAAAAAGGAGCGGGTTCTCAATTCGTCGTAATCTTTTTTTTTTACGTAGCTGTGTTCACCGATTACCCTAAGACGCCTGGATCGATTTTCAAATTTCTTTTTGTTTGAAAGGGTATACATTCCAGGTGGTCCAATAGTTACCAGGTCAGGATCTGATGATGGAAGACCAGAGAAATCAAGGGTAACTTTCAAAAATCGTAGGGGTGACTAGTGCATTTCTAAGTATTTTCAATAAGTATTAGAAAACACTACAATTTAATAAAGGTAAGGAGTAGATCTGATGATGAAGCTGGAAGACAGTCGTGAGAACTCCTCAACGATTCACAGCAGCTACCTTGTGTTTACGTTTGATTAATTTGTATTGATGAGAACTTTACACCTCGATGGGTTGTGACTGTCATAAAGGCTCTGATGATGAAGACAAAGGTCAGTCCCGCGTACTCCTCAACGGTTTGCAGTAGTTACTTTGTGTTTGGACTTATATCATTTATGAGGACTTTGCACCCATATGGGTTATAATGAAGGTCTGAAGTAGATTTGATGATGGAGTCGAGAGACAAACGAAGGAAGTCCTCAGCGATTCACAGCAGCTACCTTGTGTTTGTGCCTGATTAATTTGTATTGATAAGAGCTTTATACCTAGATAAATTGGGATTGTCATTAGAGATCTTATGACGAAGACGAAGGGCAGTTAGGGGATTCCCAACGGTTTACAGTAGCTACTTTGTGTTTGGAATTAATTCATTTATATTTATGAGAACTTTGCACCTATATAGGCAAAAATTATGGTCTGCAGTAACCTTTGAATTAGATCAGAAAGAATAAATGTTCGTCGTTCAGTAATCTATAATCAAATCTACTATTGCTACATAAAAAAAAAATGATTGTCATTGCAAAAATCCAGCGTAGTGGGACACATATATCTTCTAATTTAATCTAGCTTAGAGCGCCCCACTGCTGGAAATGCCTCCCCTTCTGCTTTGATAAAAACTGTGGATAAGACTAGACTGGCTTTTATACTTTTTAGTTTACACGAAGAAATAGTCGAACGATTACTAAGTACTACTAACTTTTCAACTCGAACATAAACATTACACAAATGAAATGAACAAATTACCCTAAAATAAATTTCACTCAAAATTTGGTCAAAATATAATCCACTAGCTTTAGGTAGGTTATATCGCTTTTTAGATTTTCCTTGGGAATATCGATTCTTCCGGGATAAAAACTACCCTATTATTTAATCTGGACTTCTATCTTTGTGTCTACAAAATTTCAAAGAAATCGGTTCAGTAGTTACGGCGTGAAAGCGGAACAAACACACTTTTCTTTTTTTTTCATAAATATAGAGAAATTGGATGCATTTTTGACATATTGAGACAGAAATCAGGAATATATAATCCGCCAAAAATATTCCCACTCCTAGGACACATGCCTCCTCTCGATGAGATAGAGTGGGCCGTAATCTACGTGTAGATTACGGCCCACTGCGGCCCAGGCGGGCACAGTGCGGATTGATAAATGTCACATGCCTTCGGAGTTTTTGCTTCTAAAACATGCCGGTTGTCTCACGACGTTTTCCTTCACTGCACCGTTTTGAGAGCAGTAGTGATGAAATAATTTACACAAATTAAAGCACCTGATAGGGTTCTAACCTACGGCCTACAACTTGTAAATCGCTGACGATACTACTAGTCCACCGCTGCTCTATCAGTGTGCAAGGGAATTGCATGATTTAATTCAACGATGAAGCGTTTTGCTCCCTCTTTACCGACTGGAACAATTATATAATAATAATAACGTTTATTCAGAAATTATTTACATTGTTACACAAAATATATTATAGGCTATAATTTATTGTTACAATCGGATTACACATCTGTAACCGAACTAGGCAAAAGCCTGTGTTTCAGTTATCAGCGCCCAATCCCTTAAAAAGTAGACACTAGATATACAATATGTAAAGAAAACCCTGTCCGACCCAAAAGGATAATAAAGGTTAGGTAAACACTTGACCAAATATGATATAAAATTTTACATAATCATCATAGTAACAATACTAATGAATTTTGAAATAATCCTTTTTCCCGGGAATTAATTCCAATTTCCCCGAAATTTGGTAATTTTAAAAAAAGTGACAACACCGGTGTTATTATAAGCGAATAGCGACGCGACCACGTCACAGGTGCCGCGTGCCCTGCCCTGCAATATTCACTATGTAGAAATAAATTTTCATGTTTGGAAAACCGCAGTCACACGTCTAAGTGCTACGGTAGGTAGGTATATGTAACGTGTGACTACGCCTTTCCAAACATGAAAATTTATTTCCACATAGTGAATATTGCATACTTCAGAATAGTATTGTATGACATTATTGTCAATTTACAACGAAGGCATCTTGGTAGAGTCTACTGTGTCCATTTACTTGCAACTACATTAGCAACTTTGTTCAGTTCAGTATTCTGAAAATCTTGTTTAAATTGATGAACTAAAACGAATTCTTGTAATTATGTACAAGCATAAAGTACTCGTGAAGCTCTTTCAAGTGATACCAAACACGGCATATTTATTTTAATTTTATATTCACATAGAACTTTTTGTCCGCTAGACGGCGCAATACTTAATTTGGTGACAAGCTTTATAGCTCATAACCAAAAGAATATCAAGACCCTTCTATAGGTACTGCAGTGGTCTTATTCTGATAAGTAGTAAAGAAGCTGTGAACGAAAAGATGTGAATTATATGCAATCAGCCCATGAATATAGGTAAAGTCACAAGCAAATGCTAGTAATATATATATATATATATATATATATATATATTCAGAATGTACCAGAAAAGCGCTTTGAAATGATACCAAACACGGCATATTTTTCTCAACTTTATTTTTATACTCTGTATGTTTTGTCCGCTAGAGGGAGTCACCTTAGATTTTTTTTAAACTCTATATAGCCTATAACCAGCGGACAATTAAGACGCTTCTAATGATATGTCATTTGTCTAATTCTGATAAGTAGTTTAGAAGTTACGAGGGAACAGATGAACATACATACATACATACATAGCCTGTCAAAATCGTAACCCTCCTTTTGCTTTGCCGTAGTCGGGTAATAAAATAAAATAACAGCATACCAAATAAAATTAATATTTTTATAATTTACCAGAAATAATAAATTAACTTAAAATTAGCTTAAATTAAGAATAAGCACTGAACAGTACGTGTGTCCTCTATTTGTGTGATATGATTATGTGTGTATGAATGTAAGAGGGTGTGTGTATGTGGTAAATAGTCAATCACTGTGGTATGTGTAGTATTAACTCAGTCTCTTCGTAATTAAGTTTTTGTAAGTATTTTGTAACCTTTTTCTTACATTGAGTTTTCGTTAAAGGGTAGATATTGATTGCTTTATTTATCTTATTATAGATATAAGGTCCAATGAAGTTTGTAAATCTTGAGCTAAATTTTTAGTATTTAGTATTTATATAATTTTTATAATTTGCCAGCGGCGGTGTTTCCGTCACACTACAATTTGAGTGTCTTCAAGGCTAAAGTGAATAGGCTCTTAATAAACTAGCGCGCTTTACCATCAACGATCGCATCACTACTCTGCTTACCATCAGACGGGATTGCGGTCAAGCGCAAGTCAGAGTACCACAATCATATGTATTTAGAAAGGTTCAACTTATAGTGCATTGGACTTACGAGTGGCGGTGATACCCGCTTAAGGACATACTTAAAAACTATCGAACTATTTATTATAGGTGAATTGTCTATGATATCTAATTAACCTACATAAATCTTCGTTTATGCAAAGTGTTTGATTCTTCTGATCTATAAGATGGTTGGTTTGAAAAAAAACATATTTTAGTGCTTGGGGATCTTTTGCAACTCAAACCAGTAGTGTAATTACGTAAAATGCCATCAGTAGCAATGTGTTTCATTTTGACAGATCAACAACATTCATTGCGTTATTAACGTTTGTGAGCACTCATTTTTTAAACATATGGAGCAATGGATTAGCAATATACTTCAAAATGATTCCAGTTAATATCAATAGTGTGTTACGTAATTAGGGAGTCGTCAGAGAAAAGTCGCTGTTTAAGAAAACTAATCCTCTTAGAAAGGTGGTAGGCCTTGCCATCCGCCGCCGGCAGAAGTTACCACCCACCAGACAAAGTCTTGCCGCCAAGCGATTCCTCGTGTTCTGGCATAATGAATGGTGAAGCCGTACGGAGGACGAGTTTGAGCAGTTGTGATGCGATTTATGCCGGGTACGATGCGTGAAATGTTGTTGTTTCGGGATTTTGGTCGTGGAAGGTCTCTAGATCAATCTCCCTTTGGCGCAGCATCGTTGGTCGTGTTGTTGGGTTTAACATTACACCACCTCGCTCAACTGCCGTCTTCCTTCCTATTCACTCAGTGTTTTTGAGTGAATACGCTCTTAATAAACTAGCGCGCTTTACCATCAACGATTGCATCACTGCTTGCCATCAGGCGGGATTGCAGTTAAGCACTAGTTTATAATTATTAAAATAAATAAAATTCCAATCTATTGTACTGATTTTTTTAAAACAATGATCTTACGTTGTATATTAGACCGCTGGATGATTCTACGTTTGTTGAGATGTCAAAAAGAACCAAAGTAGGATTGACAACTCAATGAGACAGAGATATACTGCCTAACCGATTGATACCTCTGCTCTCGCATTCTAATGAAGGAATGTTATTGGAAATATGTAACACAATGTTTGAGGGACGTACCAGCAGGTACTGTTTGTTTACTACCGTCGAGAAAAATGTGTATGCAGAATACTATATTCAAAGCAGTCCCGCAATCCGAGATAAAGTTAATTGCTAAAAATTTCTTGGATTTTTCAAAATGTATGATAACAAAAGCTCGGGCTTGTTAACAAAAAAAGTAAAAAAAAAACTAAAACCCAACTACGACAAAAAACGACGCTGAAAAAGTATAAAACAAGATTTTCAGAATACTGAACTGAACAAAGTTGCTAATGTAGTTGCAAGTGAATGGACACAGTCAAGATGCCTTCGTTGTAAATTGACAATAATGTCATACAATACTGTTCTGAAGTATGCAATATTCACTATGTAGAGATAAATGTTCATGTTTGGAAAGGCGTAGTCACACGTTGTCAAGGTGCTACGGTAGGTATATGTAACATATACCTACCTCAATATATATCACTTGCAACTACATTAGCAACTTTGTTCAGTTCAGTATTCTGAAAATCTTGTTTTATACTTCTTCAGCGTCGTTTTTTGTCGTAGATGGGTTTTAGTTTTTTTACTTTTTATTATATGGACTATTTTGGTGTTAAAGTGTATTTTTGGCGCATAATATTAACAAAAGTTAAATTGATGAACTAAAAACTAGGTACTTGACCATATTAAATCTACACGCACATATAACAACATAAGCCCGAAGGTATATAGTGCAGAGGACATTTTTATGGGAGTTTTAGCCAGTTATCAAGCTGTTTCCGCCTTCACCGCGTGGAAATAGACCCAGCTTATGTCGTTTTCATTAGTGCATTACATATTCTATTAATGTTCACACTGCTCTACATTTCATAAAGCGATTCACAGTTCCCGTGATCCGCGCTTTACTCTTATCGCTCATATTTAACATCATTAATGCATTCTTGTAATTATGTACAAGCATAAAGTACTCGTGAAGCTCTTTCACGAGATACCAAACACGGTATATTTATTTTAATTTTATATTAACATTTACTTTTTGTCCGCTAGAGGGCGCAATACTAAATTTGGTGACAAGCTTTATAGCTCATAACTAACAGAATATCAAGGCCCTTCTAATGGTACTGCAGTGGTCTTATTCTGATAAGTAGTAAAGAAGCTATGAACGAAAAGATGTGAATTATATGCAACCAGCCCATGAATACAGGTAAAATCACGAGCAAATGCTAGCAATATATATATATATATATATATATATATATATATATATATATTCAAAATGTACAAGTAAAGCGCTTTGAAATGATACCAAACACGGCATATTTATCTTAACTTTATTTTTTTACTCTGTATGTTTTGTCCGCTAGAGGGCGCCACAGTAGATTTTGTGAAACCCTATATAGCTTATAACTAGCGGACAATTAAGACGCTTCTAATGATATGCCATTTGTCGAATTCTGATAAGTAGTTTAGAAGTTACGAGGGAACAGATGAACATACATACATACATACATACATACATACATAGCCTGTCAAAATCATAACCCTCCTTTTGCTTTGCCGTAGTCGGGTAAAAATATGGGGATGATGCGACGATGACTGCTGGACTGGAAGAAACTATAAGCATTGAACAGGGAGCTAAAGTAATGCTTAAGAGAAACATTGATGTTTGGTTTAGTTAATGGTTCGACAGGCTAGTACAAAAAATGAGGTGGGACCCGGGAGACTAAATAAAGCCTAAACAATTGTTAGTAAAATTTGCTTATAATTTGATTCACGAATTATTACTTATTATGTAAGTTATAATCCAACCAAAAACATTCTGTAAAAAATGCCAAGCCTCGCTGGAGCTGCTGGTTTATCTCTAAAAAGTAATGAAATCTAGACAAAGCCGTGCCAAGTTAAAGGTTCCTTATTGCGATTTCTTCAATATTATTATAGTTAATATTGTGTGACTTGGCCGTTGAAGGGTATACAAGGCTACAAATTCAGGTGCTCCATGACACCATTGCACCAATCTGTCGCCAGAACCGCTACCCATTGACCATGGAAAATTGCCACTTGGAAAACGTTGATTCAGTAACCAGGGCTTGATAAAGTTGCGCATTTCAAAAATACTTATATATAGACGAGCCGGAAACGAACAGCAAAAAAGCCATTTCCAGTACAGATGGACTAATCATTCATAGAAATCCGTCTGTACGTCTATTTTATATTAGATAGGTGGTCGATTTGACGCTCCAAAAAGAACAGAAGTCATCATTGTCAATGATTAATATATGTGTTGCACAATGTCTTAAGTCCAATTACAAATACCAGTATGGGCTATTATTCTCACATAACAAACATAGGTGAAGGAAAACATCTTGAGGAAACCTGGACTTTAAAAGTCTGAAATCGCCAACCCGCATTGAGCAAGCGTGGTGATTACGCTCAATCCTTCTCTGTATGAGAGGAGACCTGTGCCCAGCAGTGGGACTATAAAAGGTTGTTGATGAACACACATAGGTAGTTATAACAGATATAACATTACGTGTTAACAGAATCGCACTAACGTATAATGTTCAACGGCCAAGTCACACAATATTAACTATAATAATATTGAAGAAATCGCAATAAGGAACCTTTAACTTGGCACGGCTTTGTCTAGATTTCATTACTTTTTAGAGATAAACCAGCAGCTCCAGCGAGGCTTGGCATTTTTTACAGAATGTTTTTTGTTGGATTTCACTTCTTTTTGTAGAAGCGTATTATATTGATTTTATTATTTAACACAGTTTTTTTTTCTTTTTAGAAGTAGTTATTACAAATCTTCCTTTTCTTTTTTCCGGTTCTGATTCTTGTACAGTAGCAATAGTTTTATGTATTGCCCATTCGCGTGGCGTGCCTGGTTATATTCAGTGATCGCTGAAGCTTGAGTTTTTATAATCTTGAAGTCAACATTTATGTTTACTTCTTCAATCAATATGAGGTGCGCCCAATGAAAATTGTTTACTCGTGAACGCGCCATATAAGCTTGGCCACGAGAGAATATGGAGGTGCCAATGTCCATTTTTTAGAGTTAGAACTTGGCTCTTGTGAAATGTTAGGTCATACGCCACACAGATTGGGAGTTGTTGTCTGTACAAGCATGCCCGGGGTATGATCTCAAATTATAACTTACATAATAAGTAATAATTCGTCAATCAAATTATAAGCAAGTTTTACTAACAATTGTTTAGGCTTTATTTGGTCTTCCGGGTCCCACCTCACTTTTTGTACTAGCCTGTCGAACCATTAACTAAACCAAACATCAATGTTTATCTTAAGCATTACTTTAGCTCCCTGTTCAATGATTATAGTTTCTTCCAGTCCAGCAGTCATCGTCGCATCATCCTCATATTTTTCTTAACAAGCCCGGGCTTTTGTTATCATACATTTTGAACAATCCAAGGAAATTTTAGCAATTAACTTTATCTCGGATTGCGGGACTGCTTTGAATATAGTATTATGCATACACATATTTCTCGACGGTAGTAAACAAACAGTACCTTCTGGTACGTCCCTCAAACATTGTGTTACATATTTCCATTAAACATTTCTTCATTAGAATGCGAGAGCAGAGGTATCAATCGGTTAGGCAGTATATCTCTGTCTGATTGAGTTGTCAATCCTACTTTGGTTCTTTTTGATATCTCAAGAAACGTAGAATCATACAGCGGTCTAATATACAACGTAAGATCATTGTTTAAAAAAAA